>JAKWJD010001755.1:5313247-5863247 GCA_027705065.1 Solanum peruvianum
ATCGAAAGATAACTGATAGTGATGCGATCATAGAGATAAAAGAAAAATATATTGCTCAATAATTTCAGTGAAGAAAATGGAGAGGAAATAGTTGTATGGAGATTACTATAATATGGAATAGTGATTAAATGGAAAAAAACTCAATAGAAAGTGGAGTTTTTGGAAAAAAATTCATTTGCATACCTTTAATATACGGGGTGGAACATATTTAGAAAAAAAATAAGTTAGTGTCTTAAAAGAAAATATATTTTAATCTTGAACTAAATTTTAACTCTTGTTTTCATAATTTATATTGGATTAATATTCAAGTCACCAAGTTATCTTTTTTCTAATTTTAACTCACCATTATTGCAATATATATATTATTATATATATATACATATATATATATATATATCATATATTGTCACGACCCAAAACGGGGGCCGCGACTGGCACCCACATTTACCCTCCTATGTGAGCGAACCAACCCATTTAACCCTTAACATTTCAATATATAACAACAGAAAATAATGCGGAAGACTTAAACTTATTAATAAAAACAATTCAAAACTATTATTATCATCCCCAAAATCTGAAAGTCATCATCACAAGAACATCTATCTCAAATTACTAAACTAGGAATGTCTAAAAAGCTAAAAATACATAAAAGCTAGTCCATGCCGGAAGTTCAAGGCATCAAGACTTGAAGAAGAAGATCCAGTCCAAGCTAGAAGCGTTAGGTCACCCTGAAGATCCGGTGTGACGAAGACTGGCTTGATTTATTGCTGAGTTGAAGTTGACGAACGTTTGCTGCATTCCACACAAAACAAAGAAGAAAATAAAGTAGGGGGTCAGTACAACCACAAGTACTGAGTAGATATCATCGGCCAACTCAAATATAAGATAATATATCAAGCAATATCATAAAATCAACTAATATCCTTAGCATGCAGCATTTACAATTACCATAACCCTTGGTCACAACACCAAGCACATCAATGAGGACTCACGCCTCCTCATCATATTCATTTGGGAATTAAGTTCATTAGATTGAATTCATTAACATATTTCAAGATTCATTATCTTTATTTCCCTCGTGTCGGTACGTGACACTCTCCGCTCCTCATACTATCCTGGTGCCGGAACTTGGCACTCCGATCCTCATATACTATCCTGGTACCGGAACGTGGCACCCGATCCATATACTATCCTGGTGTCGGAACGTGACACTCCGATCCTCATTCTATCCTGGTACCGGAACGTGGCAACCGTCACATCCTTCTATCTACCTGGTGTCGGAACGTGACACTCCGATCCTCATTCTATCCTGGTACCGAAACGTGGCACCCGATCCCCTAATCTCACCACTTTTGTTCATCAAGCCTTCTTTTATACCAAGGCATGATCATTAACAAAGTAGATTAGGGTTTCTTTTCAAGATTTAGGATTCAATAGCTTCATCATGCTTATTTATTCACAATTTCATAATCATATTCATGCAAGCATATAATTTAAGCATATAGAAGGGTTCACAATATTACTAACACATATTATTCGCTATTAAGAGTTTACTACGGATAGTATGAAAACCATAACCTACACCGAAGACTAGTGATCAAGCAAATTCCAAGCTTCTGTTTTCTCCTCCCTCCCTCTCTCGATCGATTTCTCTCTTTCTCCCTGTTCTTTCTGTTTGTTTTATTCAAACCCTCTTTCTCTTACCCTAATTAACATGTAATTAAGTGTAAAAGAGGACAATAAAACCCACTAATTAGCTTAAGGTTACCTCTTTTAACCCCCAAGTAATTAGACTTATTGATATTAACCCTCTAACTTATATTAAGGAAAGAAAGAATCCAAAACTTCCCTTAAAACGTGTAGAGAAATCTGATTCTGCTGCCTGGGATTTGCGCAACCTGTGATGGCCCGTCATGCCTGCGACGGTCCGTCACGAAGGTCGTCGCAACCTCCTAAAATCCAAGTGGACTGTGACGGCCCGTCACACCTGTGACGGTCCGTCCTGCACCTCCGTCCTGACAGTCTGAGACTCGTTTCCCGTACCAATTTCTCAAGAGTTGAAGTGTTTTGTAACGGGAGCTTACGACGGCTCGTCGTGGATGTGACGGCACGTCCTGCAGGTCAGTCACAGATTACAGAGAGTCGATTTTCAGTACCCAATTTCAGAATTTCTAAGTATGCTGAAACGAGACATCTGTGACGGGCCGTCGTGCTTATGACGGTCCGTCGTGGTGTCCGTAATCTTAGCCAGTTTTTTCCAGAAATAAAATCTGCTGCTCAAAATGACTAAACAGGTCGTTACAATAGATACCAATTTACCCATCGTTCGTCCCCGAACAATCAAAAGAAGAAAAACAATGGCGAAAAGGAGTACCTGAATCTGTAAACAGATGTGGGTATTTTTCTTGCATATCTGCCTCCTTCTCCCAAGTAGCCTCTTCAACCGGTCGATTCTTCCATTGAACTTTGATGGATGCAATCTCTCTCGACCTCAACTTGCGAACCTCTCTATCTAAAATAGCAACGGGCTCCTCCTCATAAGACAAATTCTCATCAAGCAAACTGAATCCCACGGATAATATAGTTTCCGTCCCCTGGTATCTTTTCAACATGGACACATGAAATACCGGATGCACTCCAGACAGCCCTGGAGGTAAGGCTTATTCATAAGCCACCTCCCCTACTCGCTTTAGTACTTCAAATGGTCCAATATACCTTGGACTTAGCTTACCTCTTTTGCCAAACCGCATCACCCCTTTCATGGGTGAAACCTTTAACAAGACTTGTTCACCCTCCATGAACTCCAAGTCTCTAATTTTTCAATCTACATACTCCTTTTGTCTACTTTGCGCCGCTAGAAGCTTTTCTTGAATGCCCTTCACCTTATCTAACGAATCCCTCAAGAGGTCAGTACCCCAAGGTCTAACCTCAAATGCATCGAACCAACCAACGGGAGATCTACACCTCCTCCCATACAATGCTTCAAATGGAGCCATATCAATACTGGAGTGATAGCTATTATTGTATGAAAACTCTGCCAAAGGTAAGAAGCTATCCCAATGTCCACCAAACTCTATCACACATGCACGAAGCATATCCTCCAACACTTGAATCGTTCGCTCAGACTGACCATCAGTCTGAGGGTGAAACGCAGTACTAAGGTCCAACCTAGTACCTAATTCAGCATGCAACGTTCTCCAAAACTTAGAAGTAAACTGCGTACCTCTATCTGATATGATGGAGAGTGGAACCCCATGTAATCGGACGATTTCTGAGATATAGATCTTGGCCAACTTCTCGGCATTGTAAGTCACCTTGACCGGAATAAAATGAGCAGACTTAGTTAACCTATCAACAATCACCCAAATGGAGTCATACTTACCCATTGTCTTTGGAAGACCAACCATAAAGTCCATTGCGATTCTCTCCCACTTCCATTCAGAATGGGCATTCTCTGAAGCGTTCCTTCGGGCCTTGGTGTTCATATTTCACTTGTTGACAGTTTGGACACTTGGCAATAAAGTCAACAATATCACGCTTCATTCTACTCCACCAAAAGTGTTGCTTTAGGTCGCGATACATCTTGGTTGCACCCGGATGTATAGAATACTTTGAACTATGAGCCTCTGTCAGAATAGTGGTGATCAAATCATCAACTCGGGGTACACACCCTTCCCTTAATCCTCAACACACCTTCCTCATCGATTGTTGCCTCTTTAGCCTCTCCTTGCAACACTTTATCTCGAATCCCCGGATCAATTTCTCATCATCAAAACCTTCCCCTTAATCTTGTCAGGAAGGAGGATCTTGCCTCCACACAAGCTAACAATCCTCCCTTCTCATTTACTTCTAACCTCATAAGGTCATTAGCCAAAATCTGCACTTCTCTAGCCAATGGGCGTCTAGAAGCTTGCAAATGAGCTAGACTTCCCATGCTTCCCGCCTTTCTACTCAAAGCATCTGCCACAACATTCGCCTTCCCCGGATGATACAAGATGGTGATATCGTAGTCCTTCAGTAGTTCCATCCATCTCCTTTGTCTCAAGTTCAAATCTTTCTTGAGTAAAGACATACTGTAGGCTACGATGATCCGTATAGACTTCACACTTAACCCCATATAATAGTGCCTCCATTGCTTCAATGCAAATATTACCGCGGCCAATTCCAAGTCATGAGTTGGGTAGTTACGTTCATGAACTTTTAATTGTCTTGAAGCATAAGCAATCACGTTCTTCTCTTGCATTAGCACTGCACCCAAACCCGAATAGGATGCATCACAATAAACAATGAAGTTCTTACCCTCTACCGGCAAGGTAAGGATAGGTGCGGTAGTCAACAAAGTCTTGAGTTTCTGAAAGCTTTCCTCACACTCATCCGACCATACAAATGGAACATTTTGCTTAGTCAAGTTTGTCAGTTGGGAAGCAATAGAAGAGAATCCCTTGACAAATCGACGGTAGTAGCTAGCTAACCCAACAAAGCTCCTTATTTCTGACACATTAGTGGGTCTTGCCCAACTCTTCACTGTCTCAATCTTAGAAGGATCTACCATCACCCCATCCTTCGAAACCACATGCCCCAAGAAGGACACTGCATCTAACCAAAACTCACACTTAGAGAACTTGGCATAAAGCTTTCTCTCTCTCAACATTTCCAATACAATTCTCAAATGCTCCTCATGTTCCTCCTTACTTTTAGAATATACCAGTATATCATCTATAAATACGATCACAAAGAGATCCAAATACGGCTTAAATATCCCATTCATCAAGCTCATGAAAGCAGCGGGGGCATTCGTAAGACCAAAAGACATTACCACAAATTCATAATGCCCATACCTAGTTCGAAAAGCAGTCTTTGGCACATCCGTTGCTCGTATTTTCAATTGGTGATAACCGGATCTCAAGTCAATCTTAGAGAAGACACAAGCACCTTGTAATTGATCGAATAAGTCATCAATGCGAGGAAGAGGATACTTGTTCTTAATAGTTACCTTGTTCAACTGTCGGTAGTCTATGCACATCCGAAAACTCCCATCCTTCTTCTTCACAACAAAACCGGAGCACCCCAAGGAGATGCACTTGGTCTAATGAAACCTTTGCTCAACAACTCTTGAAGTTGGTCCTTTAACTCTCTTAACTTGCGGGAGCCATTCTATAAGGGGGTATAGAAAGGGGGCGAGTACCCGGTTCAAGATCGATGCAGAAGTCAATATCCCTATCCGGTGGCATACCAGGAAGATCTGCAGGGAACACATCCAAAAACTCACGGACTACCGAAACCGACTCAATCGAAGGTACTTGGGTAGTGTCATCCTTGAGATGAGCCAAGAAGGCTAAATACCCTTTACTAACCATTTTCTTAGCACGGAGAAATGAGATGATACGCACCGGATTGGAAGTGTAGTCACCCTCCCACACTAATGGATCTGTCCCAGGCTTGGCTAACGTCACCGTTTTAGCATTACAATCCAAGATCGCAAATCACAGAGAAAGCCAAATCATACCCAGAATCACATCAAAGTCACCCATTTCTAAAATAACCAAATCTACATAAGTGTTGCTCCCCACAAAGTTCACCAAACAAGACCTATATACCCTTTCAACTACCACTGACTCACCCACCGGAGTAGAAACGCGAATAGGCATATCAAGTAATTCACAATGTAAATTTAGACCATTAGCAAATGATGAAGATACATATGAAAACGTGGAGCCAGGGTCAAATAATACAGATGCGTGCAATCACAAACCAAAAGATTACCTGTGATAACAGCATCAGACGCCTCCGCTTCAGATCTCCCAGGGAAAGCGTAACAATGGGCCCTATCGCCAGTCTGTCCGTTGCCCCTACCATGTTGTGTCGTAGTGGCTCCAGTTTCCCCTCACCTCTGCCGTTTGGTGACCACCATTACCTCGACCACCACGTCCTCCAGAAAAACGGCCTCTACCATGACCACCTCTACTCTAGCTAGTGGGGTTCTGTAACTCTGGTTTGGACAATACCTCTTAATGTGTCCAAGCTCCCCACATCCATAACACTCTCGGGGTTCATGCATAGGTCTCTCGGAGTAGTGTTGACCGTTCTGAGGTGGACCCCCAACTACAGTCTGTAGTGATGACTGAATTGGTCGACTTGAGTAACCTCCGGAGCTCTGTCCTCTAGAGTGAGAACCATTAAACTCACCTCCCCTTCGAAACCTTTTTGATGTCGATGTCGTGGTGAAGTCATCTGGCTTCACTCCTTCCACCTCTATCACAAAGTCTACCACCTCTTGAAAGGATGTTGCCGTAGCCCGCTACCTGTAAGGCTGAAATCCGCAATTCTGACCTCAACCCCTTCACAAAACGGCGAATCCGCTCTTGCGGACTGAAACAAAGTTTGGTGGCATACCTTGATAAAGCACGAAACTTAGCCTCATATGCGTTAACCGTCATCCTACCTTGCTCGAGACTCAAGAACTCATCCCTTTTTCTATCTCTCAAAGTCCTTGGGATATACTTCCCCATAAACAGGGTAGAGAAGGATTCCCAAGTCATGGGTGTGGCCTCTGTCGGTTGACACTCGACATGTGATCGCCACCACATTTTGGCGTTCCCTTGAAACTGATAGCTTACGAACTCAACGCCAAACCGTTCTACTATCCCCATCTTGTGTAGTAGCTCATGACAATCAACCAGAAAATCATAAGCATCTTCAGATTCTGCACCCTTGAGACTGGAGGTTTCAATTTCAAGAACTTACTAAAAAGTTCGTGCTGATCGTTTTCATTATCGGTCCAGTAGTCATATGTGGAAATGTGCCTATCTCCAATGAGGCATCCATGCGGGGAGTCATAGTAGCCGCATGTCGTACCTCTGAAACCGGAGGTGTTGGTGCAGAAACCACTGGAGGTGCCTGACCGTGATCAGATAACCCGCTAAGATAAGCGAGAACCTGATTGATCATCTCTGGGGTAGGTTGGGGTGGCAATTCCTCATTCTGCTCTTGTGCAGTTTCCCCTTCCTCACCCTCTCTTACTACCTCCTCAGTCGGTGGAGGAGTCACCGCCCTAGCATCAGATGGGCTAGGTGCTCATCCTCTTCCTCTAGAGGACGTCCTCCCACGACCTCTACCACGGCCTCTTGCCGCTGCTCTCCCTCGAGCCACAGCCCCAGTGGCTGGCTCAGACGTTTCTTGTCTTGCCGGTGTTGTCGTTGGTGCGGTCGTTGCTCTAGTTCTAACCATCTGCGAAATAGAGTGAAGATGGTCAGATACCAATTCGTATCGCCTAGATACCAATTGGACTCAAGTAGTAGCACGAAAGAAAGAATGAAAGAGTGAAATTTTCCTAAAGTCTTATAGCCTCTCAAAAAGTAAGGCGTCCCCCTATCGTTCCTTAAGACTCTACTAGACCTGTTCTTGTGTGATGAGACCAACGAACCTAATGCTCTGATACCAAGTTTGTCACGACCCAAAACGGGGGCCGCGACTGGCACCCACATTTACCCTCCTATGTGAGCGAACCAACCCATTTAACTCTTAACATTTCAATATATAACAACATAAAATAATGCGGAAGACTTAAACTCATTAATAAAAACAATTCAAAACTATTATTATCATCCCCAAAATCTGAAAGTCATCATCACAAGAACATCTATCTCAAATTACTAAACTAGGAATGTCTAAAAAGCTAAAAATACATAAAAGCTAGTCCATGCCGGAAGTTCAAGGCATCAAGACTTGAAGAAGAAGATCCAGTCCAAGCTAGAAGCGTTAGGTCACCCTGAAGATCCGGTGTGACGAAGACTGGCTTGATTTATTGCTGAGTTGAAGTTGACGGAACGTTTGCTGCATTCCACAAATAACAAAGAAGAAAACATAAAAGTAGGGGGTCAGTACAACCACAAGTACTGAGTAGATATCATCGGCCAACTCAAAATAGAAGATAATATATATCAAGCAATATCATAAAATCAACTAATATCCTTAGCATGCAGCATTTACAATTACCATAACCCTTGGTCACAACACCAAGCACATCAATGAGGACTCACGCCTCCTCATCATACTCATTTGGGAATTAAGTTCACTAGATTGAATTCATTAACATATTTCAAGATTCATTATCTTTATTTCCCTCGTGTCGGTACGTGACACTCCGCTCCTCATACTATCCTGGTGCCGGAACGTGGCACTCCGATCCTCATATACTATCCTGGTACCGGAACGTGGCACCCGATCCATATACTATCCTGGTGTCGGAACGTGACACTCCGATCCTCATTCTATCCTGGTACCGGAACGTGGCACCCGATCCATATACTATCCTGGTGTCGGAACGTGACACTCCGATCCTCATTCTATCCTGGTACCGGAACGTGGCACCCGATCCCCTAATCTCACCACTTTCGTTCATCAAGCCTTCTTTTATACCAAGGCATCATCATTAACAAAGTAGATTAGGATTCTTTTCAAGATTTAGGATTCAATAGCTTCATCATGCTTATTTATTCACATTTCATAATCATATTCATGCAAGCATACAATTTAAGCATATAGAAGGGTTCACATATTACTAACACATATCATTCGCTATTAAGAGTTTACTACGGATAGTATGAAAACCATAACCTACACCGAAGACTAGTGATCAAGCAAATTCCCAAGCTTCTGTTTTCTCCTCCCTCTCGATCGATTTCTCTCTTTCTCCCTGTTCTTTCTGTTTGTTTTATTCAAACCCTCTTTCTCTTACCCTAATTAACATGTAATTAAGTGTATAAGAGGACAATAAAACCCACTAATTAGCTTAAGGTTACCTCTTTTAACCCCCAAGTAATTAGACTTATTGATATTAACCCTCTAACTTTATAATTAAGGAAAGAATAGTCCAAAACGTCCCTTAAAACGTGTAGAGAAATCCGATTCTGCCTGGGATTTGCGCAACCTGTGACGGCCCGTCATGCCTGCGATGGTCCGTCACGAAGGTCGTCGCAACCTCCTAAAATCCAAGTGGACTGTGACGGCCCGTCACACTTGTGACGGTCCGTCCTGCACCTCCGTCCTGACAGTCTGAGACTCGTTTCCCGTACCAATTTCTCAAGAGTTGAAGTGTTTTGTAACGGGAGCTTACGACGGCTCGTCGTGGATTTGACGGCACGTCCTGCAGGTCAGTCACAGATTACAGAGAGTCGATTTTCAGTACCCAATTTCAGAATTTCTAAGTATGCTGAAACGAGACATCTGTGACGGGCCGTCGTGCTTATGACGGTCCGTCGTGGTGTCCGTAATCTTAGCCAGTTTTTCCAGAAATAAAATCTGCTGCTCAAAACGACTAAACAGGTCGTTACACAAACACAACACACACACACACACACACACACACACATATATATATATATCTATATATATATATATATATATATATATATATAATCTATATCTTATATATATATAGAGAGAGAGAGAGAGAGAGAGAGATATATAATATCTATATATATATATATATTATATATATATATAGAGAGAGAGAGAGGAGAGAGAGAGAGAGGAGAGCGATATATATATATACATATATATAGATGTATATATATCTCTCCTCTCTCGATATATAGATATATACATATATATATATATAGATATATATTATATATATATATAGAGAGAGAGAGAGAGATAGTACATATATATAATAATATATATATATATGTAATATATAAGATATATATATAATTATATGTATATATATATATATTGTATATATATATATATATGTTAAATGTAAGTAAATTATTATTTTTCTAAAATTTCCACTTACTACTAACTTCCTTCCATATTGTACTAATCTCTGTTGAGGATATGAAGGGGTGAATATGGCGTAATGCGGAAGCTTACAAATTGCAAATCATATTGTTGATATTAGACGATAAAAACTAATATTAAAAATTAAAATACTATTATATCAAAACTAATATAAAGAAAAAACATTAAAACTGCAGAGAGAATAGAGCTCCCCATAAACAAATGTCTCTAAACGATTACATTGTGGATTCTATTGTTATGTTATGTTAGAAAAAACAAGCCTATATTTATAGTCCTAAATCTGTTCCACCCTTATTGCAATGTATATTAAAGTAATGCAAATGAATATTTTTCCAAAAACTCCACTTCCTATAGAGTTTTTCCATTTAATCACTATTTCATATTATAGTAATCTCCAAAAATATTATTTCAATGTCCTATAAATACAACTATTTCCTCTCATTTTTCTTCACTCAAATTATTCAAACAATATATTTTTTTTTTTTCTATGATCCCATTAACACTATCAATTATCTTCCAATTTTATTCAAGATTCAAACTTTATCATAGTCTCTACTTTATCATCAGCAGCGTGCATTACTAAATCTTCTTCAAGCAATGAACTCTGCTGGTGATAGAATAGGGACTCTGTTAAAGTTTCTCACATAATTCTCATTACTAATTCTAATTTGTTGTTAAATATGTTCATATTTTTGGAAAGGGTGTACTTTTTTCTTAACTTTCTCTTTATGAATATTAAAGAAGTGTTTCTGCAAAAGGATATTTATTATTTATCCAAAAGATCATTTATTTTGTATTTAAAATTAGCAGATATATATGTGTTTTAGTTTTTATTTAGAAAAGATTATAATCTTATCTTTTGAGTTAAAACAGATTAATTAGAAGATTTTTTTCTTAGAGTTAAAGGTGTGGAACCTTTTCAAAATGCTAATAACATTCAGAGATACAAAAAGAAGGTTGGGTATGGAGTATGCCAATTATAATTGCAATGGTAAAATATGGGTATTCATTCAAGAACATATTCAAATGGAGGTTTTGGCTGATACTGATCAGATGTTGACTCTTCTACTGTTGTTTCTGGAAAATAATCAACCTTTAGGGTGTGTTTGGTACGAAGGAAAATGTTTTTCTGGCAAACAAGTAGATTTTTGACTTATTTTCTCATGTTTGGTTGGTGATAGAAAATAATTTCCGGAAATGATTTTTAGTGTTTGATTTATGAATAAAAATGATTTTGAGAACATCTTTTATTTTTACTAGAGTAAAAAATAATTTATGAAATTAAAAATATTTTTTTAAAATCAAAATTATTATTTTTCGGGGGTGGGGTGGGTGGGGGGTAGTGGGTTAATTTTTTGGGGAGGGGTTGGGGTTCGGGTGGGTGGGTGGAGGGGTCAGGGCTCGGGTGAAAAAATAAAATTTTGAAATTGAAAATATTTTTTTAAAAATCGATGTTTTTCCCAAAAAAAAAAATGTAATTTGAAATAGGAGGAGAGTTTTGGAAAATGTTTTTCTTGATTTTTGAAGGGTAGTCATTTTTATTAATTTTGAGGAAAATGAGTTGATCTGGAAAACATTTTGCATAACTTTTGTCCCAACCAAACATGAGAAAATTGAAAAACATTTTTCAGAAAATATTTTCCTTCGTACCAAACACACTCTTAATTGTTTCCCTTGTGTATGCGGAGTGTGATGCTGAGAGGGTACAATTATGGAATGATGTTTATTGTATTAGCAATGATATTCATAATTCACCCTGGTTGATAGAGGAATTTTAACGCCATCTTGAGTGAAGAGGAGAAGATTGGTGGTTTGCCTGTATATCCTAATGAGTCTGTGGATTTTGCATTTTGTGTGAATTCATGTGATTTGGTGTATGTGAGTTTTAAAGGGAATCCTTTTACTTGGTGGAATGGGAGGATTGATGATCTCTGTATATTCAAAAGGCTGGATAGGTACATGATGAATCAAACTAGTTTTGGATATGGTGAAATCTGAACATTTGGCAAGAACATGTCTGATCATGCTCCTATGCTACTTATATGTGGACAGAAGACAAATGTGACTAGGAGACCTTTCAGATTTCTTAAATTTTGGACAAAACATACAAAATTTCAGCAGATAGTGAAGGATAACTGGTTTTCAGAAGATGAAGACGATATGTTTATTAGGATGAAACAAAAGATGAAGAAGACTAAAGTTGCTTTGTCTATCTGGAGTAAAGTTGCTTTTGGAGATATTTTTAAACAATTAGCTATCTGGGGGAGGGGGGGGGAGATTGTAAGGGTGAAACAGGTGTTATTTGAAGCAAGCCCTACAACAGACAATAGGAATATATTACAAAAGCCCAATAGAATTTAAAAAATGTGTACATTTTGAAGAAGAATATTGGAGGCAGAAAACATGTATTCAATGGGTTACAAAAGGGGAGAAGAATACAAGGTTCTTTCACAACTTAGTGAGAGGCAGAAGGAAAAGATTGAGTACTAACAATATTCAAAATATGGAAGGGGACTGGGTAGAAGGTGAAGAGCTAGTAGCTGTTGTTACTCAAGAGTATTATCAGAAGCAATTCACAGGCATTCAGAATATGGAGGAAGCCCCCCTATTGAGATATATTCAGAAAAGGGTTACAAATGAAGACAATAGAAGATTAAATGATCATCTTTCAATGGAGGAGGTTAGAAAAGTAGTGTTTGACCTCAATGAGGACAGTGTTAGTGGTCTGGATGGGTTTACTGGAAATTTTTCCAATAATGTTGGGACATAGTTGGGGATGATATGGTTAATATGGTTAGTGATTTCTTTAATGGTGCCACCCTTATTAAGTCTATTAACATACTAATTTGGTGTTATTACTTAAGAAAGATATATGTCAATCTTTTACATACATGAGACCAATTAGTTTGAGTAATTTTCTTAACAAAGTGATTCAAGGGTGATGAATGATAAAGTTGAAGTTCTTCTTCCCTCACTGATTTCACAAATCAGTTTGGATTTGTGAAAGGAAGAAGCATAATTGAAAATGTGTTACTTGCTCAGGAGATCATATCCGATATTAGCAAAAGGGGTAAGCCAACAAATGTGGTGTTAAAGCTGGATATGGCAAAAACATATGACAGGTTGGATTGGAGCTCTCTAATAATGGTGCTTGAAGGAATGAGTTTTGATGCTAATGTTGTTGATAATGTCTGGAGACTAGTTGGTAACAACTGATATTCTGTACTTATCAATGAAAATGCTTATGGATTCTTTCAGTCACCAAGGGGAGTGAAGCAAGGAGACCTTTTATCCCCTGCACTATTCATTCTAATTCCTGAAATTCTTTCTAGAAGCTTAAATGCTTTGATTTGTAATGAGGTTTACAAGGGTTTTGGATTGCCAAAATAGAGTGATCATACTAATCATCTTGCATATGCAGATGATACTATTATTTTTACTTCAGCAGATGTCATTTCATTAGATGTATTGATGGAAACTCTGATACAACACATGATTTGATAGCAAATTTAAAAGTGAAAACTGACTTTGCTAGAGGCAAGATTCCACTAATGTACTTAGGATGTCCAACTGATCATGCCAAGAGGAAGAAGGTACACTTTGCAAATTTGATAAAAAAAGTGCATAATAAGTTGCAAGCTTGGAAAAGGAAAATGATGTCATTTGGAGGTAAGGTTGTGTAATTCATAATGTGCTAAATAGCATACCTATATATCTCTGTCTGTAGAGTTTTTGTACTTTTTATTGGAAATTTTAGAAAGGAAGGAAATAACAAGCATTCTGTTGCATGGTGTGATTTATGTAGACCCAAGGAGGAAGGTGGTGTGAGATTAGGGGTGTGTTTGGTACGAAGGAAAATGTTTTCCTAGAAAATGTTTTTCTAGAAAACAAGTATATTTTGGACTTATTTTCTCATGTTTGGTTGGTGAGTATAAAATATTTTTCGGAAATGATTTTTAATGTTTGATTTATGAATGAAAAATATTTTTGAGAGACATATTTTATCTTTAATAGAGTAGAAAATAATTTATGAAATTGAAAATATATTTTAAAAAGAATTTTTATTTGGGTTGTGGTGGGGGAGGGGGTAGGAGTAAAAAAAATAAAAATTTGAACTTTATAGTATTTTTAAAAAACAACTTAATTTTTCTGGGGGTTGGGGGTGGGTGGGGGGCTGGCCGGAGGGGGGTAGGTAGGGGGGGTAGGAGTTTAAAACTAAAAATTAAAGTTGAAATGAAAGTATTTTTAAAAAGCAAACTATTTTTTTGGAGGTGGGGGGGCTGGCCGGTGGTGGGGGGGTGGGGTCAGAGATCGAATAAAAAAACAATTAAAATTGATTTTTTTTTTAAACTGTTGTTTTTCCAAAAAGAATATAATTTAAAATTGGACGAGAGTTTTGGAAAAAAAAAAATTAATTTTTGAAGGGAAGTCATTTTCCTTAATTTTGAGGAATGAGTTAATTTGGAAAACATTTTCCAAAACTTTTGTCCCAACCAAACATGAGAAAATTGGTATACATTTTCCAGAAAATGTTTTCCTTCATACCAAGCACACTCTAGATCTTTGTTTGATATTTCTACATATTTATTTGCTAGGTGGATGTTTAGAACAAGAAAACTATGTGATCTAATTTTATGTGGAACAAAATTGTAAAAAGGTGAGACCTCAAGTGGTTGAGTGGGAAAATGGTTCTTTACCTTGAAAGTATATGCTGGAAGCTAGAGACTTGATAAATCAACAAAATTGGTGGGAACCCAAGTGTGAACATTCAAGTATCTGGTATGACAATTGGTCATAATTAAAAGCACCACATTACATAATTCCTATAGACTCTGCTAGAAATGTAGTGTCTTTTAGTGGGGAATGAAATTATGACTTGATACAAACAAGTTTTGGAAAAGATATCAGTAGACAGATAATATAAGAGGAGTCCAGAAGATGAAGAGCAGTGGGATAAACCCTGCTGGATGCTGAAGGTTGCTGGAAATTTCACCGTGGATTCTGCATGAGATTTTATAAGGGAGAAACATGAAGTCTGTACAAAATATAAGTCTATCTGGAGTGCAAGAATTCCTTTTAAGATATCTTTCTTCAATTGGAGACTTTGAAAACAAAGACTTCTTATTGGAGAAGTTCTTGTCAGGAATAAGATGAGTGATGGGGTAGTGTGTAGTTGTTGTAATGATGGAATTGAGGAGACTATTGAACACTTGTTTATTAGATGTTCCTTTTCTAAATCTATATGGAGTTATTTTGCAGGAACATCAGGAGTAGATAGTCCTTTCTTGCAGTTGAAAGATACTGTGTATAAATGGTGGAATGTAGATGCTTTTGCAAAACTTAAACCAGTAATAATGGTATTTGTTGGCAAGTGTGGAAAAGAAGAAATGCCTTGAAATTTGATGGTTCAATGTCTTATCTAAGTATGAAAGGAGAAATAACAAAGAATTTAATTTTATTAGCTAATTAGTTGTATCCATTGATGTATAATTTGCCTTATAATTGGCCTGAATTAGTTAGATATTTGATAGAATATACTCATAGGATTAGATGTAAGGTGGTCTATTAGAAATTATCTAGACAGAATACATTCAAATGCAATACAGATGAAGCTTTAAAAGTAAATTGAGGACCAATCTCTTCGAATTTTATATTAAAGAAGATCAAGGCAACCTTGTGTATGCTAAAGGAAATGTGGTTGGGATATCAAACAATCTAATAGCTGAAGCAGTCGCTATCAAACTAGGGCTGAATAATTGTAGGATCCACAATCTATTCCTTTTGATTCTAGAAACTTATTCTTTAGCTGCTTTGAAAATGGTAGAAGGGGCTTGGCATATACCTTGGGAGGTTATAATGGAGGTCAGAATGATACAGGTATTGAAGGAAGGGCTGGAGGTGGCCATGGTACACAGAAGGCAACAAACCGTCAGATTTTATTGTTTCTTTTGTAGGTATAGATTCTATAAGTTATTATGGTTTCCAAGAGTTACCTACTGAAGCTAAGACTTTACTAAACATGGATAAACGAAAACTCCTAATCTAAGTATAAGGAAGATTCATAATGCAAAATTTTCCCCAGATAGCTGATACAAATCAGAACATACAATACGCATACAATATTTTCTCAAGTTTAAGTACATATAGTACGCAAACAATACTCTAAAGATTGCGATATAACAAGTTTTAATCACATTTGAAGAGACAATGATAAATTGCAATGAGAAAGATATAGAACATGAAAAATACCTAAGAAGGCTGCAGTAATTTCGTCGCGAGGCTTTCAACAGTGGTATTAGCTCCTTGATGGGCTCAACCTGTCAAATTTAAGTGATAAAGGTTGCAAGGTCTTTGAAATAGGTATGTGCTGCACAAAAGGTGTTTAATTTTACAAATAAAGTGAGGCATTCACCTGCTTCGAAGCTTCGATTCAAGAACCCTAAGTTGGAGAAGTCTCTGATGGGGATGATTTCATGATGTTGGTGAGACTAGGCAACGTTCGAGATGAAATACACCCCCAACTCGATCTATTGCTGGAGTGGTTTCATGTCGCTGGAGAATGTTTGTTGGAATGGGTACGATGATGATGGACGATGAGGGATGATGTTTCTCCGATATGCTTTCCTCTTTCCCCATTTCCTTTTTGTCTCTGTTATTTGTTTCCTATTGAAATCTTTATAGGTGTTGGATCCGGTCCTCTTTGGGCCTAGTCCTCTGTAATGTGATTCAATAAACTGGGCTTGCCCAACTTTAAATTAAAAAAAAAAAAGATAATGTTCTTTTTGATTTAAAAAATGGACTAGTCCATCCTGTCTAGGCTAGGCCATAGAGACTTTGGAATTCGAACAGCTAGGTTGGGTTGACCCATTTTTTTGTGGGACAGAAAACATTCAACCCAACCCATTAGTACGTGGATTGCGGGCTATGTTGGGTTAGCCCACTTCTTTTAAAAGTCTTTTTTTTATAAAAAAAATCTATACTTAAAAATATTAGAGTAAATATCAGCAAGACAAGACAATATTACATGGTGTTAGGATTATTATTTGTTAACAAATCTACAATTAAAATAATCTTTACAAGGCTTATTAAGTTTGACTTTAAGTAAAAATATAACTAGCTAAATAGAAATATTAACCTAATTATTTTTGACTGATCAAATAAAGCACAAAAAATATGGTAAATTCAACCATTAAAAAGTAAAAAATGAACTCTTAAAAAATATTCATGAAGCTTATGGTGTATCCAACATCAACACATCATTTTTATCAAACATATATGTATCAACTTTTGGCAAGGTTTTCTAAACATCTTTATGCTAGGGAAATATTAGAAAATTATAATAATAATAATAATAATAAATAACTTTATTATTTATCAAAAAGTGATCCTGAAAAGAGAGAGAGAGAAAGAAAGGGTAGCAGGAATCAGCAAATTAATTAACTATCAGCAAATTATTAAGGGGATTAAAAATAACAAAGCCAAAATTTATTAAACTTAAAATGAGAAGATTATAAAAGAGACGGAGGCGAGAGAAACAATAAAACATATTCGCAAGTTTTTCTTATATGTTTGCTCACAAAATTCATGTCTTTTATAGGCCAAAAATTGCCTTGTCCTTGACAAGAGAATGACAAACTACTGTCAAGTGTGGCAAACTACTGCCAAGTGTAATGTAGTTGTCATTTCTCCAAGAAACTTATCAAATACATTTTAATTATTTTTCTTTGTAAATACATTCAATAAAATAATTTTTTGAAATAAAAATATTTTCTTACAATTCCTCACTTATTTTAAAAAATTTATAAAAATAGTACTTGCTGTATTTTCAGAACAAAATGCAGCATGTTTGGTGTCTTTTGGACTATGAACTAAACTTATATCGATAAAATTTAATTTATAGAATTACATGTGAAATATAATATTTCTATGAACCAAATAATTCTAGTTGTAAATAAGTGACTTTAACAATTACATTTTGACCACAGTAATTTTGTTGTTTAACGCGATTTTGCGCTTATAGACCATGCACGTGCCTGTTATTCATGAGAGCTCTAGAGACTAGGCCAAGGTCTCATAGGAGCCGTCACACTCCTACTCTTATATAGGTGAATTCATCAGGTGTACACTGCTTTAAATACACATTCCTTGATTAAGGACTATGAATTCATTAAGAGTTAATAACTCATTCCTCATTTTTAGTAGTGTTTCAAACACTCTTAGTTAGTGCGCAGAGCCAATATCAACTTGATAATCCCATATGAACCTACTTCATAGGATCTTCAATCACATAGGTTGGGTTCCCATCTCTACTGACTAACAATTAACCTTAAACCATTTTTTATTGAGGTCGGAAGAATAAATTTTCTTCCCACGGGTTTCGTCCGGCCGAATTCAATTCTGATTTCACATAATCAATTGCAATTATTTCATCTTTCAGCAGCTGCTTAACGACATCATGCCTCAATTCATGTGTTTAATCTTACAACTGTAAGATTCATTCTTCGCAATATTGATTGCGGCTTCACAATCCCAGTGTATAAACACATGAGACAATTTATCCTTATCAAAGGGATCAACAATTCATCCTCATCAAAGGGATCAACAGTTTATTCTTTATCAAGGGATTAAAAATTCATCCTTTATCAAGGGATCAATAATTCGTCCTTCATCGAAGGAATCAACAATTCATCCTTCATCGGAGGGATCAATCGTCCGTCCTTCATCGAAGGGATCAATCATTCGTCCTTCATATCAAAGGGATTGACTGACAATTCATCATTTATTAAAAGGATATTCACTAAACAATTTCGTAGTCATTCAGTCTTAGAACCAGCTAGCTCCAGAGCTATAAATTCCGACTCCATAGTCGATCTAGCGATGATGTTTAGCTGATTTTAAGGATATTGCATCACCACCTAAGGTGAACACAAAATCACTAGTATGAATCAAAGATCTAGGCTGCATCACAATACCCTTCTAAAGCAAAAGGAAATTCACTGTACACGATATCATAATTCATGGTTCCTCTAAAATATTTCATCAGTCTATTCGACGCAAATCAATGCTCATCATTGAGATTATGAGTATATCTACTCAGTCTACAAACAACATAGGCAATATCAAGTCTAGTAAAATTTATCATATGCAATAGACTTTCAATAATTTGAACATATTTAGACTGAGCAATTGGGTCTCCACAATTCTTTTCCAATTTAGAGTTAGCATCATAAGGAGTGTCACCTCAAAATATTCAATTTCTTTTAAGAAGTCTTTCATATAATGTTCTTGTGACAATAATATACCATCTTCACTCCTTATTACCTTAACTCTCATAATCATATTTACTTTACCCAGATTCTTCATATCAAAATTAGTAGACAAAAATAATTTAGTACTACTCACAATATTTAAATTTGTTCCAAATATAAGCATGTCATCAACATATAAACATATTATAACATAATCGTTGTCTACCAATTTGGTATAAACACATTTATCCACTTCAACAGAAGAAAAATTGTCTTTTGATAAGACTTAATCTAATTTTTCATGCCACTGCTTAGGAGCTTGTTTTATACTATAATGAGATTGATTAATTTACTGACTTTATTTTCTTGTACATGAATAATACATCCCTCAGGTTGAACCATATAAATTTCTTCTTCTAAATCACCATTTAAAGAAACTGATTTTACATCCATTTGGTGAATAAAAAGTTTGTGAATTGAGGCTAAGGGAATTAAAATTCGAATAGAATAAATCATTGGTGCAAATGTATCAAAGTAATCAATATTTTATTTTTGAGACAATCCTCTTGCTACTAACCGAGCTTAATATTTATTTATAGATCCATCAGTATTAAGTTTCCTCTTGATTCCATTTACAACCAGTAGGTTTTGCACCATGATGTAAGTCATTTAACATTCATATTTTATTTTTCATAATTGAATCAATTTCCAGTTTTATTCTCTCTTTTCAAAATTTAGCATAGGAATAAGATATAATTTTAATATAATTTAATGGTTCAATATCAAAAAAAAAGTTTGAAAATCATTTCCATAAGAAAAATATTTTTTTCTTGGCCTTTTGCTCCTCCGCAATTCCTTAATATTAGAGGAATTATCATTATTTCTTTCAACAGGTGCATGAGAAATTTTATCACACAGTGAAAAAATATATTCAAAAAATTCAGCATTATTTGTCTCAATAATAGTGTGCAATCAAGCACATCACTTTTCAAAAGAAGAAATCTATATGCAACAATATGTTTAACATATCCAATGAACAAGCAATTAATCAACAATATTAAAACCTATTTGATTGCATGCTTTAAAATCATATTTTCTCTTTCTAGGTTTAGGCAAAAGAACTTTTAGCAAAGCACCCCACACTTTTATATATTTCCAGGTTTATAACGTTTCCACAATTTCTAAGGAGTTTTATCAGCTCTTTTATGAGGAATTCTATTTTGAAAGAGATATACAGATAATATTGCTTCACCCAATAAATTATCAAGAGCATTATAACTAATTAACAAGGAATTCATCATTTCTTTCAAAGTTCTATTTTTCCTTTCAGTTACTCCTTAGATTCAGGTGAATAAGGTGGAGTTACGCCACGAATAATTCCTTTTTTTCACATAAAACATTTAAAGATACAAATTCTCCACCTCTATTAGATTGTATTCTTTTGATTTTTCTATCAAGTTTATTTTCAACTCAGAGTTATAAGCAATAAAGCATCAAATGCATCATCTTTGTTTCTAAGCAAATACAATTTAATAAATATAATAAAATCATCAACAAAAGTCACGAATATCTTTTATCACCTCTAGTCATAGACTGTTTCAAATTATCCAAATCAATGTAGATCTGAGATAATAACTCAGTTTCTCTACTTACTAAAAATCATAACCTTTTAGTAGTTTTAGCTTCAACACATGTTTCACATTTATCAAAATTAATCTCTAAATCAGGTATTAAACCAAGAGAATGCACGTTCTAAATATACGAGACATTAGCATGTTATAATGTAGCTTGTTATAAAGAAACTTGCAAAGCAGATACAACTTTAATTTAATCATCAAAATTATTTAAATTTAAATCGTGTATTAAATCACCAGATCGCATATGTTTAATATAAGACACATTAACATGTCATAATCTGGCATGCCATAATGAAATAAGCTCAATCGTTTAAGAAGAAACAAATACACTAAAATAATCACAAATATTAAGCACAAATAAATCGTAATTACAAAATTCATTGTCAACAAAAATATTATTTTTAGTCAATATGACCTCATTAATTTAAAAGGAATAATCTTCATTCCACATTTTCCTAATAATCCTACAAAAATCAATTTAATTTAGGAACATGCAATACATTGAATAATGTCAAAGCTTTACCAGATGTGAGCTTGAAGATGTGAGCTTGAGAAGCTCTTTTCCTTTTCCAAGAACTTTAGTTGTTCTTGAGTCACCAAAATAAATAATTTCTTCTTTTTTCTCAACTTGGATGTATGACACAAAATTATTTTTATTTATACAAATATGAATGTAGCACCACAGTCTATCACCTAGTTTCTCACAATGGTAAAAACATTTATTTCTAAAATGATCACCATAATCAGATCATCCGTTCAGCTAAAAATAAATTATTTTTAGCTTAACATGATTGTCATTTCTTTTCAACATTCTTTTGCATTGA
Source organism: Solanum peruvianum (assembly GCA_027705065.1). Classification (NCBI taxonomy): domain Eukaryota; kingdom Viridiplantae; phylum Streptophyta; class Magnoliopsida; order Solanales; family Solanaceae; genus Solanum; species Solanum peruvianum. The sequence goes on from JAKWJD010001755.1 coordinate 5,334,761, forward strand.
GGCGTATTTTTCATGAAGGTTCTTATTTTTAGCATTGAATTTGTAATCATGTCTATTTACATAGGTGTAATTTTGTTTATCGTAATCCTCCGGCAAAATGACTTGAACAGTACCAGTTAGGATAGCAGCAACTTTACTATCCTCAATACCATCAGTATCATCAATAGTTTCAGGACACAAGTCATAAAAAGTTTCGGAACACAAATTATATGTCAATATTTTCTTAGATTGTTGGGAAAATATTAAAAAATTTCGCAATAATAATAATAATAATAAATAACTTTATTATTATTATTATATATATATATATATATATATATATATATATATATGTATGTATGTATATAATAGGACATAAAATAGATAAATACTTGAGTCGTAGTAGGCACTGTTCTAAATAAATATTTCAACAATATGAAATAGTTTTCCAAAATTAAGCAAACACTTTCATATCTTAAATAAATAGAGATAGCAGGAATCAGCAAATTAATTAACATCAACAAATTATTTGATAGGGATTAAAAATAACAAAGCCAAAATTTATTAAACTCAAAATGAGAAGGTTATAGAAAGAGACAGAGGCGTGATGTACAATAAAACATATTAACCAAGTTTTTCTTATATTTTTGCTCACAAAATTCATGTCTTTTATAGGTCAAAAAATTACCTTGTCCTTGACAAGTGTTAAGGGAGGTGTCAAGAGAATGACAAACTACTGCCAAGTGTAATGTAGTCATTTCTCCAAGAAACTTATCAAATACATTTTTAATTATTTGACTTTGTAAATACATTTAATAAAATAATCTATTAAAATAAAAATATTTATGCTTTATTTTCATCTACAGTTTATAGTTAACTTTAATTAGTTAAACATTAAAAGCAAGTAAATTTAAGAACTACATGAATAATATTTATGGAAAACTACACAAAATACACACAATTGTGAAACTATTTAAACAAATTAGATCCAACCCAAACTATTTACCCTTAATGGACTCATGACCCAAGCTATTTACCTGCCTACCCCACTTTCTCCTTCCTTATTTCACACATGATGCCAACATCATTACTATTGAATTAATCATTTGTAATACTCCTTTGGTATATTGATTGATATTATATAGTATTAACTTAATCTTCCTGTGATACTCCATCAGTATATTGATACTCTTTCAATATCATATAAGGCTGAACTTAATTCTCTGTAATACTCCTTCGGTATATTGATACCTATCAGTATCATATAAGATTGAGATATTTTTTAAATAAATAAATAAGAAACAATTAAGAGAAAATTATTAAAGTCATAACCTAAATTTAGTAAAAAATATATTCTTTGTGATACTTCGTCGATATATTGATATCATACTGGTATCATATAGGACTGAGCTTAATCATCTATAATAATCCATTAGTATATTTCTACTCTATCAGTATCATATACGATTGGACTCTTTTTAAAAAATAAATAAAAGATAATTAAATGAAAATTATTAAAGCCACAATCTTATTTATTAAACACTAATTGAAAAAAATATATACATTTATATTTTTAAATTAAAATATTAAAGAATTGAATAACATCAATGATACCCTGTCAATATGTAGATATACTGTAATAGTATCATAGATGATTGAGTAATCTTATCGAAGAACTGAAGCAAATCTCAATGAAAACATTGTTATGTTACTTTTTGATGCCACCATAGTATGTTATACTTTGAAGGTATCAAGAAGGAAGAGTAATCATTCAATGAAGATACTCAGTTACTCTTTGATACAATCAAAGTATATTCATCTACTATACTATACTGTGATACAATCAAAGTATATATTTTTTTACGTAAACACCAAAGTAGTGATGAAATATTTAGTGAATATGAAAGTGATGATATGGTTATTGATGAAAATGATGAACAATCGGCCCAAGGTAACAAAGTCACGTGCTTTGTCTACTTCACGATGTATCGAATGATGTTTTTTGCACTCACTTCGAACTACCATATTGTTGTAGTGTCATAGACACTACTTGTTATTTGTTGCAACAAAGATCAAATTGACTTTAAATACAAACGTTGTATGATTAGTTTTAATAATTTTAAAACTTATGGGTATAAATTATATTTTCTAAAAAAAAGTTAAATATGTTTTCCAAATACTATAGTCAAGCATATGGTGAAATTTCCCTCAAATTTTAATCCAAATAATATTCAATAATATTTGCCAAATGTATATGAAAATTTTGGGCAAATGCTAGCTTAATGTTAAATGATGAACTAATCATGCTTAAAAAAGCAAAATATATTGGAATTATTTCTTAACTACACAACTTTACTTTACCTATTCCTAATATTTCTCTACTCTTTTATTAAAATTCAAAAATTCCTTTAATACACTCAATGATACTTAACTTACTTTTTAAGTTGGAAATCAAAACTTGAACTTTCCCATTCCCAAAAATTTCGCTCAAATTTTTTCCCACTAAAATTGTCAAATAAAATTTTAAACTAAATTTGAAATTCAAAAAAATACAATCACTATTTTTCCGCTTTAGAGTTTTTCAAGTAATTTTTCTTCGTTTTTTTTTTTTGTGTGTGTATGTAATGTTCTGCATTTTTCTAAAATATTTATAGTTTTCTTCTAAGAATCAAAAGTTTCAAAGATTTGAGTTCTAAATTGTTCCATGACCCTAACAAGATCGAAATAACAATCCTTATTCATCCGATTTAGAGTTCAGAATTCGTTTATCATCTTCTCCAATAAGTTTACTTTCCCTTTTTTTTTTTTACATTTCTTGTGTATCTAATGTTCTTCCTTTTCTAAAAAATTTGTTGTTTTTTTTCAGGAGCGAAAGTTTCGAAGATTTCAGTTCTAAATCGTTGCATGACTCTATAGTCATGACAAATCCAAGTTCTAGCAAGAGATCTTTTTCAAAGAATAGACATGCATCAACTTCGAGAGACCCAAAAACCCCAAAGAAAAGGGGTAGAAAGGCAGCACCTCCGATCATTCGACCAACACTACCTACGGTATCAACATTTGTATTCCTATCCGTCCTGATTTTTGTTTCTTTTTCGGTAGTTGGATGATTGCTTTTTTTTTTTGAAGTATTGTTTATTTCATTGCACTCATGGAACACATAATATTGTTGATACTTTATGTCTTACACATTCCTTAATGTTTCATAGATAAAATTTTAAGTATCAGTTTATAATTTTTTGATAATAAAATTTTAAGTATCAATTTATAATTTTTTGATACCTTTTTTTTGTATATTTATATAACGGCAATGAAATATTTAGGTATTTGTGTATCTATTATTTGTTAGACAGAACATTTACGTATCTAATCTGTTTTAATTGGATGTATTGTTGATATTTAGTATAAAATTGCATGAACATTAACGTATATAATATTATTATTTAAGTATCATATTTTTATGTAGGGATGATTCTGTGGCGAAAAACAATGTTGGTCCACAATCCAATTCTGGTAACTTCGATCAACAAACAATTTCACTCATGCAAATGGATTTTGCAAATGTTGATGATGTTGATGAACCTGTCGTGGATGTTGGAAAACAGAAGGTATCTGTTAAAAATGTCCCAAAGGTATGTAGGTATCTAATACTTAAATTAGTATCACATGCATTATTATGTGATTTAGTCTATTAAATAATTTAACAATGTACCTTTTTGATGATTGATACTTTAATAATGAATTCGTTGTCGCTATTTGTGTATCACTAATTGCTCGTTGTCGCTATTTGTGTATCACTAATTGCACCTTATACATTTTAACTGTATATGATACTTTTAATCTTGATTGTTATTTCTATTTTAATTTATGAAATAGATATTGCTATACTTAAATTGCTATTTTAAGTATCACGATACGGAACACTGTTATGGAAGTATCGTATGGACAAAGTCAAGGCTGGATATGTTAGCGATACTGAAGATCCTACAAGGTCAAAGAAGTGGCTAGTCAACACCAGCAGAAGGTGCACTGATTAATGTAGAATAGTTAGGTTTTTATTGTGTTGAAGTTACGTTAATTAGTATTTTGTATTATCACTTCTCCTTTCAATACAATCTTACTAAGTAATTATTAATTTGAAAAATATTTTTTGTCAAAAAATGTATTTCAATGTTAATTTTTGCCTCCAAGTATATAATTTAATTTATAGTAACTTGTTATAAATTATTTTTTTATAAGTATGATTTACACAAATACTGATGATACAATATAACAATTGTACATAGAATATCTGATAATATATTTTATACACATGTTAAACAAACTGATTATCAATTTAAATAGTATACATTAACATGTGGTACTCTTGAAGTAAATCACGACGTGTGATACTATATTATCATCAAATACACAATATTCATAAATTATGAAGTATTTGATACACATCCTACTCTCAAAAAATAAATTTGTGTATATGTGACAATTGATACAAAATAATTTACTTAATATATTAGTATCGTTTACCACGTTGAATTATATAAGTTTGATTAAAATCATAATAACCAACAAAAGTTTGTTGTCAGATACATAATATATTTGACTTTTAATGTAAATGAGACTAAATAACTTATCAATATAGCTTAGTATAATTACACGTAATATTAAACAATGAAATTCGATATATTAAGTATCATTCTACGTTTTGATAAAAAATTAAAAAATGTATCACATTATGATACTTTATTGTATACAGTAATAACAAATTTAATCTTTATCACAATTTAAAATTTTAATTTGCCGAAATCGTTAGAGGTTTAAGCAGACTAGATGCTAAATCTGTTAAACGTTCGCATAATTCGTGAAATTAATTTAATCCTTTTTTACGATGTGTAACGACCTGTTTAGTCGTTTTGAGCAACAGAGTCCATTTCTGGAAAAACTGGCTAGGACGACGAGGGTCACGACGGACCGTCGTGGCCACGACGGCCCGTCGAGGGAGTGTCGTCCCATGGCACTTAGAATTTTGAAATTGGGTACTGAAAATCGACTCTCTGTAAATTGTGACGGACCTGCAGGACGTGCCGTCACATCCACGACGAACCGTCGTGAGTCCCGTTGCAAAACACTTCAACTTTTGAGAATTTGGTGCAAGAAAACGAGTTTCTGACCGTCAGGACGGAGGTGCAGGACGGACCGTCACAGGTGTGACGGGCCGTCGCAGACCACCTGAAATCTGGGAGGAGGCGACGGCCATCGTGACGGACCGTCGCAGGCACGACGGCCCGTCACAGGTCACGCAGTCCCAGACAGTTTAGGATTTCTCCACACGTTTTAAGGGTCGTTTTTGACTATTCTTTCCTTAATTATAAAGATTGAGGGTTAACATTTATAAGTCTAATTACTTAGGGGTAAAAGAAGTAACCTTAAGTTAATTAGGGGGTTTTATTGTCCTCTTTTACACTTAATTATATTGTAATTAGGGTAAAGAAAAGAGGGTTTGGATAAAACAAAAGAGAAGAGAACAGAAAGAGAGGCAGAAATCGATCGAGAGGGAGGAGAAAATAGGAGCTTGGGAATTTGCTTGTTGATCACTAGTCTTCTGTGGAGGTAGGTTATGGTTTTTATGTTACGATAATCGTAGTGAACTCTTGATAGTGTATGATATGTATTGATGATGTTGTAAACCTGTCTATGTGCTTAAATTGTATGCTTGCATGATTATGATTATGAGATTGTGATTAATTAACAAGCATGATGAAGCTATTGAATCCCAAATCTTGAAAGAACCCTAATTCGCTTGATATATTATATAATAAGATTGATGATGCCTTAGTATGATAGAAGGCTTGATAAATTATATAATGAGAATGAGGATGCCTTAGTGTAAAAGAAGGCTTGATGAATTAGGGGATCGGGTGCCACGTTCCGGTACCAGGATAGAATGAATATGAGGATCGGAGTGTCACGTTCCGACACCAGGATAGAATATGAGGATCGGGTGCCACGTTCCGGTACCAGGATAGAATGAATATGAGGATCGGAGTGTCACGTTCCGACACCAGGATAGAATATGGATCGGTGCCACGTTCCGGTACCAGGATAGAATGAATATGAGGATCGGAGTGTCACGTTCCGACCCAGGATAGAATATGGATCGGGTGCCACGTTCCGGTACCAAGATAGAATGAATATGAGGATCGGAGTGTCACGTTCCGACACCAGGATAGAATATGGATCGGGTGCCACGTTCCGATACCAGGATAGAATGAATATGAGGATCGGAGTGTCACGTTCCGACACCAGGATAGAATTAGAGGAGCGGAGTGTCACGTACCGACACAAGAGGAAGAAAGATAATGAATACACTCAATCTAATGAACTTAATTCCCAAATGAGTATGGTATTGAGGCTTGAGTCCTCATGTGTGAACTTGACGGAAATTGTTTACGATAAAGTAATTGTTGTTGCTACATGTTGAGTATTGTAGTTGATTTACATTATTATTGATATATATTGTTCCCTATTTTGAGTTAGCCGATGATATCTACTCAGTACGTGTGGTTGTACTGACCCCCTACTTTTATGTTTTCCTCTTTGTTATTTGTGTAATGCAGCAAACGTTCCGTCAACTTCGACTCAGCAGTAGATCAAGCCAGTCTTCACTCCATCGGAAATTCAGGGTGAGCTAATGCGTCTAGCTTGGACTGGATCTTCTTCTATAAGTCTTGATGCCTTGACTTCCGGCATGGACTAGTTTCTTATGTATTTTTAGCTTCTTAGACATTCTTAGATAGTTTAGTTTAGTAAATTGATCATAGATGTTCTTGTGATGATGACTTCCAGATTTTGGGGATGATAATAATAGTTGAGTTTTTTTTATGAGTTTAAGTCTTCCGCATTATTTTCTGTTGATATTATATTGAAATGTTAAGGTTTAGATGGGTTGGTTCGCTCACATAGGAGGGTAAATGTGGGTGCCAGTCGCGTCCCCGAATTGGGTCGTGACACGATGTAATTGATAACAACAAATAAAAAATTAAGTATCCACCCGCTTTAATTTAAATATCGTTCTGTAATACTATATATCCAAAAATATAAAAAGAAAAATTTTGGTAAAGAGTGAAAGAGTAGGGATAGAAAGTAATTTACCGCTTAGACTATGTGATTCACCTAATTTTTCCTAATATATTTTAATCTTTGAACTCAATTTTAACTCATGTTCTCATAATTTATATTGGATTATTTAAGTCACAAAGTTATCATCTTTCTAATTCTAACCCACTCTTATTACAAGTGGAGTTCATGTAAAAAATAAATAATATTTTCTTACCTTTAAGATATTGCAATTTGGAGTTTTTGAATTTTTATTAAATTTACTTTTACCTTTAAGATATTGCAATATGGAGTTTTTGAAAAAAAAATTGCTCCAGGAACTCCAAATTGTAACATCTTAAAAGTTAGTAAATTTAAAAAAATTCAAGAAGACCACATCATATTAAGTCAAAAAGTTATCTTCTTTCTAATTCTAGCCCACCCTTATTGCGACTTAAATTACTGGATAATTATATAGAATGACAAATTAATAATATAAAATAAATATAATAATTATTGTTTAATTTATTTGTGTTTCATGGCAAATTTTTCAGTCCCTCTCTCCCTTATATTCTAGCTCGCTACTATCCCTCTCTCGCTCGCTTCCTGTCGCTTGCCTCTCTCGCTTTATACAATATAATTGTATAAATTGTGCTTTCAATTGTATAAAGCGAGAGAAAATTATATATACACATGCAAATACATATATTTTTATCCTATACACTTATAATTATATATAAAAGTACTCCCCTGCCCAAGTCTCTTTTGTCTCTCTCTCTTTTTCGTTTATACAAATTCAGATTATATATAATTTCTCTCTTTCTCGTTTTATACAATTCAATTCAATTGTATATTTCCTGCTCAAGTCTTTTTTGCCTTTCTCTCTTTCTCATTTTATACAAATTCAAATTGTATATAATTGTCATATATACTTATAATTATATAATTAGTTTTATACACTTTGTTTTATACAATTCTCTGTCAAAGTCTCTTTCTCTTTCTCGTTTTATACACTTCGTTTTATACAGTTCGCTTCAATTGTACATGTATAACGAATTATACATATGTGGTTGCTATGGAGCGCAATTATACAAACTTTGTTATAGCATATAAATATGAATTTTATGTTTCATATATATGAAAGTTGCCCCTAAATTAAAGGTAAGTAAATTAACTTTTTCCTAAAAACTCCATTTACTATTAAGTCCTTCCATCTAATCACAATTCTATATTGTATTAATCTCCACAATGTTTTTTAAAAGTACTATAAATTGAACTATTTCTTCTTTCATTTTCTTACTTCTAATTACTCAACAATATATTTACTTTTTCTCTATAATCTCACTACATCAGTAGTCTTTTAATTCCACTCAAGATTCAGGCTACCACCAGAGGCCATCACCAAATCATTTTCAAATTATGATGGATTACTCGTGAAATAAATTTTTAAAAGAAATCTAAATTTTATCAGCGACAGAATAGAGACTCTGTTAAAGTTTATCACATAATTCTCGTTACTAATTCTAGATTGTTGCTATATGTATGTTCATATTTTTTTAAAAGGTGTAATTTTTTATTTTATTTTTATTTATAAACTATTCTACGTGAATGCTAAATTATTTTTCTAAAATATTTTTAAGTTAAGATTAATGGACGATTTATTTCAAATGTTTTTGTGGGTTGACTTACGAAATTTTGACATCATATGTTATGACACTCGTCTTATCTAGTAGAGACGAGTCAAATTAGAATTCAAATATAACTATAGGTCCGGAAGTAAAGCGAGAATAAATGTCTAATACTATAAACTAATGCAGAAATTCATAATTAACTTAAATACAACTTCAAAATTTGATTGTCACGTGTACATATTTCGAATGCATTACAATATATTTTAAAGAAAAACAAAAAATTTCAAATGACGTTATTATTAAAGTAGAACAAAATCGTAAATAGGAATAAGAGGGTCCGCTGAGATGACAATTAACAATATTACAATCTCCACAGGAAGCCTCATATCACGAAGATCTGAATAGTAGCCTACGAAAATTCTCCTATTTATTATAACATTTAATTTGAATAAAATATTTTCGTTTATTTTTATAACAATATAAATGCTTAGAGATTCATTTACTCACCTAGATTTCATATTTGACTGGACTAAAGTCGTACGGAGGCTTTAAAGAGGGTAAAATCATAATTTGACTTATTCAAACTCCTAGTTGAGACTTTCTTTGAATCTTTATAAAGAGTTAATGTATTATATTATTTAATTGAATAAAATGTTATTAATAATCAGAGTCCCATATAAATGAGATAACGAATATTTATGCACATATCGATATCATGTTAAGATTTACATGTTTATTTTTTCATGTTTAAGGTGATTTTTGGACTCCAATTTTGCATCACCGCCTCACCGACCCTTGGGATTAAATAAAATAAAGTAATCTTAAGGGGGTGCATTTATTCTACATCACATGACTCCAAAATACAATTTGTTTATATTTTATATAAATATTGTCAGTGTTGATTTTGAAAAGCCAAATTACATGAATTCAACGACTCTACCAAATATTATAATTGATTAAGATTTGGATGCATGCATCGTCTTTTACTAGCTAGGGACACTTCATGTGTTGTAATGTTTTTGTCTTTTGACTCTCTTAGTGTGATATTTTACTCCTATACGATAGATCTCTTTATTAATTAGAGAATAAATATTTAAATTATTATTAATAATATTAAATTTTGAAAAGATTTTTTATTTCTTTCATTATCTAATAGTGTGTTTTGAAATATATATATATATATATATATGCCCATATATAATAAAATAAAATAAATATGTGTCCACATGAGCTATCATGAATATTGCATCATTATAAATAGTAATGTATCCATGTGGCCGTATATATACCTTTAAAATATACTATAGAATAGTGTGAGTGCGGGGGGGGGGGGGGGGGGGGGTAAAAGGTCCTTCACAATATTTGGTATCATTACAGTAATTTCGGTCAAACTTGGAGTATTTTTCAAATATTTTTTTCCTATTAATTAATTATTTTATTTTAAAAAATAATCTCCATTTTAAAAGACAAATTATGAATGCATGTTAAAGAATGACAAAAGTCCCACATCGGTGATTAATGAGATGGGTGGACTCTCTATAAGGCATGGGCAATCCTCCTTCCTTTGAGCTAGCTTTTGGGGTGTGAGTTAGGCCTAAGACCTAATTTTACATGGTATCAGAGCAGGGCCCGTCTCACCCGATGTTGGGGTCCCCAAAATTAAAATTGCCCACGCACCAGATGCGAAGCACTGGGCGTGAGGTGGGGTGTTAAAGAATGACAAAAGTCCCACATCGGTGATTAATGAGATGGGTGGACTCTCTATAAGGCATGGGCAATCCTCCTTCCTTTGAGCTAGCTTTTGGGGTGTGAGTTAGGCCTAAGACCTAATTTTACAATGCACAAGACGTTTTGAGATTATATAAGATTAAAAAGTATTCTGATAAAAAAAATTTAAGATCTTTTTTTACAAAACTACGTATCATGTTAAGAATAAACAATCACTTGAGACGGAGGGAGCATATATAATCGTAAGCTAGACCAATTCACAAGCCAATTGACATGCTTTGAAAGTTTAGCTTATTATAAATCATATACTTTGAAAAGTTGCAAGTAGAAGGTTGTTATATATTATGAGGTGCTAGAAGTGTGATCTAATTTGTACCTTTTCTAAAAGCATGACATCCAAGACAAAAAAAAAAAAAAATACATGAAAAGCATAGCCAAAGGCCAAAATTTACGTTAATTTAGATCACATCCAAGAAAATATTGCCATAAAAAGAAAATGTAACTTTTTTATTAAAGGTGTCACACTTTTCATGATGGATATAAAGGCCTAGAATGTTGAATGTTAACCAAGAAGATGTATATTAGCTTGAAGTATTGGTTATACACGTAAAAGAACTTTCACTAATTAGATCTATATATAGTGAATATAGTGAGATTTTTTATTTATTTCCTTAAAGAAATGATTAAAATTAACTTATCTGAAAGTATCACGTTTTTGTGAATTTTAATCTAAACTGTAATGTATTTTTTTCTATATAAATATCATCAAACGCCTAATAATTCAGACATATATATATATACATATATTTTCTTCCTTTTTTGGACTTGTCAACTTTTCTAGTATAGAGATATACTTCAATTATAGATCAAAGATAATGTTTATATATATATTTTATTGTTTATGTATGTGAATGTCAACTCTTTTCTCTCTCTAGCTATAATAATAACTAAGTTATCTGCATTTTATAATATTATTAGTCTACGTGATGATGCTTAACACAACTTTCCCTTACCTCAACATGTCATACAATTCTCCAAAATTCAACTTATTTTGAATTTTATAATAATAATTTTAGGCAATATATAATAACTAAAATTTATATATAATATTTTTTAAATATATTTTAATAATTTTTTTTATTAATATACCTATAAAATTTATTAAGTTCATTCGAATTTATAAGCAGGCTACTAACTCCGCCCCTGAGGTCACACATACATATAACAACTAAAATCAAGTCTCTTGCATATTCTCAACAAACTTAACCTCTCAAAATCCCTTCTTCTCTCTATCTTCTTAGCCAAAAAAAAATGTCGGAGACGACTCGATCTCCGATGCCGTTATCGGAGACGAGGTCTCCGATGCCGTTGTTATTTCGACGGCATTCGAGTGGCGAAATCAGAAATTTAGCTTCACTTTCAAGTAGCTTATTGCCAGCTTTTGGAACAGTGATGGGTGAAAGCTCAGTTAGGCTCAAGAGATTTCTTATTGCTCCTTATGATCGTAGATACAGGTAAATAGTTTACTTCTTTTCTATCGATCAATTAATATTTATTATTTCGAAATATTTTTAATCGAAGGAAAATTAGAATCAAGAAGAAAAAATTCAGTTTGTTTATTTTATTTTTTATCTTTTATTTTTCGATACAAAATTTAAGAAAAATGAAGAGAATTTTTTACTCTTATTAACTTAAACTAATAATATTAAAAATACTTTTTTTGAATCTGATGGTCTTTAATTTGTTTTCTTTATATGATATTGGGTGTAAATAATTACTAGATATAAAGAATAATATTATATTTTTTAAACCGATTAAAAGTATAAGTAACTTAAGTAAATTAAAATAAAGAGATTTTGATATCTCAATTTTATATAAAGTTGTATTTGATTGAGCACAATATTTAAGAAAATAATATTTTTATAAAATAATTTAAAATAAGCTTGAGAAATTTCTATAGCTATAAAGCATTTTATTAAAAATGAAATGTAAAATTTAAAATCGAACTGTTTAATAACTAAGTGTCATTTTTTCGCCAATTAATTTAAAATAAAAAATTGTCAAATAAATTGAAACAGAAGACTATTCATGTATGCAGGTTTCTTTGCAAGTATGAACATCGTATCATCATAGCAAGTTTTAAAAAGAGGAAAATTATACTTGTAAATAGAGTGAAAAATAAGATTTATATTATAAATTCAAATCACAAAGTGTGATACTTTCTAATTTGTTGTTTAGCTGAGAAATTATGTAAAATGATAATTTTTTAATTTCCAATGACACATGACACCATTGACTTTTACGAGTGGTAGTTAGAAGTAAAAACTAATCTACTGAATACAAATTTATTTATTTAAAACTTCATCAAACATAAAATGAAAATTTAATCGAGTCTCATTAAATATTGAATACCGAATGAAAAGAAGAGTGTTATTATTACTTTTTCTATCTAAAATTGTTTGTCATGTTGTATTTATTTAAAGTTAATTTGATTAATTTTTAATGATAAATTAAATCACATTAATTTGATATTTTAAATAAAAAAATTAGATATTCTAAAACTATATGAAAAATACTATAAATTACAATTATTTGCATATTAATATGATAAAAAAATATATCTTAAAATGTTAGTCAAAATTTTTATAGTTTGACTTTAAAAATAGAAATCATGACAAATAATGCCGGACGAAGGAAGAATTTGTTAACATGATTAGCCTAAATTTAAGGGACTTTAATGAAGCTTAATAGTGAGTAGAGCTTTGACTTTATTTGATTATAAAAACCATGTTCAATGGATCTCATGGAGTCTTTTGACAATATTGATTCAAGGGACAAAACTTACTTCTTATTGACGTTTACATTTTTGGAACTTGAGAGATCACAATTATTCTAATCTAATTTTTTCTATTTGTGTATCTAATTATTTTTTTAGGACAACATGATATAAATATACATGTTTTTTTCGTAGCTTGGTCCACATAAACTCAATATTTATGGCTTAACCTAGCATTGTTATTCTTTCTTTCTACGTCTAAAATGAGAGTCCGAAACTCAAAGAGTAGAAATTTTTTATAAAAATTCCAAAACGGTATATAAAATTTTATATGTTACCAAAACGGTAAAATCGCTGCAGGAGCAGCGATTTACAAAGTAAAATCGCTGCTCCGGCAGCGATTTAGCAAAAAAAATTTTTTTTAATAAAAAATGAAATCGCTGCCGAGCAGCGATTTCAAAAAAAAAAAATTTTTTTTAAAATAAATCGCTGCCGGGGCAGCGATTTATAAAAAAAAATTTTTTTTTTTAAATCGCTGCCCGAGCAGCAATTTATTAAAAAAAAAAAAAAATTATACATAAATCGCTGCTACGGGCAGCGATTTATTTTTTAAAAAAATATTTTTTTTATTAAAACGCTGCTAGGGCCACGATTTATTTAAAGAAAAAAAATTTCCTTATTAAATCGCTGCACGAAGCTTTTTTTAAAAAAAAATATTAAAATTTTTTAATACAGCGATTTTATATTAAAAAAAATTATAATATTTTTTAAAATTTAAATATATAACTTATAAGAAAAATTTTATTAAATCGCAAAATGTTAATACCGTTTTGATTAATATAAAATTAAAAAAAATTATTAAATCGCAAAATGTTAATACATCGATTTTATATATATAAAAAAATTATAATATTTTTTAAAATTAAAAAATTATAAGAAATAAATAACTTATAAGAAAAATTATTATAATTTTAAAAAATATTATAATTTTTTTATATATATAAAATCGCTGTATTAACATTTTTGCGATTTAATAATTTTTTTTTAATTTTATATTAATCAAAACGGTATTAACATTTTTGCGATTTAATAAAATTTTTCTTATAAGTTATATATTTAAATTTTTAAAAATATTATAATTTTTTTTAATATAAAATCGCTGTATTAAAAAATTTTAATATTTTTTTTTTAAAAAAAAAGCTTCGTGCAGCGATTTTAATAAGGAAATTTTTTTTCTTTAAATAAATCGTGGCCCTAGCAGCGTTTTAATAAAAAAAATATTTTTTTAAAAAATAAATCGCTGCCCGTAGCAGCGATTTATGTATAATTTTTTTTTTTAATAAATCGCTGCTCGGGCAGCGATTTAAAAAATTTTTTTTTTTTTTTTTTTATAAATCGCTGCCCCGGCAGCGATTTATTTTTTAAAAAAAAATTTTTTTTTTGAAATCGCTGCTCGGGCAGCGATTTCATTTTTTTTATTAAAAAAAAAATTTTTGCTAAATCGCTGCCGGAGCAGCGATTTTACTTTGTAAATCGCTGCTCCTGCAGCGATTTTACCGTTTTGGTAACATATAAAATTTTATATACCGTTTTGGAATTTTATAAAAAATTTCTACCCTTTGAGTTTCGGACTCTCTAAAATGAGATCATAAAGATAATTCATCACTGAAATTTATCTCGCTCGACTCGCTCCACTTGTTTTCTTTCTACTATAGTGAAAGATTTTTTTTTTGGTAGGAAAAAAAAAGGTCTTTTAATTCTTAACATTACAATTTTTTGTAATTATTAGTACAATTTTTCTCTTTATTGAATTCTCGTCATTAAATATCCATATTCATTTTTCGACTAACGTACGCAGGCAGCAAACTCGCTCTTACTTTTCCGTTAACCACCGTGATGAATCAAAATAAAACTAAAATCATTTTATCAAAAATAACTTTAGCGGTAATTAATTAGTAATTATCGCTAAATAATTAGTAATTGTCGCTAAATATTTATTTTAGTAGCAAATAATATTCTTTGTATATATTTTTAAAGATTTTAGCGACATTGAATCTAACGACACTTAATTAATGTCGTTAAAGACATTATCACTCTTTATTATTATGTCGATTAGTTGTCGCTAAAAATTATTTTTATTGTAGTAAATTAACCGTGGGTAAATGAATATGACAGAAGAAAATATGAACTTCTGAAAAATATTTTTTCTAGAAAAATAATTTTTTAATAAATAAATAACTTCCTCATAATCGTTTCACATTGATTATCTTCTCCCACCCGCATAGCCCTATCCTCATTACCCAAACTTCACCTCCCATATTATTTGCATATATTAAACACATATATGTTTTATTTTTCGCGGAAAAAAGTAAGTTCACATAAATTAAAACAATGAAATTACTCTATTATAACAAAAAAATATAATTCTCATTTTTTTGAACCTTTGGCAAATGTAGATTGTGGCAAGCATTTCTTGTTGTACTAGTGGTGTACTCAGCATGGTCATCTCCCTTTGAGTTAGCATTCAGCAAGGCATCTACTGGAGCACTCTTGCCTGTTGATTTAGTGGTTGATGCCTTCTTTGCTATTGACATTATACTCACTTTCTTTGTTGCATACTTGGACAAATCTACTTACTTACTTGTTGAAGAACACAAGAAAATTGCTTTAAGGTAAGTTACACCTCTCTATGACAGTCATTTTAAAAATAATGCTTCATTATAACGATCAAGTTTTCTTCAAAACGTATGTTCATGTTATGTTCCAATTTTAGTATGTTGTAGTTTGTCTTCACACAAATTTTAAGAAAGAACCAGTTTTGAAATTTGTGGTCTGAAACAATTGATAGACATGTGTCGATTTTTTTGGGATTGACTAATTGTAAGAAAAATGAATTATATAAATTGAGATAGGAGAATTATATATTTCATATAATAGTATTCGCGTTAATAACTAAAAGTTATCGAGACAAATGTTATTATTATTGAAATGTTTGACGGTATACGTACCCCTATTGAGACTAAGAATTATATATTTCATGCAACTAATACTTATTAATCTTATTTAATATTTTTTTACTATTTTAAATTATGATCATTTTCATTATAACTTGTTCATTTGCAACATTTGTTTTAAGTGATGTCATTTTTATTATTTTTTGTTGGATATTTTAGTATCGTTAATCATATCATATTTTATATTATTTTCTTAAGATACACCTTATATAGTTGTATTTTGATAAATTTAAAGAAATATTTGAAGTACAAATAAATAATATGTTTGTATGAATACTTTACCGTAAAAGAACTCGAAAAATCTGAAAAATTCAAATTTTATTGGTTTGATTTGTATACATTTAAAAATTGACACAAATAATTTGATTTGATATTTGAAAAATCCGAACTAACCCGGTCACGTGCAGTACACCACTACTTTTTGCCAATATGGAGAATACAATTAATTTCATTATTTTTCTTTTGTTTGTAAAGGTATGTCACACATCTATGGTTTCCAATGGATGTAGCTTCAACTCTACCATTTCAAGCCATATACAGAGTTGTCACTGGCAAAACTAGTAGAGGACAAGTATTTGGCTTCCTCAACTTGTTAAGACTATGGCGACTCCGTCGTGTTAGTAAATTCTTCTCGAGGTATATTTTTTCTATTTACGTGACACAATTTGATTGATAAATTTGATTATGAAATTCTTTTTTTTCTAAAATAAATTTCACGTGAAACAATTTAATGACTAACTTATGATTTTACTTATAAATAGTTGAAATACAAGTTATTGACTTTTATCGAATGAGTTGAAAATACTTATAAATCAGTTTGACCAACTTAATAACGTAAACAAGCAAACACCAATCAACTAATTTTTCTACCCTTGCTTTCTAGGTTGGAGAAGGACACTAGATTCAGCTACTTTTGGACGAGATATTTTAAACTTATTTGTGTAAGTACTCGTAATCTTAGCTATATACTCTTAAAAGATGTTTTTTTTTTAGATTACTCTTAAAAAATGTTCTTTTTATATGATTAAAAGATAAGTAATTTAATTTAAATTCTGTTTAGACGATAAACTTTTTTTTACAAAAAATCTTCTTTCTTAAATTTTGTCAAATAATGTCACACAAATTCATGAGATGAAGGGAGTAATGGAGTTTAAATATTCTCTCAATTTTAATTTAAATATCTTACTGTCTATATTTAAACGACGAATATTTTATTTATTTATTTATTTTGTATAATCTGAACATATAAAGATTTAAGATTACAAGTTTTTTTTAAAAAAAAAACTTTGATACATTACATATATCTATAGTTTAATTAAGACTACACAATTTAAATTTCTTCACTATTTTCCTTAATTTTGTGTCTTTATCAAACTAAAACACACTTGAATTGAAACAAAGAAGCATACGTATATATAGGGGAGCTTTCACATATAGCAACTCAAAATAGCCTAACTACTTTCCATAGTTATAGTTTGATAATTATAATTTGAAGTTACATGTAATAGGGAGGAGAGAAACGAGCGAAACTGAGAGAGAGGGCAAAAAGTGGGAGAGAGGTAAATTGTATATGTATATCGGTTAGATAATAGTATATTATACATATGCACTTGTATATATGCAAAGCGAGATTAGGAGAGACAGGAGAGAGGCGAGCGAGATTGGGAGAGGGAGGAGAGAGGGCAGATAGTGGGAGAGAGATGAACTGTATATGTATATCGATTAAATATTGTATAATATACATATGTATTTGTATATACTGACGAATTATACATATACAAATGTGGCTAATTATACAAA
This sequence comes from Solanum peruvianum, assembly GCA_027705065.1. Classification (NCBI taxonomy): domain Eukaryota; kingdom Viridiplantae; phylum Streptophyta; class Magnoliopsida; order Solanales; family Solanaceae; genus Solanum; species Solanum peruvianum. Next base: position 5,352,781 of record JAKWJD010001755.1, read on the forward strand.
CTCGAAATCAGCCCACGTAATTAATACATAATGTTAGTCGTGAGTGGTAATTATAGAAAACTATAGCCATAATGAGTACTTAAGTAGTATAAATTTGTTTAACCGCGTAATTTTCCTATATAATATAGACATTGATCGTTATTCATATACAATCAAACATTGAAGACATAATTGTTATAACAAAATATTATTAGAGAATATTATTATAGAGAAGTCTGATTGTACGAGTGTGTTATTGTACGAATAGGTGACACTATTTGCAGTGCATTCAGCTGGTTGTTTCTATTACTGGTTGGCAACACGTTATCATAATTCAGAATCAACATGGATGGGAGCAAATATACCTGATTTCAAATCAAGAAGTATATGGCTAGGATACACTTATTCAATGTATTGGTCTATTGTTACACTTTCAACTGTTGGCTATGGTGATCTTCATGCTGTGAATATTGAAGAAAAGATTTTCACCATTTTTTACATGCTTTTCAACATTGGCCTTACTGCATACTTGATTGGCAACATGACTAACCTTATTGTCCATACCGCTGTCCGAACCTTCGTCATGGTACGTAATATTTCATCTGTCTTAATTTATGTGATATTATTTTCTTTTTTTGTCAGTTTCAAAAAGAATTGAGAATCCTCATCACATGAGCATTCTCAATAAAGAAATATCGGATCGAATCAGTATTAATATACTGATTCGATCCTCGAATTTAAAGAACCAACCTGATCAGACTGACCTAATGGATAAATAAAAAATACAGAAATGAAAACAATAATTGGACTAGAGAATGTTATTGCATTATAAAGTCTCAATTGAACCGATCAAGTAAGCTCGAGTTGTCCTAACATGCAACCTTACAGGCCAAAAGTTTTATAAGAGCAACAAAAGTCTGCACACCGTCCAATTCAGTGGCTGATCCAGGATTTCCATTAATGAGGTTCGGAAAAAAAAGAGTAGTGCCTAATATTTGATCTTGGAATCTCAAGCACTAAGCCACACAACTACAAAAACAACTTTTAGTGGCATTAAATATTGATATTAATAAAGAGTGTTAACGTCTTTACCGGCATTGGGTAAGTGTCATTAGAACCAATATCGCTAAAGGCTTTAAGGACATATACAAAGAGTGACAATTGCCGCTAAAAATACATGTTTAGCGACAATTAAGAATTTAATGCCGCTAATGGTCATTTTTGTTGTAGTGCCAGCCTCTATTCTTACATTCAGGAGGTTCAAAATTAATATATAGATTCTTAAAAGTACCTTAAATATACAACATAAGTTTTTACTGAACCCCTCGACAACCTCTAAGTCCACCCCTGGTCCAATTGGCACCAACAAGTAAAATTATATTCTTATGCTTCATGAGTATACTACCCCATAGTAACAATAACAAATGTGTGAAACTGAAAGAATATTGGTTGTAATGAAGTGTTAAGGGAATACATGGGAGATATATATAGGAGATATAGGAAGGAGTACTAATCCTAATAGGACTAGGATTAAGGAGTACTAATCCTAATAGGACTAGGATTAGTACACAGTAAATACTAATATTATTTTAGACTATTTATTTAATACTATCTGTTATTATCCCCCCTCAAGCTGAGCTGAGCGGAAGCGAACGGAAGCTTGGAACTGAGGTAATCGTGCTGTCGGCTCGGGAGAGGCTTGGTGAGAATATCAACTGGTTGTTCTTCACTGGTACATACTGCACAGTCATGGTGCCGGCCTGAACTTCATCGCGAACAAAGAGACAATCGGTATCAACCTGCTTCATTCTGGTGTGTAGGACAGAATTCTTGGCCACACAGATGGTTGATTTGTTGTCACAATAGAGAGCAGGAACAGTGTGAGTGGCGCGGAGTTCGCGAAGAATATATGTGACCCACATGGTCTCAGCAGCAAGAAGAGCAAGGGCGCGGTTTCAGCTTCAGTCGAGGACCGAGAGACCTGGTTGGTTTTTGTTGACACCAGGAGATCAGTTCGGCCCCAAAAAAACGAGAAACCCCGATGTAGATTTTCTGTCATTTTTATCATTCGCCCAATCTGAATCTGAGAAACCCCGAAGCTCCAAGTCCCCGGGTCGAATGAGTAAACCACGACCAAGAGTGCCAAAAATGTACCTGAGAATGCGTTTTAGACAATGGTAATCATGTTCACTTGGTTGATGCATGCGCTGAGCAACTCGGTTAACAGCAAACTGGATGTCAGGACGGGTAATGGCCAGATACTGTAGAGCCCCAATGAGGCTGCGGAAGTGGGTGATATCGGCAAAGGTGGTGTCGGCTCCATTCGTAGACGAAGAGACTGCCATCGGTGTTGGTTGACTGGTGCATTTTTCCAGTCCAGCTTTCTGCAACAGATCTCGAGCATATTTTGACTGATGAAGAAACAAGTCGCTTCCTGTCCGAGAAACCTCCATTCCCAGAAAATAATGTAATGGGCCAAGGTCTTTCATTTTGAAGGTAGTATGCATAGCTCGAGTGACATCCTGAATGAGAGCTGCAGTAGAGCCTGTAATAATGATATCATCTACATAGACAAGAAGAATGACTGTACCGTGTGCTGAGTGTCGAGTAAACAGACTCGTGTCGTGTACGCAACACGTGAAGCTGAGTCCCTGGAGGAACGTTTTTAGACGTGTGTACCAAGCACGGGGAACTTGCTTGAGCCCATACACAGACTTCTGGAGTTTGCAAACATGTTGAGGGAAGCGGGGATCAACATAGCCCGGTGGTTGCGTCATGTAGATAGTTTCATCAAGCATGCCATGAAGAAAAGCATTGGAAACATCTAACTGATTGATGAGCCAATTGTTGCTTACGGCGAGTGACAGTACCAGTCGAATGGTTTCCTGCCGAATAACAGGACTGAATGTCTCGGAGTAATCAAGCCCATACTCCTGATTGTAGCCTTTAGCAACCAAACGAGCCTTGTACCTGGAAATACTGCCATCTGCATTGTGTTTAATTTTGTACACCCATTTACAGCCCACTGGGTGCCGCCCATGGGGCTTAGGTACAAGAACCCAAGTTTTCTGATCAGTCAACGCCTTAAACTCGTCATCCATAGCATGACGCCAATAAGCATTTTTTGAGGCAACAGAGTAGGTGTTGGTTCACTATCGGGAAGGGGTGTATTTGGTAGTATGGTAGCCTGAAAGGTTTTGGGTTTAGAGATACCGGCTTTGCCACGGATTAACATGGGATGAGTATTGGGGGGTGGCACGGGCGGTGGTGATTCGGGGGTGGCCGGGAAGGACCCAAAACGGATCGGGCTGGAGATGTTGTGGGTATGGGGTGGTTCGGGTTGGTTGTGAGTGTGGGTGGTGGTTGCGGGTGTATTGTGGGTGACGGTCGAAGGGGTGATGAGGGGTTGGTGGGTAGGGGTAGAGGTGTGGGGGAAGGTGGTGAGGGACCATGTGAGTATGTTGGAAAAAGGGGGAGGACGCCAATGAATGATGTATTTGTGGAGGAGGAATAGACTCGTAGGGAAACTCATTTTCGACAATTTGACATGACGAGATATGTAGACTTTATGAGTTTGTGGGTCAAGACAGCGATAACCCTTGGAGGTAGGATGATAGCCCAAAAAAATACAAGGACGGGATCGGGGTTGTAATTTGTGAGTAATATGAGGGCGTAGACAAGGGTAGGCAAGACACCCAAAGACGCGGAGGTTGGTATAATTGGGAAGTTCTTGGTAAAGGAGTTAATAGGGTGATTGTTGGAGAGGGTGTGACTGAGCATTCTGTTAATGAGGTAGTTTGCGGTGGCTAGAGCTTCTACCCAAAAGGAGACAGGGAGATGAGATTGATGTAGAAGAGTAACCACCGTTTCAATGAGATGGCGATGCTTACGCTCAGCCACCCCATTCTGTTCGGGAGTGTATGGACAGGAGGTTTGATGTATAATTCCCAGGGATTGCAGAAACTGGCCAAAGATGTTATTTACATATTCCTTTCCATTGTCACTTCGAAAAAGTTTAACATGAGAATTGAATTGTGTTTTGACCATTTTTCAAAAGTGACAAAGGTGGTGTATGCCTGTGATTTGTGTTTTAGTGGGTACAACCAAGTGTATTTTGAAATCATCCACAAAACAAATATAATAGCGAAACCAGCAAATGAAGGAAGCAGTAGCAGTAGGACCCCATAGGTCAGAATGAATAAGTTGAAAAGGTGCAGTTGTACGCTTCTCAGATAAAGTAAAAGGTAATTTATGAGATTTAGCAATTGAACAAGAGTCACAATTGTTTAAATGAATGGAAGAAAAACCTAATTGAGACATTAAAGAATTAATTATTTGAGTAGGACGGGTGACCCAGACGACTGTGCCACAACAGACTGTTGCCATCAGCCGAAAGAGCCAACGGAGCCACAGGAACGCTTTCTGAAACTGGGTGGGCAGACGAACTGTGCCAGGAAGAACGTATAGACCATGCTCACATGGGCCTAAAAAAATCGCCCTCTTGGTAGTATTGTCTAGGATCTTAAAATCATTAGAGTGAACAAGACTGAGCAATATGTCTTTTGTGAATTGGTGAACTGAAAGGAGATTGGTTTTAATAGAAGGGACGTGGGTAAGGTTACCTAGGTGAAAGATAGCGGTGGGGGTTTTAATGGTACCTGTGCCAGTGTGAGAATATAAAGGGACTCGCCGTTGCCAACAGTAATACCATTGGAGCCATGATATGGATTTGGAGCGTTAAGCTTGGATAGATCAGAAGTAACGTGCGTGTTTGCCCAGGATAGTCATTCAGAGGAAGGGTCGGCTTGAGATGCATAATTGGCACGGTTATCACTATTTTGGCTCTCGTCATATCGAAACCAGCAACGAACAGCGGTTTGTCCTGTTTTCTGACAGATTTGACAAGTTGGACGATCCCGCTCGTAAGTGCCCTGCCCGCCGCTGGAAGATGATTGCCCGCCGCTGCCGAAGGAGTGCAGGCTGTTGTTGCTGTCGTGCTGCTGACCGTCGTATGGCGGACGACTGCCCTACCGATCGCCGCGCCCACGGCCTCCGCTGTTTCTTTTTCTGCCGCCCGTAGCCGCCGCGGCTCCCCTGTCGGTCCGCCACACCCCCCCGCGATAGTTTCTTGGCTTGCTGTGAGGGCGGTGGCCGGCTCCATAACAGCGGCTTCTCGGAGAAGAAGTTTGCTCTCCAGATCCACGTTGATTTCTTCACTTTTTAGCCACGAGGAGAGAGTAGCCAGGTCAACAGGCGTTGGACTGATGCGAACCGCCTGTTTAATGGAGGAGTAAGCTGATGGGAGCCCCCCGAACGACGCACATGACGAGATCTTTTTTCGGGAATGATTTCGTTCACGTGTCGATGGCTGTGATGATGGTGGAGACCTCGTCTAAATACTCCGCCATAGTTTTTGTGCCTTTGGTAATTGTGTGGAGACGATCACGCAATTGAAAAATATGAGAGTGGAAATTGATGCATAGCGTGTTGCGAGGCCGTCCATAGGGCTGAAGCAGTTATGTAGGATCGGACGTGTTTTCTGAACCGTGGGAGAGATGACTGCAATCAAACATGATCGGATCTGCCATCCACGGCTTTCCAGGCGGCATGGCCGGATTGGTTTTTTCTGATTTGTCCGTGGCGGTGATGACTGCCGGCGGCGGTTCTGTGCTTCCATCGACGTATTTGAGAAGGTAATTGGCCTCAAGGGCTGTAAGAACGGTGATTTTCCATGTAGGGTAATTTAGGTCTGATAATTTTTCGAAATCAGGGCATGAAGATGCCTGAGAAGGAGTTTAACGCCAGAAGGAAGTGAATCGAGAGGATCCACCGGTTGTCATTGCTGCCTGCCGCCGCCCAAGAGAAGAGAGGAACGATCGATGCCCTAAAGAGAGAAAAAAAAACTAGAGAAAAGAAGATCTAGGTTTTCTGGCTCTTGATACCATGAAAGAATATTGATTGTTTGAAGTGTTAAGGGAATACATGGGAGATTATATATATAGGAGATATAGGAAGGAGTACTAATCCTAATAGGACTAGGATTAAGGAGTACTAATCCTAATAGGACTAGGATTAGTACACAGTAAATACTAATATTATTTTATACTATTTATTTAATACTATCTGTTATTAGAAACTATTAGCAGGATGAGTAGAAACGATCGAGAATGACATATTTCTATATTTATTAAATGTTTGCATGTAGAGGGATGCTATCAATGAGATTTTGAGGTATGCAAAAAAGAATAGACTTCCAGAAGGGCTAAGAGAACAAATGTTGGCACATTTAACACTGAAATTCAAGACAGCAGAACTACAACAAGAACAAGTTTTAGAAGACTTGCCAAAGGCTATTAGATCTAGCATTCTACAACAACTCTTTCGTACCACTCTACAAAATTCCCATCTATTCAAAGGAGTCTCCGACGACTTTATCGTCCAATTGGTAATTTCTTTCTCAATTTATGTGACGATATTTGATTGGATGACACAAAATATAAGGGAAAAGCTAGAAGTACCTCCCTAGACTATGACCCAAATTGCAGAGATACACCCGAACTAAACTAAGGTCCTATTATCTCCTGAACTCATTTTTTTTTAATTTTGTACACTATTTTTGCTAACGTGGCATCCAAACATCTCCACGTGCATCAATTCCGTGGAGTCATGGAATGTGCCACATAAGCCAAAAGGTGTACAATATTGTATATAAAATGAGTTCGGAGATAATAGAACCTTAATTTAATTAAGGTGTTTCACTGAAATTTCGATCGTAAATCTAGGAGTACTTGTGCCTTCTCCAAAAATGTAGTATTTTCTTATTATTATTATTTTTTAATAATGTAGGTATCAGAAATAAAAGCAGAATATTTTCCACCAAAAGTGGATATTGTCATACAAAATGAGATACCAACAGATTTCTACATTATTGTATCTGGGGCTGTGGTACGTTACATTCATTTAAGCAGTCAAGTTTTAATTAATTCTAACTCTTTAAAAATGTCATTGTGTGTGTCGAGTCCTTCAAAAATAGTGCATTTTGTGAAGAATTTGACACTAATATGATAACATTTTTAGTGAGTCTGAACAAATATATTTTCAACTTACTAAATAGTTAATTGACCAATGCAGGATGTTGTAACATACAAGAACGGAACGGAACAAGTATGTACCTATATCTCTTTCTCTTCGACTTAACTCAATAACTTTAATTTGACTTGTGTTTGTGTTAATTCATCACTTGTCTTAAATATCAATGTTAAAAAAAAAAAATAAGTGAGACATTCTTGATTGATTGAGATAAAACGATTTAGCTCCGTCAAGCCTGTACAAATAGTAAAAAAGTTTAGATTTAGTTGGTTGTAAAAAAATTCATTAAAATAAGCATAGAAATTCAATTCAAATTCCTAAAACTAGCATTGTTGGTCATATTCTAGAATCGCGAACAAATAAACTTTAAATTCTGACTTCCTGTGGCGGAATCAGAAATTTCACAGTATTATTTTAACAGTTAGGATTCAATTGAACCCCTTTTCTCTACCTAGCACGAACATATCAAAATAAACCTCTTAGACTATTCGTATATAATTAATTGATTATCTATGTCTAATAAAAAAATTTTCTACAACTATGTTTTGTTTGCAGTTTTTATCCAAGTTGGGATCTCAACAAATGTTTGGAGAAATAGGTGTAATATTCAATATCCCTCAACCTTTCACAGTGAGAACTAAAAGGCTTTCTCAAGTTGTTCGTATTAGTCATCATCATTTCAAGCAATTGGTACAACCCCTTCATGAAGATGGAAAAATAATTCACACTAATTTTATTCAGGTGCATTATACATTAATTTTCCCCCGTTACTCAACTAATAGTTATTATCTTAGAAAGTCGATTTCTTTGATGAAGAAAATTAGAATCAATGAGAAAAATGACTTTCTGAAATAATAACTGGTAGTTACGTGTCACAATTGTTACTTGTTGATGTTAATTTTTGGTGTTATATATCAGCATTTGAAGGGATTGAAAAATGAGGAGCTAGCTGAGATGCCGCTAATATCAGAATTTCTTGATGATTTAATTAGTGAGGTAATTTACTTTTTGTGGTAAACTATATATGAAATCAATTACACAGAATATAAACTAAATTTCATTCAGTAATTGATTTGAGGATGTGGTGTTATGTTAGTGAAAAATGTTAGGCTAAATGGTCTTTTAAATTTGTCAATGACACTCAATTTATCACATGTTTTTATTAAACTTGTGAAATATGATAATGTTTTTCTCTTAGACATTTTTGTTTCAAATTTTTGTGTGTGAGTTCATGCTCGCATTATGTAATATATGTCAGCTTCTTTAATTTAATTATACAAGTAAATATCAACTGGAACAAGCATAAACATTTAAAGATCTATGACTTATTGAGGCTACTGTATATATATAATTAAAGGAATTGACATATTTGAGTGTTTAATGTAAGTGTATAATGGACGCTTGAATACACAAAATATAATCTTTTTTAAAATATTGTCAGAATTGTCTAATAGAAGCACTTTAAATATATATATATATATATAATATATATATATATATATATATATATAGATATATATATATATATATTATTATATATATATATATATATATATGAAATTTAGTGACAAATTTAAGAGACGTACACAATCAATGTATTCAGCCAAAATGTTACTATGATTTTTTTTCTTTCATGACATAGTTATTATATGCAAAACAAACAAAGTTTATAACTGCAACCAAATGGAGATGCAGAGTCCAAATCTTTTGAATTAACTTTTTTATGTTTGTTTTGTTTTCTTGCAGGAAGCCTCGATGAATGAGGCCGGAGCTCAAGACCAACAAGAAAACGGTAATCTGTCTTATTTTCAAGATTACAAACCTCGTATTCAATAAGGCTTAAGGAGACCGCATAAATATTATGTGTTTACTTCTTCATATTATAATCCCTCATTTCGTATGCAGAGTTATCGGCAACTACTTCTTCGTTATCAAAAACACCTTCTACTAGAGTGATAATTCACGGATATCACCCGGATCATAAGCCAAAATCAGGAGGAAAACTTATACATCTACCTGATACAATTGAAAATCTTCATAGTATAGCAGGTGAACATTAGTACATTCAATTTGAAATATAACATCTTGTAGTAGGGGGTGTCAAATCGGCTGGTTGGGTTGAAATTGGAAATATCGTAATGGGTTGAATAGAAATCGGATTGGACCTTGACCCGCCCAAGTTTACTTTGGGCTCAAATGGGCTGATCTTGACCCGCCTAATTTGACCTGATTAATTTCAATAATTTAACATATTGATAATTAACTTTAATAATCACGACGATTTGAATTTCGTTCAAAAAACTTTTGTTAAAAAAGTAACAAATAGATAGATAAATCCTAAAAGATGTTTAATAGATAATAATTCATACCTTCAATATAGTAACATAACTTAATAAAAAACATTAAAACAGGCTGAATGGGTTGAGATTGAACCCAATTTAAATTATATTGAACTCAACCCTTAAAATTCTGGGCGGGTTACATATGTTTTGGTTCATTTTTGACACCTATATCTCGTAGCATTTCAACAATTTCATTTCCATGATCGGATTAAAATCTGTTGTTAATCCTATATTTGGTGTGGATGCAGAAAGTAAGTTTGGGAGAAGAGGAAGTACGATTCTCATGGCGGATGGTTCTCAAGTAGAGGATATGGATGCTCTGAGAGAGGATGATCACTTGTATATTTTTTGAGGGAAAAAAAACAAATGTACTGAAAATATTTTGTGTTGATATACCCATATTGAATCTGAAAGTAAATATATGGTAATGAGATTAAATATATATAATAGAATAAATAAGAATCCACAGTTTAAAGGGTATAAAATATTAATAAAATTTTTAAAGTGGTATATAAAATTTTATATTAATCAAAATGGCAAAATCACTGAAACAACAGCGATTTCCTCCATCGGAAAAAGTAAAATCGCTTCGACTGCAACGATTTTGTAAAATGTGATTTTTTTTAAAAAAAATCGAATTCTTTTTAATTTTTTTTTTTAAGAAAATCGCTGCCTAAGTAGAAATTTCCATTTTTTAAAAAAATAAAGAAAATCGCTGCTTAGGCAGCAATTTTCATTTTTTAATTTTTTTTATAAAATCACTGTCAAGGCAACGATTTTTATTTTTTAAAAAAATAATTTTTTTTTAATTCATTTTTTTAAAAAAAAAATAAAAATGAAAATTGTTGCCTAGGTAGCGGATTTCTTTAATTTTTTTTTAAAAAAAATGGAAATCGCTGGCTAAGTAGCGATTTTCTAAAAGAAAAAAAATTGAAAATCGCTGCCTAGGTAGCGATTTGAATTTTTTTTAAAAAAATAAATCACATTTTACAAAATCGCTGCAGTAGCAACGATTTTACTTTTTCTGGTGGAGGAAATTGTTGTTGTTCCAGCGATTTTACCGTTTTGGTTAATATAAAATTTTATATATCATTTTAAAATTTTTATCAATATTTTATACCCTTTAGACTCCGACCTCGCATAAATAACTCATTGTAAATGATATGTTAAGGGGATGGCAAACAATGTTTTTCGTGTAAGGATGGTGTTAAAACTTATCATTTCAATAATGAATGGACTTTAATTTGATATCACATTAAAAAATATGGTGGTTTTAAAGAACTGACGACAATCAAATGTTCTTAATAAAACAGATGTGAGTTTAAAGTATCATTATGGTTTTTTGAAGATGGATCAAAGTATTTTCTTCGTTTTAATTTATTTGTCTGATTTTAATTTGATACGAAATATAAGAAAATAAAAAAGATTTTTAAATTTTATGATCTTAAATTAAAGATATATAGAATGTATTAAAATGTTATTTAATCTTGAACATGTTATGTTGAAACTAAAGAAAACTATTTAATCGAACAAAAATAATCAAATTGAAACAGAAGACTAAATAATAACAACATGAATTCAATTATGAACATCATATGAAGCAACACAAATAATCAAGAATTGAATAATTGCCGATTATTCAATTTCTTTTTGAATTAGCATTGGATTTCATACATAGCAAAATTAAGACAACATAAATATTACTGCATAATCGGTTGAAACTTGAAGTAGATCATCTTGTAACAATTTAGGACCATAGAGTTTATATTTTATATACTATCAATATAAATAACTTATATTAATATAATGTATATAACTTAAACTCGAAATATTATTATTTAGCAGCACGGAAATGGAACGCAGTAGCAATTTTTTGTTGGAAGGCAAACTGGAAATCCACTATTAAAAAACGTACACAACCCTTTGCAATCAACATTATAATTGCATTCGTATTGCTTTGCGCCTGTATCCGAGTGTGCTAAAACTTTCATAAATGTACCTGCAAAATATTATAAATCACAATATTTAAAAATATAATTTAAAATATTTAAAAGACATGAAAATTCACACCAAATAAAAAATTCATTTAACTTTCGAAATATAAAAAATGTAACATAAATTGAAACGTAAGAGATGAGGGGGGGGGGGGGCGACTAAAAATATTAAGACCTAAAATTTCACATATGATACATTAGAAAATTCTCAAAAAAATGATAATCAAGTTTTGCAAGATTTTGTGTGTATATTTAAAAGGGGATTCAAATTTTAGTTACAAATTTATATGATTTCAATAGTTTTTGTTAATACCTGTTATATGCATTGAAAAATTCACTAAAAATATTCATAAATATTCGATTGTTAATTCAATGAATATTTTAAGTTAATTTGAAATTACTTGTAAAAATTATGAACTTAAAATCTTGAATTCGTTTCTATGGACGTATGGACGTGTGTGAGAGAGAGGAGGCATACTTGTAGTGAAAACAAGAACAAGAGTGACCACCAAAGCCAACTTTGAATAACAAAAATGCATTTCTTAAGTTCTGAATTTGCAAGAGGCAATGGTATTTATCTAGTTTGTGTTAAAAGATAGACCTTCAACAAGCAATATATATACCCCCACCCCACCCCCAACCCCCAACCACCACCACTATATTTATTCAATTAGTATCAGATGAATAAAATTTAATTCATAGTCATATATAGAAAAAATTGAATTTTTGTTGTAACAAGTGACAAATGTAACAATTAATATCTTCTTCAGAAATTCATTTAATTCTTATGGGTGGAAATTAAAAAATTATTTATGTACTACTCCTTTTATGGCGCATGATGACTGGACACTCTAAAAAACATTAAGTAATCCGGTTTAGAAAGGAATGTTCCTATTTTTTTAGTCCGTTTAAAAAAAATAATTCTTTTTCTTTTTTAGCAACACTTTAATTTTAATTTTTCACGTGACATGTTTAAAACCACAAGATTAAAGGACATTTTGGTACATTTGGTATAACTTTAATTTAGAACCACAATATTAAAAATTCTTCTTTTTTTTCTTAAACTCCATTCCGAATGAAATTAGGTCATTCTTTTTGAAGCGGAGGGAGTATATTTTATTAATGATACTTTGAAAACTTTTAATTTGATTATTGTTATTTTATATATTTATTTAATATTAAAATCATATGAAAAAAAATATTAAAATACTTGATTTGTTATAACGGACGAGTGAAAAAGGGGGAAATTATTTAATGGCCTTAAGTGAATGAAATGAAGAAGTTAGTAAATTCTATTAATCCAATGTAAATGCATTTAATTTGATTGAATAATCCAACCAAATGTATAATTGTACAGTTATGTAGTAAGGAGAAATTCTTTTGGAGAAAGAAAATTTGGTCCGAATAATAAAATAATATATTTCACATAAATTATATTATTTTTTTAAAATATTTTTACTTTTTTAATTATAATATCTTTTAATTAAAAAATAGAAAAAAATAATTTATTTTAAAATAAAATAAAAAAATATTATAGACTCTTAAAATTTCTGGTCAATCATTTGAAGGAGATACTAGTATTTAAGTGGAGAATGACTAACAAAAGTTGCCTACTATCATTTTACTCGAAAAAATTAAGAGCAACTATAATACTTGATTCTTCTATGATCATTAATCTCTTGAGGAAAAAATAGCCTTCTTGTGTTATGTATTTATCATCAAGGCATTGCACTAAAATTCAGTTTTAATGAGGAAACTACTCTCTAAGTCTAATTTACATTTACCCGTACATTGACCTCGATTGATATATATGTCTTCTAACTTTTGGTGTAAACAAGTAGATACTTAAACGTGTTTAGAATTGAATAAGCAGAATACACGCATCTTACATGACGTTCTTAGCGGCAATTCACATCCTATGTAGCGTCATGTGTGTTTTATGACACATAGAATGTGTTATGTCTATCTGTTCAATTTTATACTAGTTTAAGTGTTTACTTGTACTCACCAAAGTTAGAGGACATAAATGACAGTTTAGAACAAATTAAAAAGCATATTTATGTATTATGACAATATATTATCAACGCATTGTATCATAGTGTCAATACATTGGGGAAAGCTAGCAACATTTAATAACAAAGAATATTGTAGCAAATGATTCATTAAAAGAACATATTCTCTTTGAGATTGTTCTAAAACAAGCAAGTGGATATATTCATGTGCACCTTTTTTATGATGAATGACTGCTAGTTTACCCTTTGTTGAAATATGTGTGTCCATTACCAGTCAATGGACCAGGTCCCTTGACACAGCAAAAACAGTGTAGAAGATTAAACAATATGAAGAACACAACACAAGCAATTTACGTGGAAACCTCCTTGCTCAAGGGAAAACCACGACCTATTGCACAGGATTTACAACCGTCTTCACTAATCTTCTCAAGCAAAAGTGAAACCCGGTTACAATCAATGTGAGAAAAAGTTATTAATCTCACGATCAAGTAATCTACCTATTACTTGAAGAGCCTAAGCGGATACCACACCGCCCACTAAACCACCTAACTCTAGATGACTTAGAATTTGACTAAGCAACAAAACAATGTTGCCCACTAAATCAGTTAACCTTAACTGATTTAGACTTTTACAAACCCAAACAAATATCTGAATCCTTTATAGATTAGGAACAGATTTACAATGTAAGTACATAGACACAAAGCTCTAAATACAACAAAGATTCTTCTTTACTCTATCAGGTCCTTTTGTTGAGTTGAGCAATGTTCTTCCTTGAAGATGGTCTTCTGTTCAAGCTTGTGAATTTTCAGAGAAAATCCAAATTTAATTTGCCAAGTCTTCAATTTGTGTTTGTCGGAAAGAGATAATATCATTTCCCACAAATTCGTTGAAGTCATCCCATTGGCTGAAGGCCTGCCTGTTGGAAAAGTTGTGCACCTACCGCATCAGAGATGACAGATTTTCTGACAGCTGTCTTTTCGTCCTTCTCACGTCGCTGTCTTGCAGGTACCAGGTCCCTTGCAAACTTCTATATGAGTTCTTGAAAAGGCTTACTGGCTGACTTCCTTCTTTGGATGAATGAATATAATATGGTGTTTGTCATGCTAAAAGTATCAAATATAAAGAGTTATTATCCGTTGGACAAATACCCTCCTCCATTCTGATTGGCGTAGTACACTGACGCCTTACCAATCTCTGACGTGACAGCTTTACAGCTGTAACCAATTATGTATCTGATGGAGGAAACTCTGTCTGCTACCAGGTCCCTGCATTTGTGAGATACTGAAACATACAATGTCGTCCGCTCTTCTTATTGGTGTAAGGATACTGCACTTTTCACCTACCACCTGACATGACAGCTTTTATGACTATACCCCATTTGTATCTGGACGAGAGTACTCTGCCAGGAACCAGGTCCCCGCATTTGTGGGGATCATCAAAACACCTAGAATATAACATTTTCCCCCTTTTTGATGATAGCACACAAACATACCTCACACTGAGTTTATCATTCATCTTATTTTCAGCAGTTCCAATAACAAGGATTTAGTTCCTTGTTAGATCGATAAGTTTGTTAAATCATCAAAACTTCATATCAAGTTCGAGCTATCATCTTAACACTGCTTCGAACTAACAATTTCCCCCTTTTTGATGATAACATACTTATTCACCAGTTCCCCCAATCAAAAAGAATTCTTAGGGTAACTTGAGTTCATAATCTCGAAGTTTGTCAACTCATCAAAATATCAACATAGCATTTTTCTCCTTTTTGATGATGACATACTTATTCATCAGTTCCCCCTATCAAAAAGAATTCTTGGGGTAACTGGAGTTTAATCGTCTCTAAAGTTTGTCAAATCATCAAAACATCAACATATCATCTTCCCCCTTTTTGATGATGACAAACATCTTCTTCCGCCTATCGACAGGACCAGGTCCTCATCAGGTAGCAAGCAACAAGCAATTATTCCCCCCTATCAGTATGACCTATTTCTTCAAGTAGCTACCATTGATTCCTCCTATCGATGTGACCATGTCTTCTTCAAGCAGCTATAACACTATTGATCTCATACCTTACCTTAACAACTTTCCCCCTTTTGACATCATAAAAAGGGTTAAAGCAGTAAACCAAGTTGATAGAAGTACAGTTCTTGCAAATTCATGGCCACTTGGGCAACACTAAGCATGAGTAAAAGGCATAAAGTAATGAGACAAGTCAGTAGAAACAAGACATTTAACATCCATAAACAAAAGATCAGTCATCAAAGCATTGCAAAATTGATTACAAATGAAAACCAAAACGATGCCCAAAGAGAGAAATGAGGACTGACATAGAGAGGTAGGAAGAGAAGGGATGATTCAAAGGCAAGGGATTGAAAGAATAGAATTAGTAGAGCATATCCATTAGCATGAGATTTTCAGAATCTTCTCTTAACGTTCAGCATGTTGTGCAGCCCAATCTGTATGTTTAATCTTCAGGGCTGCCAATTTTTCTTCTTTTTTTTAATTTTTTTTTTGTTGGCACCTGGTCCCTCTGATAGTATTGTTTCAGAAGCTAGACTTTTAGACAACCCATTTCAGTATTCCAGTTAACACGAGCAACTGCCATAGCTTCCAACACCAGCCTGAGTTTCTCATAACAGAAAGATTGGTAACACAAACAACTCAAGGCCTCCGAGATGAATGGATCAACAATTGAGGAACCAAGAAGATTTTCCTTTTTTTTAATTTTTTTTTATTTTATTTTTTACACCTTCCTCTTCAGAAAACTTTGATTTCTTAGAATGTCAACTTCCCCCTTTTTGAGCATCATCTTTTTCACTTCTTCATTTTTCATGGAGGACCAGATCCCTCTTCATAGTTGAAACATTTTCATCAGAGAATTGTCCAGCAAGAATAAAGGGGTTAACAATTTGAAGTGTGTTTAAAAAGAAGAGAAAAAAATAATTTTGAAGCACCTTGATATTTGGAAGGCAACTCAATTTTTCTGGGGAAATAGAAAGAAATATGGAATATATAAAAGAAAGAGAAATAAGGTACCATTTTGGCACTCAAAAGATGAGACAACAGTCAGATTCCTGAAGGACAGACATGTGGCGATTTCAATGGTTCTCATGCATAATTCAAACTGCAATGTTGAGATTGCTAACCTTCGAGAAAGGACCAGGTCCCTCTCTGTAGTTTGAATGTCATTGCCTAGATTTATCCTCACCTACCTTTTGCTTCATCCCCTTTTCCATGTGTGTATACCTACAAAAGGTATGAAACTGAATTTGCTAAAACATACATAACCGAAAAGCAAGGATACCTGCTCCCTTTTCATAGTCATTAAAAGAGTTGATTGCTTCATGTAGGATCCATTCAAGAAGGTTTTAGCATTTCCATCATCATATTGATTAATTCAGCCAGATTTTTATGAGCTTCAAGATGTTTCCTGATCCACAAGAGTTGAACCCATCAAGCTGCACTTGCTACATTTATTGCCTCAATTGATGAAAAAGCAATTGAATCTTGCCTTTTAACAAAGCTTCTCTTCACACAACACCTCAAAGATTTCCTCAAAGATGACATCATCAATATGTACCTGAATGATCAGCGATTCCTTGCATATTGAATTCAAAGAGAAGAGTTTTTGACATTTTTACCTCTCTTGAATACATTGTTGAGGAGCAACTTGGACAACCGATCAGCTTGTTGGGGAACCGACTATCAGAGTTTGCTTATTTCAAACTGAGCTTGATTAGCTTCTTCATTCTCACCTTCAAAATTCACATTATCAGTTTGAACTGCATCATCTTTGTTCAGCACTGTCTAGAGGACCAGGTCTCTCATCAGGTTCATCATCTGCATCATTTTTTTTGAGATTATTGGATTCATGAAGAGGATGTTCTTCAGCAAACTCACTATTTAAACCATCTCTCTGATTCTGAAGCAACTCTTCTATCTCAAAAACTTCTTTCCTTGCAACTTCTAAAATCTTCTAGACTCATCAATAAACACATGACCATTTTTAGTATACCCTTGATAAGCCTTGCTGGAGGAAGAGTGTACCACAATTATTCTTTTATCAATGTTGAGATCAAACTTCTCATTATCATCATTTTGGTCACAAACATGTACCATTTATCACTTCAGTCGAAAGTTTCTTGAAAGATTCAAAGTCTACATATTTCACCTGAAGGAGGTCTGCTCTGCTTCTCCTTAACATCATCATCACAACCTTTGTCATTTGCAAATATTATTTTATGCAGACTGGACCAGGTCCCCTGACACAGGTTTGTGCAGCAAAGCAACACTCATGAGCACGTCTCCTTACTCATACCTCAGCATTCATACCTTGAGCATTAAGTTAAGTGAGACTATCACAATGAGCAGTAAACAGATCAACAATATACATGTTCTTGCATCTCTTTTCTATCAAAATCATTGACCGAGAGAGCAAGTTTGTGACAAAACAGTTATCTCATAAGAGCTTAGCTTCATTTCATTCATCACAAATCTACACCAATAATGTAGCGTTTCTTGCCATTCGCCAAAGGAGACACCTCCACCTTGAAGTGTCTTGAGAGAGAGGAAGTTTTGTAACCTTCTTAGTCATGTGTTTTGAGCATCTGCTATTTATAAACAAACACTGACTGCTTTCTCTCTTCTGCACCAGAATCACTTGTTAGACTTAGGAACCCACTTCAAACAGAGTTCCCAATAACTGTCAAAAGGCTTAACAAGAAACCTTCCTGTCCAAGGGGGCAAAGTGTTCTTGCTAAAACGATAGCGAGGACCAGGTACCTTGCGCTCCGTTTCCATATTACTGTCGGATCTGACAAATTTAGCATGAAGACCAGGTCCCCTTTCTTGCTTTTCTTGATTATTTTCAGATCGGACAAACTCCACATGCCTTTCTTTAGCTTTTTTCCGTTGTTTGGAATAATTTGACGAACTTCCTTCAATTTTTTCAAAAATTGGACAATCTTTCTTAAGATTTCCATCTCGACCACAATTCTCAGACAACAGATTATCAGAATCAGGAACATTTTTGCTTCGAGGATTCTAGGAGGATTTCATCTTGTCACAGCCTAACCCTCTTCTACTGTTGTTGTCTTGACCGATCAGATTTGTAAGAATCTTAGAGGAATTTGTCCATTTGAGAGATTTTTCTAGTTCCTCTTTTACACGGACCGGGTCCCTCTCTAACTCAAGATTTCTTTCTAATGTAATTTCGGTCTTCATTTCAGCAGTATGCAGCTTATTCTCAAGCTCCAGCTGCAATCTGGTAGCCTCATTTTTTTCTTTAAAAACTGTAGTAATCGCCCCTTTTATCTTTTCCTTCAGTTCTAGATTTTCTGCTTCTAGAACAACCATTTGACTTTCAATATTAGATATTTGGTCAACTAAAGCAATTTTTCCATCTTGAAAGATGTTTAGGCTGTTGTTTATGAGATCCTTCTCATATGTCATCTCACTTATCAAATCAAGTAATATCAACAATCAACTTTCTCAACTTACTAGATGAAAAGGTATTCAAGTTTTGCTCGAAATAAGATAGAGTTACCTTTTCATCAAAATCTTCCTCGTCTGACTTTGCCATGAAACCATTATCTGTGTTTTCATAATCATATGAATCATTTGAGGATTTTTGCCATGCAGCCATTTCTCTTTTTACTGCCCCGAAGAAGACTTCTCTTCTGCTTATCTTGGGATGGACCTGGTTGTAATGACCCAAAAGCTCCTCTTTAGAATTTTTGAATATTTGTTAACTTAAGTTAATTCATCAATAGTTTAAGGGCTAGAGTGATAATTTATTTAAGACCCTATACCCTTTTAGCCTATATTTAATAAAATATGTGGGTAAAACCTATCACTTTTAGTACTTAAATAATTCTGAAAAAATAAATAAAAAAATAAATAGGGAAAACGAGGAACTGCTTGTGGTGGCGACATTGGACGAGTGCAGATATGTTGCTTTAAATTGCTACTTTCAACATTATATATTATATATCATATATATGCATATGCATTTATGGTAGATAGAAAGAGAAAGAATGTATTAATTAAATCTTTACAGTTTTAATTATTTTATAATATTTTTAATTGTTGTAAAAAAAAATACTAACAATAATCTAATAATTGGCAATGATTGCCACGATATGATCATGCATATATGTTTGGAAAGTTTGGATGCAGATAATAAAATCTGCAAATTGTTCTTTTTTTTTTCATTTCATAAGACCATTAATTTTAATATATTTTTTTCTTATTTATTTTTCTTTTCTTATTGTTTACATTATAAACTAAGGTATTATTAAATTGGGTTGTTGGAAGTGATTGGAAAGGAAAATATATGTAAAAATTTGTATTTTGTAAAGTTGAGAATGTATCAGGATGGTGACCTCTACTGATTAAGCCTTTGACTAGATGGAAGTATTGGAGAGTAAATTTATAGAAATATCCTTACTATTGTTAGCATATTATAATTTGAGTTTGTTATACTAAGATAGATAATTAATTGTTGGTGAATTATTAGAGTTGGTATTGAAAAAAAGAGGGACTTAACCTTAGACTTGAAACTTGGAAAATATAATAGTTGAAATGCTAGTTGGCATCAAGAATTACGAACT
This sequence comes from Solanum peruvianum, assembly GCA_027705065.1. Lineage (NCBI taxonomy): Eukaryota > Viridiplantae > Streptophyta > Magnoliopsida > Solanales > Solanaceae > Solanum > Solanum peruvianum. The sequence goes on from JAKWJD010001755.1 coordinate 5,372,811, forward strand.
TGATTATAAATTTGGGGTGAAATTTAAGTCAAGATTAAACACACAAAAGTGTGAGTGTGTGTTGTTCTGAAACCTTATTGTGAATATATATACTTGCATAGATTGCATCGATTTGGAAGCTCAACGGAAAGGGAAGGCTCAAGTCCCAGAGTGATTATTCGAGTGGTTAAGGCAAGTGGATTTCTAAACCTTTGTTAAGCGTATGAAATTCGTGTATTTCCTTGTGTAGTGTTGAGAATGACTTGGAGACTTGTTGCTTATTTGTTGATGTTGTATTCATTGTTATAAATTGTGCTTTGTTATCAACATGGTTATCTCCTCATTTTCATTTGAGCATGTCATTTGCATTGTATCTGAGGCATGGTTGTGGTAAGAGGATGTACCATTTCGAGGGTCGTATCGCGCACCACGATGGATATTATATTTCGAGGGACGTATCGCGCGCCGCGAATGTTACTATTATCGAGGGTTGTGTCGTGCGCCGCGATAGATGCACGGACAGATATGTCCCCCATGGGTCCCGAACTGAGAGACAGTGGGTGTGTATCGTTAAGAAAGACATGCATCACGATATTTGACATTGCATCTCATGGCATTGCACATTTTTATTATTGATGAACTTGAACATGTGTTTTGCTGATCTTGTGATTGTTTCTCTGTGAAGCTTGTGACTGTTGAATATTGAGTTGTTATTGAGAATGTGTAAACTGATAGAGTGTGGTTATTGAGTGGTGTGTTTGGTAAACTGTTAGGCTGTAGCGTGGAGGTTTAGATAGGGCGTAAGGAGTACCCGTATTTTGTTCACTTAACTTGTGTTTAGAGGTTTGCTTGTTGGGTACCGCGTGGTTTGGTACTCACCCCTTGCTTCTACAAATTTTTGTAGGTTACGAGCGCGGATTTTTGTGATACCTTCAATTCTCTTCGTTTTCGAGGCATCTTGTGGAGGATTGCGAGGTAGCTGCTTGTCATCCCAGCGAACTTTCCTACTCCAGTTTATGACTTTGTTTTTACTTGAAAGACAACTTCATTTTAGACTTCTATTTTGCTTCAATTCCAATATTTACATTAGAGGCTTGTGCACGTGACAACCTGGTTTTGGGGATTGAATTAATATGACTTGGTTTTTTTTTTTTTTAGAAATTGTTGTTGGATTGTCATTTACTTCCGCACTTTGTTAGATATTGGGTTTTAGGCTGACTTGTCTTGGTGGGATAAGACGAGTGCCATCACACCCATTTCGGGTCGTGACAAAATGGTATCAGAGCCCAGGTTCATAGGCCTCACGTGTATACAAGCCGAGTCTACATAGAGTCTCAAGGATCAGTACGGAGACGTCTGTACTCATCTCTGAGAGGCTATAAAGATTACTAGGAAACTTCCTTTTGTTCATTCTTTCTCATCGTGAGTAGTTACCTTCGTTAGTACTGAGTTGTTGTATACTCTTTTGACAGATGACTAGGACTAGAACTAATGTTACTGGTGGTAGAGGGGAGGCACTTCCCGAGGCAGTTGTTGAGGCCCCAGCTAGGGGTAGAGGTAGATCTCGAGCTAGAGGTCGTGCTAGTAGTACGACAGTAGCCAGAGGTCGTGGACGTGGAGCACCACCAGTGAGAGGTCGTGCTAGAGAGGTCTCTACAGAACCTCAGATTGATGGCAGGGAGGACCAGGTTCCTCCAGATCCTGTAGTCACACCTTTGCTTCGGGATACACTATTGAGGGTGTTAAGTGTGCTTGGAGGGCTTTTCTCAGAGTGGTGGTGCGACTACCACACCACATGACTCCCGTACTAGAGAGGGGGCTCAGACCCAAGAGCAGCAACAAGCTCCAGCTGTTCAAGATGCGGTGGGGCAACTACCAGTAGATCCCGCGGTTCAGAATGATCTTGCACCAGCAGTTGGGGGTCAAGTTACATCGATGGTTGTTCTGACAAAGGATGAGCAGCGTAGGTATGAGAGATTTCGAAAGATAGACCCACCTCAGTTTCAGGGTGGGAAGAGCGAGGACGCTCATGAGTTTCTAACTACCTGCCGAGAGTTACTAGAGGTGGTTGGATTAGCTGAGTCACATGGGGTTCGATATGCTACACTCCAGCTTCGTGGACCAGCGAGAGACTGGTGGAGGACTTATTCGGGATATTTGCCAGTTGGATCTCCTCCAGTGACTTGGGAGCAGTTTGCTAGCGCATTCCAAGATCATTTTATCCCATGGAGCGTGAGAGAGGAGAGTGGCTTGAGGTTTGAGAGTCTGAGACAGGATGGTTTATCGGTTACAGAGTATGAGGCGCGTTTTTGCCAGTTGTCTAGGCATGCGTTGGCCATTATTCCAACTGAGACAGAGAGGATCCGCAGATTTGTGAGGGGATTGACTTTCTCTATCAGGTCAGCTATGTTTCGGGCATTTAGGGAGGGGACTTCTTTCCAGTCTATTGTGAGCGCCGCCAAAGAGGCAGAATTGATGGAGAGAGAGGAGTTTGGAGACACTAAAAGATCTCGTATATCAGGTCAGTTTCAGGGTGCCTCATCTGGAGGTAGGGGATCACAGAGAGTGAGTGGTTCTTTTCAGCAGCGGGGACCTATTCATGCATCTATGCCAACATTTGAGGGTGGCCAGACATCTAGGGGTTCTTATGGCCCGGGTCAGGGCTCGTACGGTTCACAGCAGCGACCTACAGGGCGAGGCAATTATAGTGGGTTTTCAGGGTCCACACAGCAGTTCCCAGGTCAGAAATTTTGTTTTACTTGTGGAGATCCCGATCATCTAATGCGGAAGTGTACTTCTCAAAGGGGTCGTGGTGGTCCTCGACCTAATTCTTCATTCCAGAGTAGACCACCAGCACCACAGGGTAGAGGTCGTGGCAGAGTTCAGTCAGGTAGAGGTGATAGAGTTTCTAGTAGTGGTGTTGCAGCTCAGCAGAGTGGGGGTAGAGGTACCACCCATGATGGAGGTGGACGAGGAGGCCACTGCTATGCTTTCCCCGGGAGACCTGAGGCGGAGACCTCCGATGCTGTTATTACAGGTATCATCCCAGTATGCCATCGACCTGCGTCTGTGTTGTTTGATCCAGGTTCTACATTCTCTTATGTGTCTACGTATTTTGCTGCTAAATTTGATATGATATGTGATAGCATGACTGTACCTATTCGTGTTTCTACACCCGTGGGCAAGCCCTTAGTGGTGGATCGAGTGTATCGATCCTGTCTTGTTTCTTTGGCTGGGTATGACACTTGGGTAGACTTAATCATTTTGGGGATGGTAGACTTTGATGTTATCTTGGGTATGGATTGGATTTCTCCTTATCACGTTGTCCTTGATTGTAATGCTAAGACTGTGACTTTAGCAATGCCTGGTATTCCGATGGTTGAGTGGAAGAGTGCTAGTGGTTCTTATCATAACAAGGTTATCTCTTTTATTCGTGCTCAGAGAATGGTGGAGAGGGGGTGTTTGTCTTACTTAGTGTTTATTCGGGATACTAGTGTTGAACCACCTCCCATGGACTCTGTTCCCGTGGTTCAAGAGTTTCTCGATGTATTTCCTTCTGATCTTCCAGGTGTTCCTCCCGATAGGGATATCGATTTTGCTATTGATTTGGAGCCGGGCACTAAGCCTATTTCTATCCCTCCATATCGTATGGCCCCAGCAGAGTTGAAAGAATTGAAGGATCAGTTGCAAGATTTATTGAGTAAGGGTTTTATTCGCCCTAGTGTATCACCTTGGGGTGCCCCTGTATTGTTTGTGAAGAAGAAGGATGGGACTATGAGAATGTGTATTGATTACAGACAGTTGAACAAGGTAACAGTGAAGAATAAGTATCATCTTCCGCGTATTGATGACTTGTTTGATCAGTTACAGGGAGCATCATTGTTCTCTAAGATTGATTTGAGGTCTGGGTATCATCAGTTGAAGATTAGGGCATCAGATATCCCTAAGACAACTTTTCGGACCCGGTATGGGCATTATGAGTTCCTAATGATGTCCTTCGGATTGACTAATGCCCCTGCAGCATTCATGGAGTTGATAAATGGGGTGTTTCGACCATACCTTGATTCTTTTGTGATTATTTTCATCGATGACATCTTGGTTTACTCTAAGACTGAGGAGGACCATGTCCAACACCTGAGGATTGTACTTCAGAGGTTGAGAGAAGAGAAGTTGTATTCCAAGTTCTCAAAGTGTGAGTTCTGGCTTACTTCTGTGACATTCTTGGGACACGTGGTGTCCAAGGAGGGTATTAGAGTAGATCCGGCCAAGATTGAGGCAGTTAGAGGCTGGACGCGACCTACTTCACCTATAGAGATTCGGAGTTTTGTGGGATTGGCAGGCTATTATCGACGATTTGTTCAGAGTTTCTATACTATTGCAGCTCCATTAACTAGATTGACTCGACAGGATGTGCGTTTTCAGTGGTCTGATGAGTGTGAGCAGAGCTTTCAAAAACTCAAGACTTTATTGACTTCAGCTCCTGTGTTGACTCTACCTGAGGAGGGTGTAGACTTTACAGTGTATTGTGATGCTTCAGGAGTTGGATTGGGTGGTGTATTGATGCAGAAGGGGAAAGTGATTGCTTATGCTTCTAGGCAATTGAAGTCCCATGATAAGAACTACCCTACTCATGATCTAGAGTTGGCGGCTATGGTATTTGTACTTAAGTTATGGCATCATTATTTGTATGGAGTGCATTGTGAGATCTTCACTGATCATCGGAGTCTCCAGTATATCTTTAGTCATAGAGATTTGAACTTGAGGCAGTGGAGATGGCTTGAGTTGCTGAAGGACTATGATGTGACCATTCTGTATCATCCGGTAAAGGCCAATGTTGTGGCCGATGCTTTGAGTAGGAAGACTCATAGCATGGAGAGTCTTGCATCTCTTAGTGTTGAGGAAAGACCATTGGCTAGAGATGTTCAATTGTTAGCTAACAGTCTTGTCCGATTACAGATCTCAGAGGAGAGTGATGGAATGATTGCTTTTATTGAGGCTCGATCTTCTTTAGTCGAGCAGATTCGTGCACACCAGTTTGATGATGTAAAATTATGTCTTATTCGAGACAAAGTATTGAGTGGGGAAGCTAAGGAGGCTGTCCTTGATTCTGATGGTGTCTTACGGATCGGAGGCAGGATTTGTGTGCCTAAGACAGGCGATTTGATTAGATTGATTCTTGTGGAGGCCCATTGTTCTCGGTATTCCATCCATCCGGGAGCGGCGAAGATGTATCATGATCTGAGTCAGCATTACTGGTGGTGTGGGATGAAGAAAGATATTTCAGACTTTGTTTCGAGGTGTTTGACTTGCCAGCAGGTCAAGTGTGAGCACCAGCGGCCCGGGGGTGTATCTCAGAGGATGCCTATTCCTACTTGGAAGTGGGAGCGGATTACTATGGACTTTGTCGTGGGTTTGCCTACCACAGTGGGTGGTTATGACTCTATTTGGGTTGTTGTTGATAGGTTAACCAAGTCTGCCCACTTCATCCCAGTTCGGGTGAAGTATACAACAGAAAAGTTAGCTGAGCTATATATCAGTCAGATTGTGCGACTACATGGAGTTCCTATTTCTATCATATCAGATCAAGTTTCACTATTTACTTCTCATTTCTAGAAGGCATTACAACATGGTCTGGGTACTCAGTTAGATATGAGTACGGCATTTCACCCTCAGACAGATGGTCAATCTGAGCGGACCATTCAGGTATTGGAAGATATGCTTCGAGCGTGTGTGATCGATTTTGGTGCAAGATGGGATCGACATTTACCCTTAGCGGAGTTCGCCTATAATAACAGTTATCACTCTAGTATCCAAATGGCCCCATTTGAGGCATTGTATGGTAGACGGTGTAGATCTCCTATTGGTTGGTTTGATTCGGCGGAGATGGACTCTTTGGATACAGACTTGCTTAGAGATGCTATGGAACAAGTCCGTATGATTCAGTATAGACTGTTGACAGCCCAGAGTCGACAGAAGAGTTGTGCAGACCGGAGAGTTAGAGCCTTGGTGTTTCTGGAGGGTGATCATATTTGGCTCCGAGTATCACCAATGAAGGGTGTGATGAGGTTTGGAAAGAAGGCCAAGCTTAGCCCTAGGTTCATTGGACCTTTTGAGATTTTGAGCCGAGTGGGGAGAGGTGGCCTATAAGTTGGCCTTGCCACCTAGTTTGTCGGCAGTTCATCCTGTTTTTCATGTCTCTATGCTTCGGAAGTACATTCCGGATGAATCTCATGTGCTTTCACTTGATTCTGTGGAGTTGGGTCCAGACTTGACATTTGAAGAGGAGCCTATAGCTATTTTGGATATGCAGGTTCGAAAGCTTAGAACCAAGGAGATTGCTTCAGTGAAGGTGCAGTGGAACCACCGATCGGTGAGAGAGGCAACTTGGGAGACTGAGTCTGACATGCGTGGCAGATATCCTCCACTTTTTGAAGCTTCAGGTAATTACTTTTACTCTATGTTCGAGGACGAACATGATTTTTAGTGGTGGATAATGTAATGACCCAAAAGCTCCTCTTTAGAATTTTTGAATATTTGTTAACTTAAGTTAATTCATCAATAGTTTAAGGGCTAAAGTGATAATTTATTTAAGACCCTATACCCTTTTAGCCTATATTTAATAAAATATGTGGGTAAAACCTATCACTTTTAGTACTTAAATAATTTTGAAAAAAAAATAATAAAAAAAATAAATAGGGAAAACGAGGATCTGCTTGTGGCGGCGACATTGGACGAGTGCAGGTATGTTGCTTTGAATTGCTACTTTCAACATTATATATTATATATCATATATATGCATATGTATTTATGGTAGGTAGAAAGAGAAAGAATGTATTAATTAAATCTTTACAGTTTTAATTATTTTATAATATTTTTAATTGTTGTAAAAAAAAAAATACTAACAATAATCTAATGATTGGCAATGATTGCCACGATATGATCATGCATATATATTTGGAAAGTTTGGATGCAGATAATAAAATCTGCAAATTGTTCTTCTTTTTTTTCATTTCGTAAGACCATGAATTTTAATATATTTTTTTCTTATTTATTTTTCTATTCTTATTGTTTACATTATAAACTAAGGTATTATTAAATTGGGTTGTTGGAAGTGATTGGAAAGGAAAATATATGTAAAAATTTGTATTTTGTAAAGTTGAGAATGTATCAGGATGGTGACCTCTACTGATTAAGCCTTTGACTAGATGGAAGTATTGGAGAGTAAATTTATAGAAATATCCTTACTATTGTTAGCATATTATAATTTGAGTTTGTTATACTAAGATAGATAATTAATTGTTGGTGAATTATTAGAGTTGGTATTGAAAAAAAGAGGGACTTAACCTTAGACTTGAAACTTGGAAAATATAATAGTTGAAATGCTAGTTGGCATCAAGAATTATGAACTTGATTATAAATTTGGGGTGAAATTTTAAGTCAAGATTAAACACACAAAAGTGTGAGTGTTGTTAGTTCTGAAACCTTATTGTGAATATATATACTTGCATAGATTGCATCGATTTGGAAGCTCAACGGAAAGGGAAGGCTCAAGTCCCAGAGTGATTATTCGAGTGGTTAAGGCAAGTGGATTTCTAAACCCTTGTTAAGCGTATGAAATTCGTGTATTTCCTTGTGTAGTGTTGAGAATGACTTGGAGACTTGTTGCTTATTTATTGATGTTGTATTCATTGTTATAAATTGTGCTTTGTTGTCAACATTTTTATCTCCTCAGTTTCATTTGAGCATGTCATTTGCATTGTATCTGAGACATGGTTGTGGTAAGAGGATGTACCATTTCGAGGGTCGTATCGCGCGCCGCGATGGATATTATATTTCGAGGGACGTATCGCGCGCCGCGAATGTTACTATTATCGAGGGTCGTGTCGTGCGCCGCGACAGATGCATGGACAGATATGTCCCCCATGAGTCCCGGACTGAGAGACAGCGGGTGTGTATCGTTACGAAAGATGTGCATCACGATATTTGACATTGCATCTCATGGCATTGCACATTTTTATTATTGATGAACTTGAACATTTGTTTTGTTGATCTTGTGATTGTTTCTCTGTGAAGCTTGTGACTGTTGAATATTGAGTTGTTATTGAGAATGTGTAAACTGATAGAGTGTGGTTATTGAGTGGTGTGTTTGGTAAACTGTTAGGATTTAGCGTGGAGGTTTAGATAGGGCGTAAGGAGTACCCGTATTTTGTTCACTTAACTTGTGTTTAGAGGTTTGCTTGTTGGGTACCACGTGGTTTGGTACTCACCTCTTGCTTCTACAAATTTTTGTAGGTTACGAGCCCGGATTTTTGTGATACCTTCCATTCTCTTCGTTTCCGAGGCATCTTGTGGAGGATTGCGAGGTAGCTGCTTGTCATCCCAGCGAACTTTCCTACTCCAGTTTATGACTTTGTTTTTACTTGAAAGACAACTTCATTTTAGACTTCTATTTTGTTTCAATTCCAATATTTACATTAGAGGCTTGTGCACGTGACAACCTGGTTTTGGGAATTGAATTAATATGACTTGGTTTTTTTTTTTTAGAAATTGTTGTTGGATTGTCATTTACTTCCGCACTTTGTTAGATATTGGGTTTTAGGCTGACTTGTCTTGGTGGGATAAGACGAGTGCCATCACACCCATTTCGGGTCGTGACACTGGTCCCCATCGTTGTCTTTACCTTCTGCAGCTGTGACAAATGTCATGTGGTCAGCTTTGTGCACAGAAAATTTTCCAATGGAGTGACCTGACAGATAACTCATGCCACACACTTCGCTTGAGCTGGTAGCCTTGTCATTATTTTCTTTCTTAGGATCGGCCTCATTAACCAGATCAGTCTTCTTGTCTTTTCCCTTGAGAAAGAGCCCCTCATTTTTTCTGTGCATCTCCTGAACTTGAAGATGCTCAAATAGTGTATGCATCGTCATTACATCAGGTTCTCTTGTATCATTTCCAGCTACAAAATCATTTGTCCAAGATCTAGGAAGAATTTCCAGTATCATAGAGACTTGCTTGACAATAGGAACAGGTTCTTCAAGAAACATGAGCTCATCTGTGATGTTGGAGAATCTGGTGCGCACTTCATGAATGAGTTCACCATCATTCATGGTGAAATCTTCAAACTGAGTAGAAAAGAGATCTAGCTTAGATTTCCTTATTTCCTCAGTGCCCTCATAAGTTGTTTTTAACAGATCCCAAATTTCCTTGGCTGATTCACAAGATGAAATCAGATCATATTCATTTATACAAAGGCCACACATCAATAGCTTCCTTGCTTTATGATTTTTCTGGACTAATAGTCTGTCATAGTCATTATATTGTTTTCTAGTTTTTGGAATGACTCTTGTGACCACTCCATCTTTAACCTCCATAGTTGGCACATAAGGACCTTTACATATGACATCCCATACTTCACTATCCTCATCCATGAGATAGTCTCTCATCCGAATCTTCCAATATTTATATAGCTTACTATCAAACAGAGGAGGTCTTGCGGGAGACTGATTTCTTTGCTTATCCAGTAGTGACGCCATTTCTCGCAGGAACATCTCTCTTGGTGTTAACCAGATAGAGAGCACCTGCTCTGATACCACTTGTTGAAATATGTGCGTCCACTACCAGTCAATGGACCAGGTACCTTGACACAGCAAAAACAGTGCAGAAGATTAAACAATATGAAGAACACAACACAAGCAATTTACGTGGAAACCTCCTTGCTCAAGGGAGTAAAACCACGACCTGTTGCACAGGATTTACAACTGTTTTCACTAATCTTCTCAAGCAAAAGTGAAATCCGATTACAATCAATGTGAGAAAAAGTTATTAATCTCACGATCAAGTAATCTACCTATTACTTGAAGAGCCTAAGCGGATACCACACCGCCCACTAAACCACCTAACTCTAGATGACTTAGAATTTGACTAAGCAACAAAACAATGTTGTCCACTAAATCAGTTAAACTTAACTGATTTAGACTTTTACAAACCCAAAACAAATATCTGAATCTTTTATAGATTAGGAACAGATTTACAATGTAAGTACATAGACACAAAGTTCTAAATACAACAAAGATTCTTCTTTACTCTATCAGGTCCTTCTGTTAAGTTGAGCAATGTTCTTCCTTAAAGATGGCCTTCTGTTCAAGCTTGTGAATTTTCAGAGAAAATCCAAATTTAATTTGCCAAGTCTTCAATTTGTGTTTGTTGGAAAGAGATAATATCATTTCCCACAAATTCGTTGAAGTCATCCCATTGGCTGAAGGCCTGCTGTTGGAAAAGTTGTGCACCTACCGCATCAGAGATGACAGATTTTCTGACAGCTGTCTTTTCATCCTTTTCACGTCGCTGTCTTGCAGGTACCAGGTCCCTGGCTTGCGGGAACCAGGTCCCTTGCAAACTTCTATATGAGTTCTTGAAAAGGCTTACTGGCTGACTTCCCTCTTTGGATGAATGAATATAATATGGTGTTTGTCATGCTAAAAGTATCAAATCTAAAGAGTTATTATCTGTTGGACAAACACCCTCCTCCATTCTGATTGGTGTAGTACACTGACGCCTTACCAATCTCTGACGTGACAGCTTTACAGCTGTAACCAATTATGTATCTGATGGAGGAAACTCTGCCTGGTACCAGGTCCCTGCATTTATGAGATACTGAAACATACAATCTCTGACGTGACAGCTTTACAGCTGTAACCAATTATGTATCTGATGGAGGAAACTCTGCCTGGTACCAGGTCCCTGCATTTGTGAGATACTGAAACATACAATCTCGTCCGCTCTTCTTATTGGTGTAAGGATACTGCACTTTTCACCTACAACCTGACATGACAGCTTTTATGACTGTACCCTATTTGTATCTGGACGAGAGCACTCTGCCAGGAACCAGGTCCCCGCATTTGTGAGGATCATCAAAACACGTAGAATATAACACCCTTCACCTCTATTAACTTGTAATGGTTCTAGGGAGTTGCATTATTCCCCAATACAATAAATTTGAAAATTTCAAACTTAACATCAAATCCAGCTATAACATATTCACTATGGAAAGCTATCTTATAGATAACTATATTGAAGTAAACCCCATGCTTTATGTAACTTCCTCGAACATGATTTGTTGTTGCAATAATTTTTTATACTTCTTTTCTTCAGGCTCAAACCCAAACGAATAATATCAAAGACGAAAATCATCATTTAGGCTGGGAAGAAATTGGACTTCTCTTGTACTAGGGTTTAAAATTGAAGCAGGTTGATTAGATGATGTTCTCCAAATGCAAAATAAACCATTAACGCAATTCAAACGAGGCCAATTCAAATTAGGGATATTGAAGTGGATTGCATCAAAAATCTGAATTTGAATATAGTATTTTTCATGTTCTTTTAGCTGAACGGACGTGTAATGAATTCCGCTCATTTGGAAAACGAATTTTGTTCCACCAGGACGGGTCACAGATCAACATCTATGGGTATAAATAAAATTTGATTCGGAAATAAGAGAATTAAAGAATTTGGTAACACAATTGAAACACATTTAAGACTTAACAGGAAGCCATAAGAATATTTCAATGAGTATTTCTTCGGGAATGGATGGATTCATCTTCACACTTTAAAGCTATTGTTGTGCATAGACTGTAATATGACTAATAGAAAACGTATAGTAGTTTTTTTTTGTGCACATTAATAAATAAATTTGAGGCGCGAAATAATGTTTGGTAATTGATATACATACTTAAAAATAAAAAATAGAACTCTTAATCCCAAATAAGGGAAAATTACGCGGATAAGCAAACTTATACTATTTAATTACTCATCATAGCTATAGTTTGCTATAATTACCACCCGCGACTAACGTTGTACATTAATTGCGCGGGCTGACTTCGAGTTTGTATAATTAGTCATGTTTGTATATGTATAATTTGCCAGGATATACAAATAAATATGTATAATATACAATTTGAGCCTATATACTTGTACAATTCACCTCTCTCCCACTCTCTGCCCTCTCTCGCTCGCCTTTGTCCTCCCTCTTCTGATCAGCCAGTGAGATTCATTCCACAATGTAATCATTTTGAATTTTTCATATTTAACATCAAATGCTGCAATAAAAGATTTGTAAGCATTATTAAACTGATAACTCCGCTAATGCAAACATTAGGCTTATCGTATAGAAGAGAAGGGAAAATGCTTTGCCTCTTTCTCCACAATTCATCTATGCCTAAAGTTAAAACTTATAGTTTAGATCCTTTAGATCAGTCGCACAGCTTTGTTCCACTGGAACGACGACATCTATGGATATTCAAAAAATCTGATTCGAATATCAGAGAATTACATAATCCAAAAACACACTAGAAACGCATTAATGATTTAACAGGAAGCCATGAGAATATTTCAAAAATTATTTCATCATGAATGGAGAATTTCATCTTCTCTATAGTTTTTAATGCTATCAGAAACTCGCTTTTTCTCTCTCTACACTTTTATTTTTTTCATGGTGAGTGTGGATTGGGGGTTTAAATTGTCTATAGGTTCAAAATTGAAATGCTTAATTAATCAAAACGTCAAAAGTGTTATCAATAACCACTTAGAAAGGTGTTATTCAATTTTAGAAAGAAAAATAAAATTAAGATGGATATAAAATTCAAATTTCTAACATCACTAAGAGGTACACGCAATCATCGTCGCATTGTAAGATATTTCGGGTGTGAATTCACACGTATATTTAAATAAAAATGTTAAAAATATAATATTACTATATATGATTTCGGGAGGGAAGCATTGGTTCACGTGAACAGGGTGACCCCCTCCTGCATACGTCTCTGTGTAATGTTGAAAAAGTGAAAAAACTAATTTTAAATTTTCTTTAAAAAATCATGTATTTGATGTCTTTTACACATAAATTATTTTTTGACTTCTTTAATTATTATTATTTGAGTTTTTTTTCTCTCTTATTCATTAGTGTAAAAATAAGAAAAATAAAAAGAAAGAAGTATAAATGAAAAAAGTATAAAAAGTTCCAAAAAAATTGAGATTATATTGTAACCTTAGTTATATATTTGTAAGAAAAAATGGGCATTTTTAGCCCCTAAAAGTTGGACGCCCCTTTTATTTATGTCTAAAACCCTTCACATTTTCTATTTATGACTTATTTATCAAAGAAAAAAAATAAAGTATACGTTTTCTATTAGTGTTAGGGGAAGATAAAAAGGAAATTATTACTAAGTCATATTTAAGAGTTCTATTTTCCATTAATGTATTCAAAAAATTAGTATATGCTTTCTATAAGAATTAGGAGAAGATAAAGTGAAAATTAGTAATAAGTTATTTCTAGGAGTTTTCAGAAAACTTTTTCTTCTTTTTTTTTTTCGTAATTTTCCCTCACAAAGCTGATAAAATTTTAAAGATAGAGATGAAGTTTTGGTTTATGGATGAAACATTGATGTGATCATTTCTTGTTATACGATCTATCAACTAAACGTATGTTTGAAGTCTCTATGTATACAAATCACACTAGATACAGACAAGATACATGTATTTTGTGTATCTGGTGTGATTGTCATGTATATGAGATATCATATACATAGGAGAGTGGCGAGCGAGATGTCATGAAGACGATCGAGATTTCTTATATATTCCTAATATATACGTATCCATATGGACACAGTCACAAATAAGATTGGGCAACGGAACGCGATGTATCAGTAGTTGGTTCGGTATTGTTCCGATTCGTTCCGGTTCGATTGCCTTAGGGGCAGAACAGACATCCTGAACCGGGACACGAAACAGAACGGAACCCAGGTACCGGTACCGGATTATATTGATTTATTTTGGTTTCGGTCCGATTCTGATTAATTAAATATTTATTAATTAATTTATATTATTTCTTTTTAAATTATAATTTATATTTTATATTAAATAATAAATACTACCCAAGTAACCCAACTACCCTTATTAGTATTACATTCGAGACTTAGTTGAAACAGAACTCTTCCTAGAAGGTGGCTGCGTAAGCTCTGCACGCTACTATAGTAAATATAACTTATAAATTATAACATATCAATCATCAATGTGTGTGTGTGTGCGTGTGTGTGTGTGTGTGCGTGCGTGCGTGCGTGTGTGTGTGTGTGTGTGAAATTTTGATTGAATCATGATACAAATTACAAAAAAGAAAAAAGATCGACTAATCATTCTATGATGAAAATAGAATAACTGCCAATTGTGTGTGTGTGTGTGTATGTATGTATGTAAAGGAGGATCATAGAGGAGGTGATGTGGCACCTCTCTGTGGCATCCATTCCTTTTTTTTTCTTTTTTTCTCTCTTTTTTGACATTTTTTCTTTTTTCTTTTCATTAAATAATTTGTTTATTAATTAAAAAATTCAACCATATTTATTATTGTAAGTATATCTGAGTTACAAATAAACCTTCATCTATTGATCTTCTCACTTAAATAGCATGTCTTTTCAATTTCCTTCTAACTATTTTTATGGCTTATCCAATCTATAGATACCAATCATCTATAGAGATGTTGAATGTTCATTTTCATTTTTTCATTCTTTCTTTTTAATAGTATAGGTTTTTAATTTTCTTTTCTTCGTCTTTTTATTCATCAATCACGTACATAATAAAAAGAAGACATAGAAAAGATAATGTCACAAAATGACCTTCACTTTGGTGAAGATCATAGATATATTCTTCAAAGATTCATCACATTATTTGGTATAAATTCAACAAAATGAAGAAGGAAGCATAATTATCTTGGAGATTCCGGAAGATAGAATCATTGTAGTATAAATTTATAAATAATAAGTAATAATTTATAAACTTCAATAGATTTAAATCTTAAAAACTTAATTAGACTTTTAACTTGCAAACTTAATAAATAAAAAAATTTAAAAATATACTTTTAAAATAAACTTACGTAAAATATTACATTATAAATTTAAAATATTAATTTATACTTAGAAAAATAAAAAAAGTTCATATTTTCATAATTCAAAAAAAACATTTTTTGAAATAACTAGATATGTCATCCCGTTTATTTCATCCTGTTCCATTCAGGTCCGTTCCGAATCCATCCCGGTATATAGTGGGACGGGACAGAATCGAGTATCCCTCACGGTAATTTGGGTCCGGTTCATCCCGGTACCGGACAATGAACCGATCAACTCGCTCTGTTTCGATTGGTTACCGGTTTGTTTCGGTCCGATGGTCCCGTTCTAGTCTGTTGGTCCCATTCCGATATGTTGCCTAGTCTTAGTGACAAATTACACCTAGTTGTAACCTCACGTATGTCGTGATACATGTATTTGAACTTATTTGAACGCACCAAAATCTACTAAGATTCGCAATATTAAAAATTAGAGTATAATAAGTAATCAACTCATAAATTAGTGGAATTTCGTTAAGTTTCATTCTTTTTTCATTTTATAGAGGTGTGTTGAACTTTAGATATGTTGACTACTGGAAGGATTAGTCCAACAACGGTCAAAAGTAGATATTTCGATTGATAATTATTATCATTGCAAAGTATTGCAAGTCCAAATTGATAAATAGTCTAACAAGGGTCAAAAATAATGTTTTCAACTACTTCAATTACGCAAGATTATTGAATATTCAATTTAGAGTATTTTCTTGTGTTTGATATTTCAGCAACATACTATTTACATTCAAATACTTAATTGATGAATTTATGCAATAAACAAAAATAATTATTCGCTATTAATGTAACATTTCTTACAATGTCAAAAAACATAGATATTTTATATAGTAAGAGAATTTCATATTTCAAATTGTTTACTCTTTAACTTTAATTTAACACATTTTTTATAAGAAAATTTAAATTCAAGATACCATCTAAAAAGTTCTTCATGGATAATAATGTTTTCACGTCTTTTTTTTTATTAATTTATTTCCCTTTCTTTTATAATCTTCTTCTTTGTTATCTTTATAAAATGGAGTTTATATTTTTGCGCAATTTTTTGTGGGTCGTAATATAAAGAAAAACTATGTGTACATAGAGCTATTAAGATAGCCACAACAAAGACTCTTCTGACATTTTATCTATAATAATGTAACAATAAAATAGACGTGTTATTACAAGTTATGAGACTTGATGCATGTGTTATTACAAGTGGTGGAACTGAATGTTGTAGCTGTTAGTTGACTATTTATATGGACTAACTTGAGAATATGAGCTATTGATAAGCTTGATGTATTCTTTTGATAATAATTATTAATAACATCAATCTGACCTATTATTAAAACAAAATATCATTCTTTTATTTAAAATTGATCAAAAACATGTGAAATTCTTACGTGTATTTTTAGGAAGAGAAAAATGTGAATTGATTCTTGATTGTGCAGAGAAAGCAATCAAAAACATTTTAAAAATAAATGGGATAATATTCAATTACCCCCTAGCCTATACCCAAAATTCCTGAGACACACCTTATCTTTGATGAGGTCCTATTACCCTCTCCAACTTTTATTTAATTAATTAATTGTCACTTTCGTACCTACGTGGCAATAATAATTAGAAAGGTTGATGTGTTTGTTCAACACGCGTCGGGCCCCACTTTTCCAGCTTTCTAAAAAGTGACTATCAGCTACTTTTACACTTTCCAAATTCGAAAAAGCTGGTCATTTTTGTTTTCAAAATTACTTTATGAAAAAGTAGATAAAGGAACAAGGAAAAGAAAGAGGGAAAGTTTATTTGTTTTCTTCATTTTCATCCCTTTCATCTTTTTCTTGTGTTTCAATTCACCCATTTATTTTACGTTGTCAACCTTCTCCTTTGAATTGATGTTCAGATTTTCATAACGATTTTGAAGACTTTCACCTTCATCCAAAGGAATTTTCTCTAGTTTTGACTGTTCAATGTTGGAACTTCAAGCTGTTCCAGTTGCATTTTCACACGCTCATAATTTTTTTCTAACTAGTTAATCCTATTCACCAATTTTGGAAGAATAAAACGAGATCTTTCATCAACTCTCTCCGTGTCTCTCCATCTAAAGAAATTACAGTTTGTGGCCTCATAGTGAGGACAAGACCAAAATTGTTTTCCGGGATCGCGATTTGATCAAGACGTCTGCATTTGCAGTAAGATTCCATGCTTGCATCTCACTCATGTTAAACATTGAATCGTTCTTATCCATACACAACTTATTCAACTCGGATTTTTTCATAACCCTAACTTTATAAACATTGTCGAAAAAAATAAGAATTAATAATCGACATAAAAAGATGTAAAGAATATATTAAATTTTACTTTGCCTTTTCAAATCAAGGATCTATTTAACTTGAATGATAATGGATGGAGCTTCTTTAAAAATGAAGAACCATGAAAATGAGATTTTTTTTCAAAAGAGGAAGGCAACTGCATTAGAGAGAAACATTAATATTTATATTTGAATTTTTTTCAAATTACTTTGACACGTGGCTAACTTTTATTGGTCAGTGTTAACCAAAATCATCACTCACGCGCCCTACATGGGTGAATTCACGTATATTGCCACGTAGGTACGAAAGTGGTAATTAATTACTCTAAAAAAAGTTGGAGGGGGTAATAGGACCTCATCAAAGATAAGGTGTGTCTCAGGGATTTTCGGTATAGGTGTAACGACCTGTTTAGTCGTTTTGAGCAGCAGATTTTATTTCTGGAAAATTGGCTGAAACGACGGAACCCACGACGGACCGTCACAGGCACGACGGACCGTCGCAGGGTCTCGTTTCAATATACTTAGAAATTCTGAAATTGGGTACTGAAAATCGACTCTCTGAACTTCGTAACGGACTTGCAGGACGGACCGTCACAAGTGTGACGGACCGTCACAGTGTCCTTGGTGAAAAATAGAGTTCTGATCGTTACGACGACCTGTGTGACGGACCGTCGCAGGCACGACGGGCCGTCACAGGTTGCGCAAATCCCAGGCAGAATCAGATTTCTTTACACGTTTTAAGGGACGTTTTGGACTATTCTTTCCTTAATTACAAAGTTAGAGGGTTAATATTAATAAGTCTAATTACTTGGGGTGAAAAGAGGTAACCTTAAGTTAATTAGTGGGTTATTAATGCCATCTTTCAAACTTAATTATATACTAATTAGGGTAAAAGAAAGAGGGTTTGAATAAGAAAACAGAAAGAAAAAAGAGAGAGGGAGATTGATCGATTGAGAGAGTCGAACGAGGAAGAAGAAGAACAAAGCTTGGGAATTTCTTGCTTGATCACTAGTCTTCGGTGGAGGTAGGTTATGGTTTTTACGATATTCGTAGTGAACTCTTAATAGTGAATGATATGTATTGGTGGTATTGTAAACCTGTCTATATGCTTAATTGTATGCTTGCATGAATATGATTATGTGATTTTGATAACACACACATGATGAAAACCATTGAATCCCAAATCTTGAAAGAAACTTTAATCTACATTATTAATGATGATGCCTTGGTATAAAAGAAGGCTTGATGAATTAAAGTAATGGGATTGATGATGCCTTGGTATAGAGAAGGCTTGATGAACGGATAGAATGAGGTTAGTGGATCGAGTGTCACGTTCCGACACATAGTATTAGTGGATCGGAGTGTCACATTCCGACACATAGTATTAGTGGATCGGAGTGGTCACGTTCCGACACATAGTATTAGTGGGACGGGTGTCACGAACCGACACGTAGAATTAGGGGATCGGAGTGTCACGTACCGACACATATAGGGGATCGGGTGTCACGAACTGACACGTAGAATTAGGGGATCGGAGTGTCACGTACCGACACATAGTGGTAGGGGATCGGAGTGTCACGTACCGACACAAGAGGATGAAAGATAATGAATCTTGAAAGATGATAATATACTCAATCTAATAAACTTAATTCCCAAATGAGTATGGTATGGAGGCTTGAGCCCTCATGGATGAACTTGATGGTACTTGTTGATGATTATAGTACTTGTTGTTGCTACATGTTGAGTTTATAGTTTGATTTATAATATTACTTGATATATATTATCTTCTATTTTGAGTTGGCCGATGATATCTACTCAGTACTTGTGGTTGTACTAACCCCCTACTTTTATGTTTTCTTCTTTGTTATTTGTGTAATGCAGCAAACGTTCCGTCAACTTCAACTCAACAGTAATTCGAGCCAGTCTTCGTCATACCGGATCTCAGGGTGAGCTAATGCTTCTAGCTTGGACTGGATCTTCTTTTTCAAGTCTTGATGCCTTGACTTCCGGCATGGACTAGCTTCTTATGTATTTTTAGCTTTTTAGACGTTTTTAGTTTAGTAATTTGAGGATAGATGTTCTTGTGAAGATGACTTCCAGATTTTGGGGATATTAATAATAGTTTTGAATTGTTTTATTAATGAGTTTAAGTCTTCCGCATTACTTTCTGTTGATAGACATTGAAATGTTAAGGGTTAAGTTGGTTGGTTCGCTCACATAGGAGGGTAAATGTGGGTGCCAGTCGCGGCTCGGTTTTGGGTCGTGACAAACTTGGTATCAGAGCATTAGTTCATTGGTCTCATCACACAAGAACGAGTCTAGTAGAGTCTTAAGGAACGGTAGGGGGACGCGCTTGACTTTCTTTGAGAGGCTATAAGGACTTTAGGAAAATTTCATTCTTTCATTCTTTCTTTCGTGCTACTACTTGAGTCCAATTGGTATCTAGGTGATACAAATTGGTATCTGACCATCTTCACTCTATTTCGCAGATGGTTAGAACTAGAGCAACGACCGCACCAGCAGCAACAACGGCAAGACAAGAAACGACTGAGCCAGCCACTGGGTTGTAGCTCGAGGAGGATCGGTGGCCAGAGGCCGTGGTAGAGGTCGTAGGAGGACGTCCTCTAGAGGAAGAGGACGGGCACCTAGCCCAACTGGTACTAGGGCAGTGACTCCTCCACCGACTGAGGAAGTAGTGCGAGAGGGTGAGGAAGGGGAGAGTGAACAAGTACAAAATGAGGAATTGCCGCCCCAATCTACCCCAGAAATGATTAATCAGGTTCTGGCCTACCTTAGCGGGTTATCTGATCACTGTCAGGCACCTCCAGTGGTTTCTGCACCAACACCTCCGGTTTCAGAGGTACGACATGCGGCTACTATGGCTCCCCGCATGGATGCCTCATTGGACATAGGCACGTTTCCACGTCTGACTACTGGGCCAATAATGACAAATGATCAGCATGAACTATTCAGTAAGTTCTTAAAATTGAAACCTCCAGTCTTCAAGGGTGCAGAATCTGAGGATGGTTACGATTTCCTGGTTGATTGTCATGAGCTACTACACAAGATGGGTATCGTAGAATGGTTTGGCGTGGATTTCGTGAGTTATCAGTTTCAAGGGAACGCCAAAATGTGGTGGTGGTCACATGTTGAGTGTCAACCAACAGAGGCACCACCTATGACTTGGGCATCGTTCTCTAGCTTGTTTATGGAAAAGTATATCCCAAGGACTTTGAGAGATAGAAAAAGGGATGAGTTCTTGAGTCTAGAGCAAGGTAGGATGACGGTTAACGCATATGAGGCCAAATTCCGTGCATTATCCAGGTATGCCACCCAACTTTGTTTCAGTCCACAAGAACGGATTCGCCATTTTGTGAAGGGGTTGAGGTCAGAATTGCGGATTTCAGCCTTACAGGTAGCGGTTACGGCAACATCCTTCCAAGAGGTGGTAGACTTTGTAATAGAGGTGGAAGGAGTGAAGCCAGATGACTTCACCATGACATCGACATCAAAAAGGTTTCGAAGGGGAGGTGAGTTTAATGGTTCTTACTCTAGAGGACAAAGTTCCGGAGGTTACTCAGTTCGACCAATTCAGTCTTCACTACAGACTGTAGTTGGGGGTCCACCTCAGAACGGTCAACACTACTCCGAGAGACCTATGCCTGACTCCAGAGAGTGTTATGGATGTGGGGAGATTGGACATATTAGGAGGAATTGTCCAAAATAGAGTTACAGACCCCCAATAGCTAGAGGTAGAGGTGGTCATGGTAGAGGCCGCTTTTCTGGAGGACGTGGTGGTCGAGGTAATGGCGGTCACCACAGCGGCAGAGGTGATGGGCAAATTGGAGCCACTACGACACAACATGGTAGGGGCAACGGACAGATTGGTGATAGGGCCCATTGTTACGCTTTCCCTAGGAGATCTGAAGCGGAGGCGTCTGATGCTGTTATCACAGGTAATCTCTTGGTTTGTGATTGCATGGCATCTGTATTATTTGACCCTGGCTCCACGTTTTCATATGTATCTTCATCATTTGCTAATGATCTAAATTTGCATTGTGAATTGCTCGACGTGCCTATTCGTGTTTCTACTCCGGTGGGAGAGTCGGTGGTAGTGGAAAAGGTATATAGGTCTTGTTTGGTAAATTTTGTGGGGAGCAACACTTATGTAGATTTGGTTATTTTAGAAATGGGTGACTTTGATGTAATTCTGGGTATGACTTGGCTTTCTCCGAATTTTGCGATTTTGGATTGTAATGCTAAAACTATGACGTTAGCCAAGCCTGGGGCAGATCCGTTAGTATGGGAGGGTGACTACACTTCCAATCCGGTGCGTATCATATCCTTTCTTCGTGCTAAGAAAATGTTTAGTAAAGGGTGTTTAGCTTTCTTGGCACATCTCAAGAATGACACTACCCAAGTACCTTCGATTGAGTCGGTTTCGGTAGTCTGTGAGTTTTTGGATGTGTTCCCTGCAGATCTTCCTGGTATGCCACCAGATAGGGATATTGACTTCTGTATCGATCTTGAACCGGGTACTCGCCCCATTTCTATACCCCCTTATAGAATGGCTCCCGCGGAGTTAAGAGAGTTAAAGGCACAACTTCGAGAGTTAAAGGCACAACTTCGAGAGTTGTTGAGCAAAGGCTTCATTAGACCAAGTGCATCTCCTTTGGGTGCTCCGGTTTTGTTTGTGAAGAAGAAGGATGGGAGTTTTCGGATGTGCATAGACTATAGACAACTGAACAAGGTAACTATTAAGAACAAGTATCCTCTTTCTCGCATTGATGACTTGTTCGATCAGTTACAAGGTGCTTGTGTCTTCTCAAAAATTGACTTGAGATCCGGTTATCATCAATTGAAAATACGGGCAACGGATGTGCCAAAGACTGCTTTTCGAACTAGGTATGGGCATTATGAATTTTTAGTGATGTCCTTTGGTCTTACAAATGCCCCCGCTGCTTTCATGAGCTTGATGAATGGGATTTTTAAGCCATTTTGGACCTCTTTGTGATCGTATTTATAGATGATATACTGTATATTCTAAAAGTAAGAAGGAACATGAGGAGCATTTGAGAATTGTGTTGGAAATGTTGAGGGAGAAAAAGCTTTATGCCAAGTTCTCTAAGTGTGAGTTTTGGCTAGATTCAGTGTCCTTCTTGGGGCACGTGGTTTCTAAGGATGGAGTGATGGTGGATCCCTCTAAGATTGAGACGGTGAAAAATTGGGTAAGACCTACAAACGTGTCAGAAATAAGGAGTTTCGTTGGTTTAGCTAGCTACTACCGCCGATTTGTCAAGGGATTCTCTTCTATTGCTTCCCAATTAACGAACTTGACTAAGCAGAATGTTCCATTTGTATGGTCGGATGAGTGTGAGGAAAGCTTTCAGAAACTCAAGACCTTGTTGACCACTGCACCAATCTTACCTTGCCAGTAGAGGGTAAGAACTTCATCGTTTATTGTGATGCATCCTATTCAGGTTTGGGTGCAGTGCTAATGCAAGAGAAGAATGTGATTGCTTATGCTTCGAGGCAATTAAAGGTGCATGAACGTAACTATCCGATCCATGATTTGGAGTTGGCCGCGGTAGTATTTGCACTAAAGCAATGGAGACACTACTTGTATGGGGTTAAATGTGAAGTCTATACGGACCATCGTAGCCTACAGTACGTCTTTACTCAAAAAGATTTGAACTTGAGACAGAGGAGATGGATGGAACTACTGAAGGACTACGACATCACTATCTTGTATCATCCGGGAAAAGCGAATGTTGTGGTGGATGCTTTAAGTAGAAAGGCCGGAAGCATGGGAAGTCTAGCTCATTTGCAAGTTTCTAGACGCCCATTGGCTAGAGAGGTGCAGATTCTGGCTAATGACCTTATGAGGTTAGAAATAAATGAGAAGGGAGGATTGTTAGCTTGTGTAGAGGCAAGATCTTCTTTTCTTGACAAGATCAAGGGAAAACAGTTTGATGATGAGAAACTAGGTCGAATTCGAGATAAAGTGTTGCAAGGAGAGGCTAAGGAAGCAATAATTGATGAGGAAGGTGTTTTAAGGATTAAGGGAAGGGTATGTGTACCCCGCATCGATGATTTGATCACCACTATTCTGACAGAGGCTAATAGTTCCGGATATTCTATACATCCTGGTGCAACCAAGATGTACCGTGACCTAAAACAACACTTTTGGTGGAGTAGAATGAAACGTGATATTGTGGATTTTATTGCCAAATGTCCAAACTGTCAACAAGTGAAATATGAACACCAGAGGCCCGGAGGAACGCTTAAGAGAATGCCCATTCCTGAATGGAAGTGAGAGAGAATCGCAATGGACTTTGTGGTGGGTCTTCCAAAGACAATGGGTAAGTATGACTCCATTTGGGTGATTGTTGATAGGTTAACTAAGTCTGCTCATTTTATTCCGGTCAAGGTGACCTACAATGCAGAGAAGTTAGCTAAAATCTACATCTCAGAAATCGTTCGACTGCATGGAGTTCCACTCTCCATTATATCAGATAGAGGTACGCAGTTTACTTCTAAGTTTTGGAGAACGTTGCATGCTGAATTAGGTACTAGGTTAGACCTTAGTACTACGTTTCACCCTCAGACTGATGGTCAGTCTGAGCGAACTATTCAAGTGTTGGAGGATATGCTTCGTGCATGCGTGATAGAGTTTGGTGGCCATTGGGATAGCTTCTTACCTTTGGCAGAGTTTTCATACAATAATAGCTATCACTCCAGTATTGATATGGCTCCATTTGAAGCATTGTATGGGAGGAGGTGTAGATCTCCCATTGGTTGGTTCGATGCATTTGAGGTTAGACCTTGGGGTACTGACCTTTTGAGGGATTCGATGGAGAAAGTGAAATCTATTCAAGAAAAGCTTCTAGCGGCGCAAAGTAGGCAAAAAGAATATGCAGATCGAAAGGTTAGAGACTTAGAGTTCATGGAGGTGAAGGTTTTCATCACCCATGAAAAGGGTGATGCGGTTTGGTAAAAGAGGTAAGTTAAGTCCAAGGTATATTGGACCATTTGAAGTACTTAATCGAGTGGGGAGGTGGCTTATGAATTAGCCTTGCCTCCAGGGCTGTCCGGAGTGCATCCGGTATTTCATGTGTCCATGTTGAAAAGATACCATGGGGATAGAAACTACATTATCCATTGGGATTCAGTTTTGCTGGATGAGAATTTGACTTATGAGGAGGAACCGGTTGCTATTTTAAATAGAGAGGTTCGCAAGTTGAGGTCGAGAGAGATTGCATCCATCAAAGTTCAATGGAGGAATCGACCGGTTGAAGAGGCCACTTGGGAGAAGGAGGCAGATATGCAAGAAAAATACCCACACCTGTTTACAGATTCAGGTACTCCTTCTCGCCATTGTTTTTCTTCTTTTGATCGTTTGGGGACGAATGATGGGTAAATTGGTATCTATTGTAACGACATGTTTAGTCGTTTTGAGCAGCAGATTTTATTTCTGGAAAATTGGCTGAAACGACGGAACACACGACGGACCGTCATAGGCACGACGGACCGTCACAGGGTCTCGTTTCAATATACTTAGAAATTCTGAAATTGGGTACTGAAAATCGACTCTCTGAACTTCGTAACGGACTTGCAGGACGGACCGTCACAAGTGTGACGGACCGTCACAGTGTCCTTGGTGAAAAATAGAGTTCTGATCGTTACGACGACCTGTGTGACGGACCGTCGCAGGCACGACGGGCCGTCACAGGTTGCGCAAATCCCAGGCAGAATCAGATTTCTTTACACGTTTTAAGGGACGTTTTGGACTATTCTTTCCTTAATTACAAAGTTAGAGGGTTAATATTAATAAGTCTAATTACTTGGGGGTGAAAAGAGGTAACCTTAAGTTAATTAGTGGGTTATTAATGCCATCTTTCAAACTTAATTATATACTAATTAGGGTAAAAGAAAGAGGGTTTGAATAAGAAACAGAAAAAAAAAAAAAGAGAGAGGGAGATTGATCGATTGAGAGAGTCGAACGAGGAAGAAGAAGAACAAAGCTTGGGAATTTCTTGCTTGATCACTAGTCTTCGGTGGAGGTAGGTTATGGTTTTTACGATATTCGTAGTGAACTCTTAATAGTGAATGATATGTATTGGTGGTATTGTAAACCTGTCTATATGCTTAATTGTATGCTTGCATGAATATGATTATGTGATTTTGATAACACACACATGATGGAAACCATTGAATCCCAAATCTTGAAAGAAACTTTAATCTACATTATTAATGATGATGCCTTGGTATAAAAGAAGGCTTGATGAATTAAAGTAATGGGATTGATGATGCCTTGGTATAGAGAAGGCTTGATGAACGGATAGAATGAGGTTAGTGGATCGGAGTGTCACGTTCCGACACATAGTATTAGTGGATCGGAGTGTCACATTCCGACACATAGTATTAGTGGATCGGAGTGTCACGTTCCGACACATAGTATTAGTGGGACGGGTGTCACGAACCGACACGTAGAATTAGGGGATCGGAGTGTCACGTACCGACACATATAGGGGATCGGGTGTCACGAATCGACACGTAGAATTAGGGGATCGGAGTGTCACGTACCGACACATAGTGGTAGGGGATCGGAGTGTCACATACCGACACAAGAGGATGAAAGATAATGAATCTTGAAAGATGATAAATATACTCAATCTAATAAACTTAATTCCCAAATGAGTATGGTATGGAGGCTTGAGCCCTCATGGATGAACTTGATGGTACTTGTTGATGATTATAGTACTTGTTGTGCCACATGTTGAGTTTATAGTTGATTTATAATATTACTTGATATATTATCTTCTATTTTGAGTTGGCCGATGATATCTACTCAGTACTTGTGGTTGTACTGACCCCCTACTTTTATGTTTTCCTTCTTTGTTATTTGTGTAATGCAGCAAACGTTCCGTCAACTTCAACTCAACAGTAATTCGAGCCAGTCTTCGTCATACCGGATCTCAGGGTGAGCTAATGCTTCTAGCTTGGACTGGATCTTCTTCTTCAAGTCTTGATGCCTTGACTTCCGGCATGGACTAGCTTCTTATGTATTTTTAGCTTTTTAGACGTTTTTAGTTTAGTAATTTGAGGATAGATGTTCTTGTGATGATGACTTCCAGATTTTGGGGATATTAATAATAGTTTTGAATTGTTTTATTAATAAGTTTAAGTCTTCCGCATTACTTTCTGTTGATAGACATTGAAATGTTAAGGGTTAAGTTGGTTGGTTCGCTCACATAGGAGGGTAAATGTGGGTGCCAGTCGCGGTTCGATTTTGGGTCGTGACAATAGGCTAGGGGAGTAATTGAGTATTATCCCAAAATAAATTAGTCGAACACATTATATTTTTCGAAAATATATTCTTAAAAGTTGTTTTTTTTAAAAAAAAAGTCTCTAGAAATTAAATTTTTTTATTATTAATGCTAAATAGGCTCTGATACTCGTATAAACTTTTTTTTTCTCTAAGAATTTCAATTGATAAAATAATTATTTCTTAGTTAACTATTGTTATTTTAAATTGTCTTCATGCATATTGAAATATTAAAGTTTTTTTAATCAAAGTATATATATTAATTATCATTCGTATAGATTTTTCTGTTTTATCATGAAAAAAACAGTTTCGCATATAAAACATTTCAAGTTACGAGTGTTTGAAGTGACCTATGGTAATACATAACCACTTTTTAAATGATATATGACTTTTACTATTTTAATAATAGTTTAAAAAAGATTTTACATTAAAATTTCACCAAAGAGTCAATACGTTATTGGTAACTCAAAATTTGATTGAAAGTGACTAGATGATCTTCTTAGAAATAATTATTTCAAAAAATAGTTATAGATTTTTCTTATCTTAATTTGTGATTCATAATATACCTCATCAAAATTACACTCAATATATCACATCACCAGAATTTAAAGTGATTTTTGATTGGATTTCTTTTTTATCTTTAAGTCAAGGTCTATTCACCAGTTAACACTTTTATCTTAGCTCTAAGAATGAATAAAATCTTGTTGGGGATGTCACCTCTAAAATAAATCTTGTAGTGTCCAATCCAGATTACTACGGGTCAAATTGGGGCATCGAACACCTAATGAAAAACAAAACAAAACTCCTATCCTGACTAAAGTAAAAAAAAAAATTGAATCTTTATTTAAGTTTTCTTGTCAAGGCCCATAAATCACCTTATACTCTTATACATTTTTTTTAATCTAAAAATTTAAATTGATTAAATATTTTTACATTATATCAGTAGTATTTTAAATAACATTTGAATTGAGCATGATATATTTGTTGAAAATTGACTTTGTCAACAAACAACGATAAATTACTTACATGTGTATTTTTGGGAGAGGAAAAAATGTGAAGAAAAATGTAAAGTGATTCTCGATTGTGCTGAGAAAGCAATTATAAAACATTTTCATATAAATTAGCTAAACACAATTTATTTATTTATTCAAAAGTCTTTTTCTAAAAAATTATTTCAAAAAAAAATTCTTCCAGAAATTAGCAATTTTTAGTAGAAATGTTAAACAAGTTCTGAGACTCTTACATACTCTTTTTAGTTAATATTGTTATATTAAATAGTCCTTATGCATATTGAATGATTATATTTTTTTTTCTTTGTTAAATCTATACATCAATTATCAATCATCACTCTTATGTACTTTTCTTCTCTCTCCATTAAAAAATAAAACAGATGCTTAAAACATCTCATGTTAATAGTGTGTGAAGTGACCTAGAGGTCATACAAAGACATTTTTTAAATGATCTGACTTTTACTTTTTTCATAACGAAAAATATATTTGGCAAGAAAACTTTTTGGCACGACTTGACACGAACAACAAATTTTAGATATTTTAAAATTTAGCTTAAAAATTAAGATGGATAAGTTCATTTATTTCCTGTACCCAAATTATCCTCTAACGAAAACCACAACTCTTTAAAAGTAAAATCGCTTCTGAAAAGTCCAACCTATAATTATTACTTTTCAGTTCATACTGCCCAAGAGGTGGCTGACAATACTTATATGAGGCTCTATTTATATTGTGTCATGTGAAAAAGTATTTGGTCTCATCTCAAAAAAATGACTCAAATCTATTTTTTTTCTCTCTCTTATATTAATAAAAAAAAATTCTTTCTTACTTTGATGCATTCTTTTGATAAAAAAATTATTAATAGTATCAGAGCTATTGTTGAAACAAATTATCATTCTTTTACTGAAAATAAAATTTTTTAACAAACAAAGATAAATTACTTACATGTGTATTTTTAGGAACAGAAAAAATATGAGAGAAAATATAAAATGATTCTTTATTGTGCAAAGAAATCAATAAAAACACTTTAAAAATAAATTAGTCAATCACACATTTTATTTTTCAAAAATCTATTCTGAAAGGTTATTCTTATATAATGTTGAATAGGCTTTGATACTCGTTTAGACTTTTTTTCCTAAAAATTGAACTTGATAAAATAATTATTTCTTAATTGACCATTGTTATATTAAATAATCTTCTTACATATTGGAAGATTATATATGTTTTTTGTCAAAGTTTATACACCAATTATTACTCTTATAGCCTTTTCTTCTTTCTCCTCTAATATTTCAGTCAATTATTATTTAAATCATATTATAATTTTTTTTTTATTTTCATTGATAAAGAGTGAAATTCTCTTCCAATTGCTTATTTAATGGTGAATGTTCACATGTCAAACTTTTAATAAAAATTTCACATGCATATCTAAAAAATTGAGTCTATTCACATGTTACACTAGAATTTTCTTATAAATTAATTCAAGTCTTAATTCAAATCAACTATAATTTTCCAATTTTTCTTTTACACTTTTTCAAACTTTTTAAAGTCTTTTCTCTATAAGATGAGTTTGAATTTATTTTATTTAATTAATTTTTATACTTTTATATGATATTGTGGTATATCCATCTTTAGATACTTATATTAATGTTAACATTTATTTTTATTTTTTGTATATAAATATCCATCCGTCATATATATACGTACATTCTGGTCCAGTAGATTATTATACATTAAAGATCAAAGTTCATCATTGTTCCGAAGGAATTTGGGATTATAGCTTCAAAGAAGACAATTCTTGCTATATACGCGTCGCGGTAATACTAAATTTTGGCAATATATAAAATATCATCCATTACATTTTGGCATTCGAAATCAGTATTTTGAAAATTGTAGATTTAAAGGAATTCTTGATGTAGGATGTGTTGTATGACTCCGGATTAATTTATGATTTAATTAAAAGGTAGCGTTCAGAAACACATACCTTTCACATGCGAACTGGCGAGGCTAACATAACTTTACAAGATGTTGAAATTTTATTCGGATAGTAATAGATGGTACTCCTATAAATTTAAATGGCTCTGATGCGTTAGGGATTTTAGGTAGACAAGAAATGATGTTTGAATTATCGGGATGATTACTCGATAATGATTGTTTTACTAGTGTTAGTAGATTGTTAACATATAAATTAATTGAGTATATTGAAACGTTTAAATGATATTACTGATCACTCAACTGAGCATGAGGTGCAACAAAGGTTAAAAATATATTTATTATGGTTATGTGGTGGATCAATATTTTCAGATAAATCTAATAATAAGATTAATTTGGACTTTTTGATTGACATGAGAAATTTAGATGTAACGTCAACAAAAGCATGGAGAGCAGCCGCTTTATCATATTTGTATAATTGCTTATGTCGTGCATCAATAAAAAAAATTCAAATGAAGTTTGTGGATTTCTCTCTTTAGTGCATGTATAAATAATTTTTAATTAAATATTTTTAATATACTAGTAATATGCACTTCTAAATTTAAGTGTACTCTAAGTAATGTTGAATTTTATTTATTGTAGATTTAGGCATGGGAACAAATTATTCCTCTGCAATCATTATCAAAGCCTCTAAGGACCAATCAACATGAGGTTTCAATTGTGCTTGCACGTAAGTGGACGCGACGTAGAAATCATCAGTATGAGGCACTAACTATAATCGTTGTGATTAGGAATGTACTAGATAATCTAACGGATGATCATGTATTTAAATATTATTAGTATTTTAAATTATTTATATTTTTATTCCATTCTATTTAAATTATTTACTATTCACACTTATGTTTCACTATCCAAGAAAATCATGTGAATAAAATGACATATACATATATTTTTGGTAGGTCCTTAAAATAAAATATTTTATGACATAATAGTACCAAAAAATTATTTCGTAAGATTGTTCATTTTCATGTACATATTTTTTTTTCTGCCAATTTTCCTTTTATAATTATCTTAATTAAATTTTTTTATAGTTTATTTGGCAACCTTATTCGGAAGACGTTATCAATGGATTGTCTGAGTGGTGTCGGTCAGGACAACATGTTTGGATAGCACATTTGCCACTTATTTATGGAATTTATCGTGAGTGGCACATGGTTGATCGTGTTGTGAAACAGTTTGGTTATTTATAACATATTCTTAGACCATGTACCCAATTTTTTTAATACCATTTCTAGTGTGATAAACGATACAAAATATAACAAGAAGATATAGATGCATTTAATTACATACAATATTTATGGGAACAACGTCAAAATCGTATATTTCGACCTCCATTTGTAAGTGATGAAGCATCTTACTTTCGTTGGTACATAAGGCATACCCGTATATTCATTGAAAATCCATAACTTGTACAAAAAGGGTATCAACACATGAAAGGAAGACATGACACAGTAGTATATATATTATGTAAATTTTAAATTACTATGTCAATGTTTAACAATTTTTTTGTTATTTATTTTTTTATATTCATTATAGGCTAGGGGTCATAAAATGCAGTCTCATCGATTTAGGATGATTGAAAATGATGAAAATCAACCTAATGAAATGGGACAATATGCAGAGGAAGTTGCTCGTATTTCGATGGTGTCAATGAATGCGGCCTTCCAGGGAACGCGATTGAGCTTTGATCCTAATTACAATCCTCTCACTCAACACGATGAACCACCACCAACACAAGTATCTCACCGATCACGACAAACAACACCGAGAGAGGGTGCACGTTGAGGTAGAAAGAGCGTTGGTGAAACAGTTGATTTTTCTGCAGGACCCTCTAACACTAATGTGGCGACTTCTGAGCCTTATTATCCCACGTTTAATTTTTCTGCAGGACCCTCTAACACTAATGTTAATTTTTCTAGTCAAAGGAATCAGTTGGTTTTTTAACTCCACATCTTCGATATCTGATTTTGCGCAATTCAGTGGATCTCAATATGGTATGCAGCATAGCAGGAATTTTCAATACATAATTCTCCATATGGTGGGAGGTTGAATTTTTCTAATGTAAGTATGATAATTTTCATAGAATTTTTTTATTTTTTTATAACTTTTTTGCATATTTATTTAAATATATTATATTGTATCGTATTGTATTATAGGTATTTATGTCCGATGATTCAAGATTTAATGATGAAACTTCACAAAATTTAATTTTTAATAGAGAAAATCCACCTCGGAGAACATCTATGTTATATAAATCAACTACACGTGGAATAGGCAGTCACTATCAAATTGAGAAAGATTTTAAAAATGAAGAGGTAGAAGATTCGGATTCAGAAGAAAAATTTGTATGCACCTTTATTCTAAAAGACTGAATAGTTTTATGCAGTAAATCAATTTTTATGTGTGTTGAATTTTATTGTTTCGTGTAATTTGAACAAAGAGTGAGAAATATATATTATTGCAGTGAGATTCTTATCTTTATTATAACTTGCAGTCAACTTGTAGGATATTTTTTTTCTTTATGTCATAGATCAAATCATTACTTTATAATAGAGGTCAAATCAATTATATAATTATAATATAAATATATTATACTTGCAATATTTAAAATGCAATAAGACAATTAAATTTATGTCAACAAATAATTATAAAAGATATATCATAATATTAATAACAATACAACAAAAATGCATTCACCTTAAAACATAGACAATATATTTAAAATCGAGTAGGAAATTATGTCTTTGTGTGACTTATCTCCTTACAAACACTATATTTTCTAGTCATGCGAGTTGGTCATTCTTAAGTCGACTTCTTACGTGCGTACCACATGTCCACAAATATTTAGTATTTGCAATTAAATTAAAAGGAGCTCGTGTCCAATACATTTCATCGCCTACTGGGGTAGATGTCTCTGTGTATATTTTTTATAATATTTTGTACTTTAGAATTTACTTACATAAGATTTTGCTCGATTCCGCGAAGTCCACAAAATTAATGGCATGCGAGGAAGGCATATGATAGTTTATCCATCTTCCACAAGGACATTTCTTACCTTTTGATGTAGCCTTGTGGACATTTCCACTAAACCATCATGAGAAAAAGTAGGAATTTCAAAAACTCCGTCACTAATGTTGTAAGTCATCATATTTGTGTGCCTTTGAACTCTTTGATAGTAACCATTAAATTTTTTATTATCGCAAGAGGTCATGACATTAACTTTGAAGTAATGCAACTGCAAGATTGTTTCTTTCGACAAAATGATCAACAAGATCTTTGAACGTCATTCAAACCATGGCAATCACATCCCCCAAGATTTTTTCAATAAATCATTATATGATTCAGACACATTCATCGTCATGGCACCCCATCTACGACCACCATCCTTATACATCGTCAATTTTTCCAAAGGAAATTCATTTAACCATTCATATGCTGCAAGAGACAATATTTTGATTTGTTGCATCCGTTGCACAAACTTTTTCTTTGGATGCTCAGTAGCTACAATCACATTAGTTTTTCGAGTTCACTATTTACAAATTTTTTATTAAAATTTTTATTTAAGAGTCAAACATAAAATCTATGGTATGTGTTGGGTGGACCTAATCAATCATACGATTGAATGCATTGCAAGATTCCTTGATGACGGTCAGAAATGAGACCAATTCCTTGTCGTTCACAAACAACATGTGTCCATAATAACTTGAGAAATCCTGACCAAGACTCAAAACTCTCACGTGCAACTAAAGCATATGCAAGTGGAAAAATATTTTCATTCGCGTTAATCTCAACCGCAATTAATAGTTTGATATCATACAAACTATAAAGATGTGTGCCGTTGATAGAAATGATCGGCCTACAACTTTTGAAACCATCAATGCTCTGTCTAAAAGCCCAAAAAAAAATTAAAAATTTGCTCACCTTGCATTGTTGTAGAATGATACTCTCATTCAATAATAGTGCTTGGATTGAATAATTGTAGTACAATCATGTATCGAGGTAATGTCTTAAATAAACTTTCAAAGTCACCATAAATCATTTGAAATGCTTTTCTTCGACCTTTTTGTGCTTTTCTATAAGTAGGAGTATAGTGATGCTTTCCTTTGATGATTTCACGGATCATCTTATTATTTTCTATCTGAATTTTGCATAATATATGGTATTAATGAAGTGACAATCATGTTATCATTCCAATTGAAATGATCCTCCTTATAATTATCTATAACACAAGTATGTGGTTCAATTATTTTTCATGTCTTCCACATAACACTTGAAATATCTCTAAACCGAATCATCCAATCACATCCTAACTCATGATGCTTGCAAATAACTCTCCAACTTTTACTCTTGGATTGATCACAAAGAAATTCTTTTTTAATAGCAAGACTATATACTTTTACGGAAGATTTCATTTGCATCTTATTCATTAAAAACATTACTAGTTGCATATACAAATTAAATTTATTAATATTAAATAAATAAATAAACAACTATAAAATATTTATTTTGCAACAATCGAACCTGACTGGATATATTTAGGATTGCTAGAATTCCAAAGTGTTGTTCGAATGGAACCATCATCTCTCGTATAAATAAAATCTTCTGCATTTTCTTCAAAGTGATCTAAGTATGGAATCGTTGTAGAATGATAATTAGTACTTTGATCTTCAACGGATGCATTAGGTGCATTAGGTGCACTATCCACATCATCATCATCGTCGTCGTCGTCGTCGTCATCATCATCATCATACATTTCATCACTGTCTGTTAATTCATGCTTCAAAGGTTCCTCATTGTGCAACTCACCAACTCGTTCGTCATCCATAACATTATTATTTACAATTTGTCTACAATAATTCACTGCATTTTGAATTTGATCATACCTATAAAAAATAATAATATAAATATATTGTATATAAGAAAAATAATTTTAGGAAGAAAAAAAACATTACTTTATTTACCTATCAGTTGACTCCGATGGAAAAAAATTCAAATGCTTGAAATTTTATCTAGACTCTCCCATATTGTAATATGGCACACTTCAATTCAAGTAATGATCACGAATATATATGTCCATTTTTATTCATGAAATCCCTGCTTGAAAAGCGATATTTAAAAACGTTAAAAAAACCTTTAATAAAATCGATGTTTTGGCAGCGATTTTTAACAAAAATAAGTAAATTATTCTTACCATTAGATAGATGTGACTAGTTGACCGAAATGTTAGAAGAAAAAAGAAATTCACCAAAATTTGATAAACCTCGTTTAATAATTTTAAAATCATAAAGAGATGGTATTTTCATTTATACGTGTAGTTTTTTCATTATTTTATGTTCTAAATTTTTTTAAAAAAAATTCAAACTAAATTACTGGCAAAGAAACTATTTTTTCTTAGAAGATTTTTTTTAATATATATATATATATATATATATATATATATATATATACTTTTAATAAAAATTATTTTTAAAACTAGATGTGACAAGTTAATAGAAATTTAAGAAAAAAAATAAAAAAACATTAAAATCATGCCTCATCTTTTTTAAAAAAATATATATTTTTTACACCAAAAATCGCTGCAAAGGCAGCAACTTACTATAAAACAAAAAAAAATTGAGGCAGCGATTTAATATACACAATTTAAATTTTTTTTTGACTAAAATCGTTGCAAAAGCAGCGATTTACTATAAAATAAATTAAGCAAAATTGCTGCAAATACAACGATTTACTATAAAAATAAAATAAGTAAAATTGCAACTTGATTTCTTGTCTATCAACTTGATTAGTTTTGAACATTTTAGTGTAGAAGAAATGAGTTATGTAAAATTTGTAATTTTTATGTTATTTATCTTTCCCTGGCAACTTCCTTTATCTCATTTGTGATCAAGTTCTTGCTTATCTACATTTTTCAAGTACATGTTCACTATAAATGTGTCTGCTTATTCAAAAACATTATCAAGGAACAAGAGTATCAATTGTTACTCATGGGATGGAGTTTATTGTTACGAGGCGACATGACAACAGTTGATTATTGAGCTTAACTTCACTTGCAGCAGACTTCATGACAATTTTTCATTCCATCGTTAGGTTTTTAACCTCTCCACTCTCAAAAGACTTGATTTGTCTGGTAATAATTTCTCGGAATCATACATTTTCCTAAATTTGGTGGATTTTTTAGCAGGACTCATATTTAGATTTTTCATGTCAAATCCATTCTGAAATATCTACAACTAAATTACGCAAGCCCCGTCGATACCTACCTATAGATTAAAATTCTAATAAAAAAGTATCAGTGACGGCGACTTTCTAGGTTTATGGATTCAGTCAGCTAAACTCCAACAAACTCCTCAATCAATATCAACAAAATGTCGTTATCTTTCTAAAGTACACGTTCTTTTATATTTAGAATTATGATCCATATGGGCTTAGAGTTGGACTTCACAATATTTAACTACTCCATAAGAACTTGACCCAATTAAGAGAACTCCGTGAACATCTCTTCCACCATCCCTTTGAATTGGGACAGTGTGTGTTTTGCAATACTCTTGGTTGTTGTAGTTTACACTGAAGTTAGCCACACTGTCCACATGTGTGTTGATGTATAAATATTTTGTAATTAAATATAATGGTTAAAGACCTACAACTTTTAGGATATTGTAACTAATGATTCAATAAAACAATATATGAAAGCGAAAGAGACTTAATTTCTACATAATTACAAATGTCTATGATGAAGTGGTTCTTAGGAAGCCTCTTAATTTCTAATTTTACAAATGTCTATGATGAAGTGGTTCTTAGGAAGCCTCTTAATTTCTAATTTTCTCCAACTCTGTCTCGTGACATCATAATAGAAACATAAAGTATCCGATATTAAATTCGCGATGAATAAAATTTCCCTATCGCAAGACGTAAGCCTGCATAATAATATGACTTCTTATTGTATCGGCATATATTTTTATTGAGATGCACTAAAATAGGCGTGATATCTCAATGCAATAAAACAAAACAATCTAAATTTCAGTAGTAATTCATATTAATGTATGGATATTTGACCAAAACGCAGAACGAGCTATAAATAAAAAGATTTTTAATAAAAATTAAAAAATCTCATACACCTTACTGAGACTCTTAACATATACTAATCATATGTATAGAGTACGTTGTGATTGAAATTATTATGTATTTTCATATAATTTTGTTAAGCGTGTTAAAATTTCAATATATTGACAAACTTTTAAGTTTGAATTTTTAAAAAATAAAGGGAAAAAAGGGCTAGTCTGCTCGAGCTCGCAACCCTTCTAGGGTTGGGCATTTCAAGGTCTTTTCAAACTTATTGGCATGTGAGGCTCGGACTGAGTTGGGTTGGATTGGCTGTTTTGACAGCTCTAAAGATGAGTAATGTTGGTTAGATGAATTTAATACTCAGACGACTAAATTAAGAATTTAGTTGATATTAAATTTAACTAGAGAATGTGGTTGGTTATTAAATAAGACAAATTAATATTAGTTAATTAACAAGCTTCTCATTGTTAAAGAATGACAATAATTATTTTAAAATAATTCGAAAAATATTTTAAATGCTATAAAGCCAATTATTTTAAATAATTTGAAATTAAAGTAACTCATTGATTAGTTAATATTGAAGAAGGTTAAAATTGAGTGTGAACAATGTAGAGATTTGGACGCTATTTATCGAAAGAAAGAGAAAGCTTAATCTCAATTTTATTCAGAAAATTGACTTCTTAAGGTTGGTTATTTGCATAAAAAGTTTCGTAAATATTAAAAAACGATCTCAATTACAATAGTTTTTTTCCCCAAAAATTGTTAAGAATTGACGTCATTGAGGTCTTATCTGTTCTACAATTTCTTTTTAGAAAATAATTTTTTCAACCTCCGGAGGTTGATGATTTCTTTTATATGTATATTAAAATGGGCCATGTTCAAATTAACTCATCAAAATTAATTGTTTCAAAACACAAATTACTTTAAAATTTATCCTTCATTTTCAATGAAATTATTCATAGTCACACATGTTTTAAATTACAAGTTACTTTAAAATTTATCTTTCATTCTCAATGAAATTATTCATAGTCACACATGTTTTAAATCACAAATTTAAAAACTCTCTTATTTTTAGTCTGCTCGAAATCAAAGTAATCTTTTTATAAGTGAAAATAAATTAACGTTAAAATTTATCTTTCATCCTCAACAAAATAATTCGTAGTCACACTAATATCTATAGTTTATTTTAAACTATAAATTCCAAAAGTCTTTATTTTTTAAAATTTTGTGCCCAGTTAAACAATGACATATACATTGAAATGGGAGGGAGTAATATCATAACCTTGCATTGTCCAACATAGAATAAGAGAATTGATTGTTCCTTTGCAACTTTCAATAAATATGAA
This sequence comes from Solanum peruvianum, assembly GCA_027705065.1. Classification (NCBI taxonomy): domain Eukaryota; kingdom Viridiplantae; phylum Streptophyta; class Magnoliopsida; order Solanales; family Solanaceae; genus Solanum; species Solanum peruvianum. The sequence continues at coordinate 5,410,738 of JAKWJD010001755.1, forward strand.
AAATTAAAAATACTCCCTCCGTTCGGAATTGTTTGTCATGATTTCTATTTTTAGAGTCAAATTATAAAAACTTTGACTAACATTTTAAGATGTAACTTTTCATCATATTAATATGTAAAAATTGAAATTTATAGTACTTTTCATATAGTTTTAGAATATCTAATTTTTTTTAAAAAAATATCGAATTAATGTAATCTAATTTAACTTTAAAAATCAGTCAAATTGACTTTCGGAAAACGCAACATTACAAATAATTCCGGACGGAGAAAGTATTGTACAATTGAAAGACATTACTTTGGATATACCAAATTCTTTGTCACATTTTCTTGAATTTAGAAAGCTAGGATTCATCCCTAAAATGTACTAGGAATTGCCTTGTGCAGCTTATAAACCTTAGCCTAACCTATTTTAACCAAGACAACTCTTGTTCCATAATATTTTTCTGAAAATAGTTGATCCATCAAATTGGCCTAATTTTGGAAGTACAAATTTGGCTGCTTGCTAAAAATAATAACAGTCGCTAGACAAATTAAAAAAAAAAATACATTAGTTATATACTGTAAAATTAAGTTACATATTAGCCACTTAAAGATTGAGGGACAAAAAGGAATATATATTTAAGAAAAAATACATTAGTTATTTTTGCAAGTCTTGCTATTCTTTTTATCTTGCTTGGCGTCGTCAAAAATAATTATAACCATTAGTTAAATATATAAAACAAATTTTTTATTAGTTATGTATAACATATGTATATTATATGTATATATACATTAATATAGATTTACGATATATTATTATAGTGGACGACTATACAATAAAATATTTCAATTTAAGTAATAGCCTACCAAAATATAGATCCTTTTAGAAGTACTCTTTGTTCACGGGGCTAAAGTATCGATCTATAAATGTCCAATCTGTTTTGCCTTTGGTAAGGATTGTACATATAAGTTTTTTGTGAAATATATCATTTCTAATAACATAAGGTGTTAGGATCGAAATAAGTAGGAGTAATGTGGAAGCTAGAAAAGCAAATCTCGAAAGAGCACGAGTAAGAAGACAACGAGAAATATATCAAAAGACACAAAGATTTAACGTAGTTCGGTCAATCGATCTACGTCCATAAAGGAGATGAACAATCCACTATAAATATGAGAGTACAAAATACAGAGAGAAACAGCATCAACCAATTCACTCAAAATACATGGGAGGTTCACACAAGTGATAATGTATCAAGCTTGTGACCCATAAATTCTCCCCCTACCAAAACTCTCACAACCATTAAGACACATTTGAATGTTGGTTAAGTTAGAAGGATAGAGTCCTAAACTTTTTCTACTAGAAAAAAAGATTAGTCAATCCAAAATATTTTTCTAAAGAAAAACTTATTTATGGTAAGAAATTTAGGACAAATAAAATACATAAGGTACGTAGTTTCAACATTTTCCAAAAAGATTGAGTAAGTTAAAGAATTATAATTAAAATAAAACTACGAAGGCATGCAAAATATATACATTTTTCTTTCATGAACTTGCATATATGAAAGTTAAAATTGTACTTCTTTTCTTTTCATTTTTGTTATTCCATGTGCTTATTTTTAAAATCTTGTTTGGGCAAGTTTTTGGAAAGCCCAAATGTTTTTTCTTTAACGTTTTATCTTTCAAAAAGAGAAGCGTTTGGCCAAGTCTTTGTGGAAAAATAGGTGTTTTTAAAATTAGAGAGAAGCAAAAATTGTTTTTGAGTATTTACGTTGGAAGTTGAAGAGAAGTGTACCAACACAACTAAGAAAAAACAATATCAAAAAAGTCAAAAAGAAAAAAAGCATTTGTGGGATGTGTATCAACCTTGAAAGTTAGAGAAAAGTGCTCTAATACAACTAAGAAAAAAAATCAAAAATTATCAAAAAGAAAAGGCGTTGGTGGGAATGCCATTAACCTTAGAAGTTAGTGAGAAGTGCTCCAACACAATCGAAAAAATATCAACAAAAAAAGATGTTGATGACAAGGGCATCAACCTTGAAAGTTGGAAAGAAGTGCTTCGACACAATAAAAAAAAAAATATCGTGAGTTGAAGAGAAAATACTCTAACACTTGAAAATTAGAGTGAAGGTGCTCCAACACAACCAAAAAAATAAATAAATGAGAATTGAAAAGAAGTACTATCTCCAGCAATTGAAGATTGAACAGCAATTGAAAGATTTAAGAGAAATGCTCCAAATTAATTGTTTTTTTGTCAAAATTGTTTTTTTTATAATAAAAAACACTATTGAAAAGAATACAATTAAAAATACTTCGTAAAAATTTGGTCAAACACATTATATTGCTCAAGAGTGTTTTTTTTAAATATATTGACCAAATAAAAATTGGTTTTCATCAAAACTATTTGTTTTTATAGTACTTTTGAAAATAATATTTTTTAAGAGAAAATTAAATACAAATATACTCCACAACTTTGTAATTTTAATGGATATACCCCTCGTTAAGGATATAATTAAGTCGTATATATATCGTGAAGTTAAAGGGAGGTATTTGCTCCTAAGCTGATTTTGAAAAATTGGCCAAACAAATATATTTTTGACTCTTCTCTCCTTTTAGTAAATATCAAGTGTATAGGCCTCGTTGAGAATTTAACTAAATAATAAAAGTGTGATTTTTGTAATAGCTTATGTTTTTAGATGAAATAATGATACAGTCCAATATGACATATTAGAACAACGAGAGATCCTAAAATTTGAATCTCATTATTATTCATTATATTAGAAAGAAAGAAATACGCAACATACTTGACCAAAGTCCTCATAACATAGGTAGAAAATATAGGGTTTAGTACGCCCCACCCTAGCAAACGTCCATACTTCCAAAATTCAAATCTACACATCAAAAACATATTAAAAATTTAAAAAAATAATAAAAAAATGTTCTCTCTAATTATTTATCCAATTAGCATGCATGATAATGATGAATGAACAAAAGTCTCCAACTTCATTTAATTTATGATATTTCATCGTCTACGAGATTAGAATCTAATTTCGTATTTTTTTCAATTATATTATCTCTGTATTTATCAATGGTCCACTGAAACGTTCGAGTATAAATTTTCTATGTTTACGTAAGTAAAACGGACCAATCGACCCGTAAATCTAAAAATATCTAGTCTTTACCTAATATTAGTTCTCAAACCACATTTGATGTCCACCCAAAATAATATGAAAAACACTCAATCCATAAATGAAAAAGTTATGAAGTATATTATATGCAAACTAAAAAGATCTTATAATATGTCAAACTCTTAAAGAGTTAAACTATATAAATATTAGCCAACATATATAAGCAAAACAACGTGCAAGAAAAAGCATGATTAAGAAAGAGTACCATCACAAGCAATGCAAATGACTATTGATAAGAAAGACTAACTTAGCCTATTCTAAATATATGTTTTATTTTTTATGGATGGAAGATACTAATCATTCTCATAAAAAAGTGATTAGACATTCATCTAACCTTTGTCAATTAGATCCATTATGTTTTCAAGAAAACTATAGATTCATCTTTTCCTGATAGTAAATTAAATTAAATGGATCAAAATATCTCATAACGTTCTGATCCTAGCTTATGTATCACTTAAATTAATTGGTAAGGTGAACGATTCAACCCATAGAACATACTACAATTCCATGTGGCGAGGAGCCAACATTAACGTGTCAAATCTTTTCGTTGGGTGAGTTATTGGTGAAGATCAAGCTATTATCCTTTAAAGTAACTTTTATCATTAAGCGACTATTCTTTCACTCAACACTGTTGAATCATTATGACCGATGTTCACCATCGCTCAATAGGTTATCATGAAGCCCCCCCCCGGCCCAATACCTGTTGGGTTCCTTCCGCGCCTTTATTACCATTTGAAAGGCCTATGCTTTATATATAAAAATTATCTATCTGAGACTGTCATTTTAATCTGTAGATTTTAATACAAGATTAGATCGAATTCTAATTTTTTTTAGAGTGGTATCTCATTTATGGCTCGAATCCCTCATGTATAGGTTCATGTTTAAAAAAATATTTGTGTGTAAACTCAATAATCAATCACAAATAATTGAATTACTAAGATAATCTTAAATCCATGTGAGTAGTAGGTTTATGATGGTGACAGAAGTCCTAATAAGCAGGGCCAGCACGTAACATCTTTGCATGCGCATGCAGAATAAATGTACTGAAGAAAGGACTAAAATGAGCGTGTTTGAATCGATTTATTTTATTTTAAATTAAAATAATTTTAAAATAATTTCATGTCAATAAAAAATTTATAAGTTTATCTAAACAGACTATAAATATCGAAGCATCTGTCATTTCTCTCTTTTTTCCCTTCTAATTTGTCCTCAAGTATTATAAAATAATGTATACCATGACCATGAGCTAGCAAAATTAAAATATTAGAATTCATTATATATATAGATATATATATATATATATATATATATTATATATATATTATATATATATATATATATATATCAAATTAACAACAGAAAAAGTTACAACTTGTAGTATAATCACTTAAAATAAATCATCAATTAACTTTTATAATTGACAAATCACTTAATTTACAAAAGATGGAGGGGCTTGCCTCGTCGTTCCTTTTTCATAAATTAAATTAATCAGTAATGGACCTACATTAATGAATGTTTGAATATATATCCAATGAATTTTAATTGAAACATTTATTTTAGAGAATCAATAATTCAATAATATATAAGATATTGACTGAGCATCCAACTTTAAAAGATAATTTTTTTAAAAGAAAATATTTAAGCAACCACACTTTAAAAGTAATAGCTAGCTATGGATTAGTCCCAACCTATAGAGGAATAATCAAGAATAAACTTACATGTTTAACTTGTATTTTTTATCTTATATGTGCCAACTAATTAGAAGTCAATCATTGATACCTGAGCTGGTGGAAAAATCTAGAAATACACAACCCCCCCACCCCCAAATCTAGAATGTCCAACATTATCATGCTTATTTTTAAAATTTATCTTTTCTGTTTTTATTTGGTATTTACTTCCTTAGTTCAGAATTGATTGATATATTGCATTTATCAAAAGTTAATTTAATCAATTTTAAAGTTAAATAAAATTATATTAATTTGATATTTTAAATTAAAAATTAAAAATGTTAAAATTACATGAAAAGTACTATAAATTACATTTTTTTGTTTCAATATAATGAAAAAATATATCTTAAAATATTAATCAAAATTTTTATAGTTTGATTCTAAAAATAGAAATCATGACAAATAATTTTGGACGATGGAAGCAGTATTCAACATCTATTCTGAAACTCAACAATTCAAGTTTACGTTGAAAATCACACTTTGAGATGAAGTGTTGTACATTAAAGGTAATTTTGTTTTAGGATTTAAATTCGTTATTTTTGTTGGAGAGATATATTTACTATATACCCACATCATAATTTTTGCCGTGTAATAGGAGATTTAGAATAAAATATATTGATTTATGGAAATTTAGTAGCTTTTGCGTATGTTATAATATAAATGTATAACAAAATTTCTTATAGTTTTGTAAATATTTGCTTGTGAATATTATTGTTATTATTATATAATATTAATAAAAAATTATTATAAAAATCATAAGTTTTAAATTTTAAAATCTAATCTCTCATGTTTGATGTATATGTTTGGTTTTATCTTTGCTGTACCCTTGTGTTAGGCACATGATATTTTGCTCAATTCATATCTTTTTTAAAAAAAAAAATAATCGAGTTATTCTATTCTAAATTAAAAATTTTAAATTTGAGCCTTTGAGTTTTGAGTATGAAAATTTTCTTGATAGGGAGAGTTTTTCCATGAATAGAGCTTCATACAGTGTAAATTCAAATTAACCAAATTTCAATACGTATATCGTACGCTAGAAGATAAAAAATAATAATGGATTGTGGAACCAAGTCTGAAAATGCTGGCTCTATTAGTCTCCATCAACAGACAATTTGGTCCCCATGTGTATATATAGTAGTATATTCAATGTATACACGACCAATTTTGTATATATTTCAAGAAAATGGATCATGTTATATTTTCTTGTAACAAAAGAACTACCCTCTCTGTTTAAAAAAAAATTGTCTAGTTTGACTTGGAACGAATTTAAGAAAAGAAAGAAGATTTTTTAATCTTGTGGTTCTAAATTAAAATTATGTCAAATTTATTAAAATGCCCTTTAATTTTGTGGTCTTAAACATGTCACGTGGAAAATTAAAATTAAATTATTACTAAAATGTAAAAGATCATTTTTTTCTAAACAGATAAAAAGAAAATAAGGTAATTCTTTTTTAAATGAAGGGAGTACTTTTTTTTCTCCTACTTTTTTAGGGCAAAATAATTACTACTTAAGCTTATTATTGCAATATTTCTTGATGTTATCTTTTAAATTCTAGATTTGTATGATTTACCTATCAATTTAGTTTTTAAAAAAATTGATTGGCCGTTTATGCAAGGGATAAAGTGGTCTTTTTTACTCCGAACTCAAAAAATACATAAAACATTTCTTATACACTCTAGTATATATTTATACAATTTTATATAAATATGGATAGTAAGTGTATAATGTTATATAAGCATTGTTGCGGAAAAAATGTGCTATGTGGGTATAGTGCAAAATATGACTAAATTAGACTATGTTTCTGATGTTATATATTCATTGAATTGTGTGGATTGTCCTTTAGATATACTCAAGACTTAATTGTATTCATGTATACATGTTTCCAAGATGATAAGAACCATTTGGATAACTATGTACCTACTAATTGGACATTTATCATGGAGGCCTTTGGGATGATATCTCAACTCTATAAATAGAGATATCATTCACCTTTTGTAGAAGATACTTGAATAAGAAGAAAGTCTTATCTTCCATTTTACTTCTCTTGTCTTCATCTCTTTATATTTATATTGCCATGAGCTTGATTTTATAACACGTTATCAGCACGAGTCTCTAGTCAATTAAGATTGATTTTTAGTTTTTCTTTAACTCATGTTTTGGTTGATCTCGTTATGAGAATCAAGGTATTATATGCATAAAATCAGGTATGTATTTTCTAGAATATTTTTATGATTTAGAATAAAAATAGTATTCAGTCACTAACAATTATCAAGAACCGAAGACATATACTACTATTGATTGAATATGACATGCTATACAAAATTTCTTAAATAGAAGAAGGTATAAAATTTTAATAGCATGAATCTGAATGTTATTTTGATTGTTTTGAAAGACTCAAAGGGAGAGTCATGTTGTACTTGGTTTATTTTACCGTTGGTTAAGGGTAAGACGATGGATTCAATTTTCATCACACCAAAAGGGTAAGACATCAAGTTAAAGTCTGGATGCACCATAATAAAAATATTTGAGGATAAGACGATAGATTCAAGTTCTATCGCTCCAAAAGGGTAAGACATCAATTTGAGTTTTGATGCACCGTGATTGGGTTCAAGTCCCATAGAATTATGGCATAACACGCCTTATATGGATAAGACATTGAGTTTGAGTCAATGCACCATAGTGATGATATAATGATGACTAAGGCTTTGATGAAAAGTCTTGAAATTCAAACTATTGAATTTTCTCCATTTCTTGAAAAGAATGTGGTAGCAACATATGATAATTTTAAAATCGCATATTCACTTGCTCCGTTCTATCATATGAATGTGGTAGCAGTAAATAGTTAGTCTGAAAGATGACAAATGATTAACAATATGAAAAGGAGCATGAAGGGACGGAATTATAATAGTCATTATTGTGGTAATTATAAAAGGAAGAACACTATGGGTATTCCAAATAGTCCTTCGAAATGTGAAGGCAGTTTTCATTATCAAAATGGTATGAAAGGACATTGGACTTGTGAATGTTGTCGACCCAATAATTTGACAAGTTTATAAATTCTCTATCATGATACAAGAAGATAAAATGATGGTACACTTAATCTTTCAAAGTGATGTTGAGGTGTGTCATGGAAATATGATGAATTTTAAAGCCATGACAATGTGCTTATAATGCAAATTTATGAAATACAAATAATAATTAGTCATTCTTGAAGAGAATGTGACTTGTGATGAGTATGGTGAATGCTCGACCATTATATAAGAGAATGGGTCTAGATGTGATAAATCATTATGGGTTGGATATATGCCACAACTCACCTCTATGGAAGGTTTGAGAAAAAATGATACATGTCACTTCTCATCTCTACGGGAGATTTGAGAGGAAATAAATTTTATTTGGCAGAAATGGCTAATTGTATTGTTTGTTTAATACGTCACTATGGTATGAACTACCCAAAGGGCAAAAGAAAGAAATAGTTCTTGCCTATAAGGATTGTGGTCATTATTGTGTGGCAATACAAATTTGTCATTGGTTGTGTACCTATGGTACAACAAAGTAAAGCAAGAAAGACGTCTTGCTCGTAATGATTTTGACCATGACAATAATAATATAATTTCCTCCTTAAAGGAGATGCTCACAATAGGGATGGTGTCATGCAATATGTGATAGTACACAAAATTAATTGCAAGCTCTAACGAGTTGTGCTATTATCAGAGGAATAATATTGAGGTTGTAGTAAGTCTCAAAAGAAACTTTTTAAGTTTCGGATGAATGAAAATAAATATTGAGACTATAAATCACTACAACCGAAAAGGGTTATAAATGTTTATGTAAAAGATTACCCACTTTTCCTCTTGTTTGTTCCATACAAACATGTACATGCTAATGAAATCACATGTAAAGTAAATTATAACTGTACTAAAATAAAGATGAGTTGGCATGACTGGTTGACCATTCCGATTAATGTGATGCAAACGTGATTGAGAATTCAGGTGATTATATGATGAAGAAATAAAGATTCTTCAAGAATTCTCTTGTTTGTTGTTCTCTTGATAAAATAATCATTGTACAGCTAAGGTTGGGACTGTAATCCCCTAAAATTTTGAACTATAAAAGGGTAAATATGGGCCCTTCACCTGTCATGTGGATCATTTGCAACTATATGATTAATGCATCTATGCGATGGTCACAGTATTTTGTGTTGTCAACTTACAATTGTTTTTTGTAAGGTTGTTTGCTCGAATTGTTAAAATTAAGAGCACAATTCCAAACTATGAAATTATATTGATAATGCTGGTTGATTTAGCAGAAATTGTATGCCTCCAATTATAGCTAAATCATGGTTATGAGAACAAAACTCCCAAATAAGATTTGGTATGAGATAATTTTATTTAACATGTAGCAACACATGTATGCATCAAACCAACAAGGTTTCCCCATTAAAATTGGTTCAGGGTGAGGAACCATATAATTTTCATCTAAAATGTGAATGTGCGGTTATGATTTTAATTGCTCCACCACGCACAAAGATGAACTTTCAAATAAGGTTGGAATGAATGTTAGATTTTCTAACATTAGGGGGAGAGATGATTGACAGCTGAAAATTATATGTGAGGTTAATTATGAATTATCTAGATCCTCGTTAAATAAATATGTGAACTTAAAGTTCAAGGGATAATTCAGTTGCATAATGTTGCAAATCATTTGTCAGATGAATGCACTGACCCTATGATATAATTCAGCTGCAAATGCTCCAATATGAAGTCCTTGAAGGACAAAGTCTATGATGCGCTGGAAGCGTAATAGACCAATAAATTCCAAATATAAAATTCCTTGAAGAAGGAAGGAGCAAATGATCAATATGGTCATAATAATGAGGCAAGTGCTATAAAGGAGCACATTGACATAACACTTCATAAAATCTTGAAAAAGGTTCAGGTACCTGAAATAATGAAAAATGAAGAGATCTCGATAAGTTATGTCTTGTTGGAATCGATATCAAATAACCGTCGACGGTATCTTTGATATGAGGTAGCCCTCAATGATATAAGTTGTGATGAGGTTCTGGAATTCAAATTTGTCATATAGTGTGGACAGATTAATGGTTGGCCAAGTAAAATGCACAATTCAAGTATTTTGTTTCACTTAGAAAATGACATTTTGGACTGGTAGTCCATAAATCAAGGTATAATGTCAGTGGGGTACAAAAAATATTATGCGATAGTACAATTGTAAGATATCATATACGGTTTGTGCCTTGGGGCATAAAGGTTTATCGCAAAAATCTGACATTATTAGAGATGTTTTCTCCTTTGGTGGATGCAATGAATGTTTGTTTTGATCTGGCAACATGTGAAAACTTGAATGCATGTAATGAATAATTGTAATGTCTAGCTAGACAATGAAGTTTATATGAAAATCCTTGAAACAATCGAGGTGTCTGAAGCATATAAGAGTTTGAAAGAAACTTTTCAATAAAGCTTCAAGAATCCTTATATGGATTGAAATAGTCAAGGAAAAAAGGGGTACAAAAGAATGACCCTAATTGTCCTTGTATTTTTATGAAAAGGTCTTGGTAAGACAAAATTTTGTCTTGACCTACAGATTGATATTTGACAATAAATATTTGTCTAACAATGCAAACACTGAAAATTTTTGATGCAATTTTATGTGGATATATCGCATTCGTTGAGTACCCCAATGATTATGAGATCACTTGATATAAATGATGATTCAGTTTGATCTCAAAAGAAGGATGAAGAGTCTCTTGGTGATGAAACTCTATCTTGGTGCAATCAGGGCACTAGTGCATCTTACTAACGATATTTGACCAGATATTTGTTTTGCAGTAAATTTACTGACAAGATTCAGTTTCTCCCCGATAAAAGGACATTGAAATGGTGTTGAACACATGATTGAATATCCTCGAAGGACCATAGTTATGGGCTTATTCTATTCCGAGTAATCCAAGACAAAATTGATTGGTTACGCAGATGCAGAATATTTATCTGACGTGTTTGCATGTGGAGGCACAATAATATCCTGGCGATCAATGAAGCAAATGTTGCTATGCAGAAATAAAAGTGCTCCATGAAGCAAGTCAAAAGTGCGTCTGGTTGAGATAAATGACACACCATATTCAAGACATGTGTGGTTTTTCTTTAAAAAAGAATATACCAACCACAATGTACGAAGATTGGAGACATCATCACAAGAAATTAAGTGATGTTTTAATCAGGGGGAGTACAATACGCGTTGCACTCTTTTTCCCTTAACCGAGGTTTTTTCCCACTGGATTTTCCTGACAAGGTTTTTAATGAGGCAACAAATAGTGCGTATCAAAAGATATGTGTATCTTTTTCCTTCACTAGAATTTTTTTTCCACAGGTTTTTTCCTAGTAAGGTTTAACGAGGCACATTATCTATGGACATCCAAGGGGGAGTGTTATAAATCCATTGAATTGTGTGGATTGTCCTTAGATATACTCTAGACTTAATTGTATTCATGTGATAACATGTTTCCAAGATGATAAGAACCATTTGGATAACTATGTACCTACTAATTGGACATTTATCATGGAGCCTTTGGGATGATATCTCAACTCTATAAATAGAGATATCATTCACCTTTTGTAGAAGATACTTGAATAAGAAGAAAGTCTTATCTTCCATTTTACTTCTCTTGTCTTCATCTCTTTATATTTGTATTGCCATGAGCTTGATTTATAACATCTGAAAATATTCTTTTTTATATGGTTCGAAATGAATAAAATTTTTAAAGTTTAAGGTATAGTGAGAGTCTTTCGGAAATAATATCAAAAATAAAGGTAAAATATGCCTATGCATTATTCTCGTTAAATCAATTTATAAAATTATACTAAATATATCATTATTGTAAAATTTAAGCATCTATTACTCATCATTTTCCAATATTACTTTTTTTAAATGAAAATTTCAACTACTTTTAAATCCCAAATAGTAATTATCTTTACTTTCAAGAATAATCCAAAAGAATCCAAAGGGTAATATTAATAAGAGTTCGGAGCCTAAAGGATGAAAAATGTTAATAAAATTTTTTAAACGGTATATGAATTTTTATTTTAATCAAAACGGTAAAATTGCTCACGAAGTAGCAATTTTGTCTACCGAAAAAAGTAAAATCGCTGCTATAAAATTAATTTTTTTAATTTTTTTTTTTAAGAGAGCAACAATTTCCAATTTTGTTGTTTTTTAATAAATCGCTGCCTTGGCAGCGATTTAGGCTTTTATTATTATTATTATTATTTATTTGCTTTTTTAAAAATTTTTTTGGATAAAATCGAAAAAAAAAAAAATCACAAATTTTACTACACAAAATAAGTAGGATTATTTTTTGAGCGATTTACTTAAAATTTTAAAAAAATTATAAATCTAATTTTGGAAAAAAAATTACTTTGGAAATATTTGCTTTAATTTTTTTTATTTATTTTGGTAAAAAATCTAATTTTGCAAATCGTTGCTATAGCAACGATTTTGCTTTTTCCGGCAAATATAATCGCTATTTTCGTAAGCGATTATGCCGTTTTAAATAAAATAAAAATTCATATACCATTTTAATTTTGTTAACATTTTACACTCTTTAGACTCCGAACTCACGTTAATAAATTATCCTTTGATTAATTTCTTCTACTACCAAAATGGTAATATTAACAAATGACCCATTTCAAATTGTTTTAGATACTATTTTCTAGAGTTCATTTTTATTTTGAAACAATTTTTCTATCTTATATAAAATCTAATAAAAATAATAGTAAGATTGCGACACTCCATTTATCTTAGAGCTCATTAAAATATTATATTGAATATATTATATATCATAAAGTTGATTATGTTAATATTGCATTAAGTTTAGAAATGGAATCTTCATAAAGCTCTCAATAAAAAAAATTAAATTTCTGATGTAGATCCATCACCATCAAACCAGCTAGATTCAAGATTTTGTTTCCAGACAAAATATAGTTTAGATTACATAATAATTGTTTTCAATTAATTAGGAGAATATACTAATTATTATTTTAAAGAAGAAATCTCCATAATTTTCTTTATTGTCGGTTATATAAAAATAAATATAATCTTTTTTATTAGTACAAATAACACTTCAAAAAATATTTACACACTATAATATGTGTCAATCCGAGGTTTTCTTATTGGAGAAAATTTATTACTAGAAGGAATCTAATCATTCTTTGTTTATTAATTTATCATATTAATGATAATTAATTATTTATTACTCTTATATGTCATAATTATAATTTTATCCTTCGATCTTTATTTAATTTTTGTGAAACTCAAGTTTTTAATCAATAGATATGGATTAATTTTTTTGATTAATTAATTTAATCAATGAACACGAATCATTATCACTATTAAAAAAATTGGAAACTACATGGGAATTTTCCGGGAGATTAATATGAAAATTCGCATAAAAACTTATTTTTCTGCAAATTTTCATACTAATTCTCAAGAAAATCCCTATGTAATTTACAATTTTCTTGTAATACTTCTAAGTTGGTCAAATGTATGTTTTTCAAAAAATATATATATATGATAATTTATGAGTTGGTTTTATGAAATAACAATATTATATATCATTATTTATAGAAAGTGATAATATATAAAATAAGAGAGATGAAGTAACTTGTCAAGAAAATTTTATTACTAGAAGGAATTTAATCATTCTTTGTTTCTTAATTTATTATATTAATGATAATTAATTATTTATTAACTACTTGGACTATTCTCTCACGGGGTTTTGCTCGTAATTTGTTGGATATGATTAATATTTCTTTTATTTTAATTTAAATGATAATATTATAAATTTTATTTAATTAAGAATGTTATTTTTTAAAATTAAAATGATAACACATAAATTATAACAGAAGAAGTATTACTCTGTTTGTAATATTTTAGCTGTCATTTAAATTTAAAATAATTATTACTTTAGAATCGAACTTCAAGACTAAAATGGGTATTATTTTCAATTATACTTTTTTAATTATTTTGAGTTATCCTTTTTTAAGATTAAAAAGAATGCACGGTATTATATTAAGAGTAAACAAACAATTTTATATATCAATAATTTAAGTGTATATTTATGTAAATTTAAAATTAAAGATTATAAATATCAATTGAAATCAAGTTAAAAAAATATTAACGCATATCACCAACGAATGTGATCTATTGAATCTAATACTTTTTTCTTAAAAAAAGCTCAACAATTCTAACCCTAAATATGAAAAAATCATTTATACATAAATAACACGTCCCCAAATAAAATTCTATAAAGCATTAAATTTAAAAATAAAATATTGAATATCTAATGAAAACTAAATACTAATACTAACATAGATTAAAACCAACCCAATCAATGCAAATCATTTTCTCCTCTGACCCTTCCTATTTTATTACTCAAGTTTTAATAATTCTTTAAGCTTAAGGATAGATTATTTAGGAATTTTTTTTAGCAAAGTGTGAAAAGAGATCTCCATTATTTTAAGGTTAAATTAGGTCTGTGATTTCAAGTACCAAGGCCAGCTAATAATCACTCCATGAGAGAAAGCAAAAAGGACAGTCCATCAGCATATATTAAATAATAGAATTGCTAGTGTATTATTTAATAATAATAATAAAAAAAATTATGTCTAAAAGCATTTTTAAACATGAGTCAACTTCGAAAATAAAATAGAGAGGGCAGCTCACACATTTAATCGATCGACTAAAAATAATTATATTAATAGAAAAATATTATTATTATATATATATATAAATTTATTGACTATTATTATTTTGATGAGCATATACACGAAGTAAAATTTCTTTTTTTTTAAGAAAATGTTAGTTAGCCTTCTACACAAACTTAAAATTTACTCATATTATGTTGTTCTTTTATGTCATGTTATATCAATTATTTTATTATAAAGTAATTTAGTAAGGTAACTTTATAAAATAGGTAATTATATTAAGATAATGAAAAATTATTTGTAAACAATATTATGTACTTATTAATTTGAGAGCGATAATTTCCATAGATATGTGACAAGCAATTTAAATAGTTATTTGTATTTGTAACAAAACTATAGATGAGTTATCATTCAACTCTAATATTGTATTGTTTTGGATTAAAATGAAAAAGATAATTGTTTAGTAATCCATATATAGCAATTTATATAGGCCAAAATCTATTTAATTAGTAGTATTGTTTTTGCAATTTAATTATATTACAGCCTATGGTTTCCTAATTTCTCTTAGTTGCGTTTAAGAAGGTAAAATTACAACATAACGTATCACAAAAAAGATAATGAATAAGAAAAATAATTTTTTCGATAAAGAAAAATATATATAGTAATTTAATTATGATAAAGTAATAAGTATTTATTTTCATTAAAAAAATTGAATTTGAGTTTCATTGGGTTATTTTTGTTAGAAGTGCTAGTTTTTAAATATAATTTTTTAACATAAATTTAAATTTAATCAAATTTTAATATAATATCAAATAAAAATTCAAAAAAATTATTTTTTTTCAAAAAAAAATTCAAAGGATGATATTCTAGTGGAACTACTTTAGTACTTACGATAACTTCCATAGACTTAATATATACTATATGATATATCAAGCTTTTTAAAAGTTTCTGACAATACCAAACTTTTGATTCGATTTGCATTATTTGACAGAAAGACTACTTATTTACTCCTTATGTTTATAGGAGGGATATTATAAATTTTTATTTTTTTTAAAAAAAATATTACGAGAGAAAAAATATTTTCTAGGTCACCTACATTTTTTTGGTTAATTTTATAATTTTTTTTATAAGAGAATTTCATTTTCATAGCTAAGAGAATTACAATTTTTTTTGTTCTATTGATCTTAAAAATTCATAAAATATGTATACATTGTTAATTTAATACATAATAATTTAAGGGCAATAGAACGTAAATAAATACTTAAATTTGATTTTAGTTGATAAGTAAACACTCAATTTTGAGTATACTTATATAGACATATTAACTCGTCTTCAGTTATCCAACTCATTCCTATTGTGTCTGTTAGATATTTAACGTCAACCTGATAAATAGATTTTGAAGGTGTTCAGATAATTATTTTATAAGTTGGAATATTTATACTCACTAAAAACAAATAAAAATGTCTAGATATAATACTCAAAATAAAATGCTTGCTATTAGCTATAATCAAATTTAAATATATATTTATACTATATCTAATTTAAATAAACTAAAATCTCGTACTTACGAGCTTCAAATTATTACTTAGTTCTAAATATTTGTGTAACGAAGTCTTAGGGACCACCATTTCGTATACCAACCATTTTTGATAGTTTTGTTTTTGGAAACCAAGTCTTTTTTACATTTAAAAAAAGTATCTTTCTTAAATTAATCTTTTTTTTCTATCACATTTTACATGATTTTTTTCAATAATATTTAAGAGTTTTATATTATATTTTTTTGTTCTTAATTACTTATTTATTTTTAAATTTACACATTTATTAAGATACAATGATTGACATAGTAAATTTATCATTTCTCTATTAATTATGAATTGGACAAATTTAAAATTTAAAACTTCGAAGAAATTTTATCTTTTTTTAGAGCAATTATTGAAAATATAATATATAAAAGATTTTTTATCTCTTTTTAATTTATCAAAATAAATAAATAATTAGAAACAATTAAAAAAGTTAACTAGTAAGTATGTCGTTAGGAGTATTTTCATTTATGATTATCGAAGGACGCAAAGACGGCAATTTTCTTTCACTTTTTTTTTTTTAATAAAGGGTGATTTATTGAAGATATTTCTTAAAATTGTCCCTACAAAATAAATGTGACATGAACCAATCACAAATTCATTTAGTAAAAATTTTAAGAGATAATGCACAAGTAATTTTATCTATGTTTGAAATTTTAGAGATACACATATATTATACTAAAGTTGTATTATCCCCGTAAACTTATTTTATAAATAATTATCTACCCCTTTTCATACTACGTGACACTATCTTGTAGGTCCAAAGTATACTGATATTTTCTTTCAAACTAGTGTCACGTATGACGAAAAAAAGTAAAAAATTATTTATAAAATAAGTTCAGAGGGTAATAGAATCTTAGTATCGTATAAGTGTGTCTCCGAGATTTCAGACATAGATTGAAGGGGTACTTATGCATTTTTCCACTTTTAGTACTCATATTTTAAGCGATTGCACACAATTCAAGTTAATTTTTAAGTTTTATTCTTAATCAATAATAATATTTATTGTATCATATCACACATATCATATTATCATTATATGGTTAGTTTTGAGTTCTTTACATTTGATTGGTGGCGGA
The DNA here is from genome assembly GCA_027705065.1 of Solanum peruvianum. NCBI lineage: Eukaryota > Viridiplantae > Streptophyta > Magnoliopsida > Solanales > Solanaceae > Solanum > Solanum peruvianum. Next base: position 5,428,007 of record JAKWJD010001755.1, read on the forward strand.
ACGAGAAAATTCACCATCAAAAATATGGTATATATGCTTGTATAGTTATAGATAAAAAATATGTGAATTTTTAAATTTAACTTAATTTCAAAAATTGATTTAGGAGATGAAGGTTATTCTTAATTCATATGTTCTCTCTTACTAATTATTTGTTCACTTTTAAATTGACATATTTATTAAAAAATAATTATCAATATAAATTATACATATTAATTATGAAATGAATGAATTTAAAACTTAAGATTTTAAGAAATTTCTTTATTTTTCAAATAATTAATTGAGGCTAGGATACATAAAAAATTATTTTTTTCTTAATTTACCAAAATGAATAAATAATTAGGATAATTAAAAAAGAGAAAGTGAACGACCAATTAGTAACCGAGAAAGTATTAAATACACCATATTAATATGGGATCTGTTCAACACTATGAAATCATGCTATAAAATTTTAGTAAAAAATAAAAAAGTTAAGTCTTACTATTTCTTTTTGACAAAATAAAAAAGAATAAAATGTGATAATATGTAAGAATTGAAGAAATTATTTATTTAATTTAATAAATTTAAAAATGATAACTTTTTTATATCTCCAATTAATCAATTTTGTAAAGAGTAAATTTTTTTAAAAAATTTTAAATTTTCAATACATCTATTTTATAATTAACAATATTAAAATGATACTCTCTCTATTCAATAATACTTGTTCATTATTAACTTGACACACCTAGTAAAAATTATAAATAAAAGAGTAATTTTACAATATCATTCTTTTAATATAATAAATACAATATCTTGAAAAATATAATTAAAATTGATTATAATTAATGAATAGGATAAATTACTCAGTCCATCCCTAATTATTTATCCACATTTTCTTTTTTAGTTGTTCCTGAAAACTTGTTCATTTTGACAAATTAAAAAAAGACAATTTTTTTTATCCATTACGTTCTCAATTAATTGCTTTAAAAATTATAGAACTAATTTTTAATTCATCTACTTTATAATTAATTAGAGTAAAATGATAAATTCACTATATCAATTATTAATTTTTTAATAATTCTGTCAATTCAAAACAAATAATTAACGAAAGAGGAGTATAAACTAAGTGTAAAATTATTATTATTGGACAATTATTTTTGATATAATAAATAAATATTATTGAACGATGACAGTAACAATCATTATTTTAGATAGTGAACAAATATTTAGAAAAATTTAGGGAATTTTATATTAACAAGTAGGGGTGGTTAATGATGAATAAGCTCATATTTTGATGCAGGCGTGGGTATAAATGCAGAGAACCTTTGTATGTAAGCTTTCTTTTTTAGTTCCTTCAAATACCTAACTCTTCTCTCTTTTCTAATATTTGTGACTATCTTTATTGCTTTCTGTTTGTTTTGTTTCTCTTATAATCTTCCTTATACTAACTACTATACATTGCACTTTGAAAAATTCAAAAAGTTAAAAATAACAACAAAAAAGACATTGTATAACATTTCAAAAAAAAAAAAAAGTGTGTACTGTGTACAGACTACAGAGTAACAGCAAAATAAGGTATCTTTCTTCTTTTCTTGCTACTTTTGGGTCTTGTCCTTCTCAGTTTCAGAGCTGAGCTTAGGAAGTTGAGTCTCTGAGTGAGTATTTATGATGCTCAAATTAATGTTTCTCATTATTTTCAATTTGCTGTACTTCTGAACATTTATTGAACTGGGATTGTGTTTTCTTGGACATTGGTGGTACTTCAATTTTTTTTTGAAGAAAAGCTTGGGACTTTGTTTCTCCCTTGTGTGTATTGAGCTGAGATTGTGTTTTCTTGGTAATTTTGAAGGAAAGTTTGGAACTTTGGTTCTTCTTTTGTGTGAATTGAATTGGGGTTTTGTTTTCTTGGACATTGGTGGCACTTTTTTTTTAAGGTAATTTTGAAGTAAAGTTTGGAACTTTGTTTCACCCTTTGTGTGAATTGAACTGGGATTGTGTTTTCTTGGACGTTGGTGGCACTTAATTTTTTTGGTAATTTTGAAGCAAAGGTTGGAACTTTGGTTCTTCCTTTGTGTGTATTGAACTGGGATTGTGTTTTCTTGGACATTGGTGGCACTTAATTTTTTTGGTAATTTTGAAGCAAAGGTTGGAACTTTGGTTCTTCCTTTGTGTGTATTGAACTGGGATTGTGTTTTCTTAGACACTGGTGGCACTTTTTTTTTTTGGTAATTTTGAAGCAAAGTTTGGAACTTTGGTTCTTCCTTTGTGTGTATTGAACTGGGATTGTGTTTTCTTGGACATTGGTGGCACTTAATTTTTTTGGTAATTTTGAAGCAAAGGTTGGAACTTTGGTTCTTCCTTTGTGTGTATTGAACTGGGATTGTGTTTTCTTGGACAATGGTGGCACTTTTTTTTTTTGGTAATTTTGAAGCAAAGTTTGGAACTTTGGTTTTTCCTTTGTGTAAATTGAACTGGGGTTGTGTTTTCTTGGACACTGGTGATACTTTTCTTTGTAAATTTGAAGTATATTGAACTGGGATTGTGTTTTCTTGGACATTAGTGGGGTTTTTTTTTTTTTTCCTTGGTAATTTTGAAGCAAAGCTTGGTACTTTGGTTCTCCCTTTGTGTGAATTGAACTGGGGTTGTGCTTTCTTGGGCATTGGGGGACTTTGAAACAAAGCTTGGGACTTAGGTTCTCCCTTTGTGTGAATTGAACTGGGGTGTTGTTAGCTACCTCTTTTCCAGTTGTTTGGGAGCAGGTAGCTTGACTGGTTTCTCTGCGCTGGTGTAGTTACTTTCTTAGTTTTATTTTCATCTATTGAATTAAATTTTTTGAATTATTTTTTTAATCTTTAGGCACAAAACTAGAATCTTGTTCCTTCATTTTCTCTACCTGTATGGATGTGTAATGAAGTGGAGGCATTTCACCAGCTGAACAATATATCCCTCTCGTCGGATCTTTGAAAGTGGCCAATTGTTTGATGTGTATCTTATAGATTGTTAATCTTGAGGCAAGGGGATTTTTTTTTAGTTAAAGTTTGATTCATTTCCCAAATAATGGATATGGGTAGCAAGAATTATACTCAAGGACAAAAGACGAACAAGGATGCTACTAATTTTCAGTCACCAGACATATCGTTGGACTGGCAATTAAGTGGAAGCAACTTGACTAATGCATCAATGGGGATGATCCCTAATAGCAATCCTTTAGTAGATTCAGTTTTTCCCACTATTTGGGATCGGCCTCCCAATTCGTCACACTTAGGTTTCTATGGTAATAATAATGCTAATGCTCAAATGAGTCCTTGCATTATGAATCAGCACGAGACTGCAGCAATTGGCTCGGTCCCTGCGAGAGGTAGTATGAGTTGGAATCCACTGAATTCGATGCTGAAAGGGGCTATGTTTGTACCACCTATTCCTGGAATAATTCCTCAAAGCTTAGCTCAGCTTCCAGCTGATTCGGGTTTCATTGAGAGAGCTGCAAGGTTTTCGTGCTTCAGTGGAGGAAACTTCAACGATATGATGAACCGGCCTTTAAGCGTCCCTGAGTCTACTAAGCCTTGTTATAGGGGACCGGCACCAACGTGGAGAACCGAAGAGGTTCTTGCAAGCAACGGGTTAAACTCACCCTCTGCTGTGGACCCTCGGAAGCAGAACATACGAAGTGGTGTTGATGGTTCCAAAGATGTTTCTTTACCTCATGAGAACAAAACTCATGAGCAAAGCCCTCATAAGATTGAGAAAAAGAATGAAATATTTGCGAGGTCTCGGGATGAAGGAAAAGAATCAGTTGGATTGTCTGGAAATGAGTCTGATGAAGCTGAATGTAGCGGCCGTCAAGAGGAAATGGAAAGTACCGGATTGGAATCTTCTGCGAAGAGCCTTGGCTCAAGGAAAAGGAAAAAATATAGTCAGGTAGGACATCGTTAGTATGTCTCTTTCGACCACTATAGCTCATAATGATTCTTTGCTGAGTGTTATTATAAATTTTGTCAGGGTACCGAGCATGATCGAATGAAGCGAGTACAACAGCTGCCAGCTGAACCTGATAAAGAACTAATTGAAACTCAGAAAGGAGATGGAAGCTTACATTCACCTTCTAGCAAGCATGGCGGAAAAAACAGTAAGCAGAGGTCTCAATCTTCAGATCCACCTAAAGAAGATTACATACATGTTCGAGCTCGAAGAGGCCAGGCGACGAACAGCCATAGTCTTGCAGAAAGAGTAAGACTTCATAGTAGAAGCTTTAAGTTAGGGGATTTTACTTGTTCCGGAAATGATTTGCGTTGTGGTGATTCTAGGTAAGGCGAGAGAAGATAAGTGAAAGGATGAAATTTCTGCAGGATCTTGTACCTGGTTGTGACAAGGTTAGTTTTATCGTTATACATATGGAGAACTTCTAATAGGGCATTTGTTGTTCATGTTATCTCGGGCTTAAATTTTCAGGTCACTGGTAAAGCTGTAATGCTGGACGAAATCATTAATTATGTTCAATCTTTGCAAAGACAGGTTGAGGTATGAAAGCTATTAATTGATCTTTGGCTCATTTTTTCGAAATCGTATCTGTTCTTCCCTCAATGCCATGTGAATTTTTCGATTGCTTCACAATATGCTATTCAATGTAAAGGATTAAACGATTCCCTCCCCTTACTCCTATTTGCTAATCTAATGCTGAAGTAATTGTCATGAAAAAGTTCAAGAAATGCTGTTCATTGCTCTTATGTGCTTATATCATGACTCGCAGTTCCTCTCGATGAAGCTTTCAACAGTAAACCCAAGGCTAGATTTTAATCTTGAAGGGGTCCTTACAAAAGATGTAAGAACTACTATAACCTTCAGAACGAAAATTACACAAAGCAGAGTTCGGTGCATAAATTCCAGCTACTAATGCTGGTATATACATTTGCCTTTTACTGCAGTCACAAGCAGGTCCTTCGTCCGCACTTGCGTTTCCACCTGATAATATGACCATGACTTATGCTTCTTTGCATGGATGGCAATCTGGTCTGCTTCAATCAGGTCTTCCTGGTGATGGAAATTGTATTGATGCGTTCCGTAGATCCATCACCCAATTCTCCTCTATGAGTGGTGGCTATAGAGATCCTCTATCTCAGGTAATAGCTACACGTTTCTGGTTTTAGGTTGTATCGATCACAGAGGCGGAGCTAGGATTTTTAGTTTATGGATTCTGAACCACAGTTCTTGATAGTTTTTTGTGATAAATGAATTTTAAACACATATACGGGGTTTGACCCAAAGATACTAGGTTTTTCCGAATCTATAGGCACCATTGTGTCTTTGCCCTTGATTTTGTCAAAGTTATAGGAAAAATACGTGGCATAATGAGTTGTGAACCAAAGGAACCTTGCTTCATGTTCTAACCATTCGCCTTGCAATTCATATCGTCTTCAGGTACCTAGTGTATGGGATGATCAGCTGCATAATGTTGTGGATATGGGATTCACTTCAACTGCACCCCTCGATTGCCAGGATTTAAGTAAGTGTTTTACGCTCTCCTGCATACTTTTTTCTATCTGAAGTAGCATCAGCTACCCTGATAATCACCAAAATCTCTGTACTCATAGGTTCTTTGCCACCCGACCAAATGAAAACAGAACCGTGAAATGTTTCATATCGTCAACCGGATACACTTTCTGTTTCTATGGGGGAGTAAGTTGCATAGATCATCGTAGCACTGAGTGAGTTCACATGTTTGGGGAGTTATCACGCCGTGATATCCCCATCTTTAAAAAAGTGCTCCCTCCCCACCGTCGAAGGAGTTCTGAGTTTAGTTGTACAGCAAGTCCACAAAATGTTCCCTTGTTTATGTTCATTCTATATAGGTTACAAAAAGTGAAGATTTATACAACATGTTTGTGAGATTATTCCATCAACACATGCAAATGAGGGTTCAAGAATTTATGCGTTCCGGATACTATATGCAAGCCTCTCTACCTTCCGTGTACACTCTACACTCTCCAGACCGTACTTTGTGAGTTACATTGGATATATTGTTGTTGTTGGTACTATTTACAAGCTCGAGGGAGAATAGCCATTCATGTTTTAGTTATAATTTGTTGTATCATTGAAAGATGAAATGGTTGTAGTACCCTTAATATGTATTGGAAGTAACTTGAAAAATGTGTGCTTTGTATAAAAGAAAAGAATGAATATATATATATATATATATATGTAATTCTTGAATTTTCAACGTGTATCTGAATTAGTCGAGTCAGTAAGTTTATAATATGATTTTGTTATTTATTTTTGTAAAGCAAATTATATGGTAGAAAGATGCCATAATGATATGTGTACTGTCTTTACCTACATTATCACATCAGTCAGTGAAATGGGGTCATGGAATTTATAAACAACTGAGTTGATAAGATTCTCTGTACCAGATGTCTAATAATCTTACAAGTTTCCAGGAAAATGAAAAATAAAATAAAATTAAAGTCTTGGTGGGGTAAGAAGAAATGGAAAAGTACTAAAAATCTTCCAATATTCTGTCTGGAATGGAGAAAAGAAAATTTCTTTTATTTTTTCATGTTTGGATGGATAGACTTTTTGGAGTAGGAAAATAATTATGTTAATAGATAAAATAACGAAAATAAGTTTTATAAGTGATATTCTATGTTTAATTGTATTAACCCGCCCATCGAATGCCCCTACCCCTTTGTTAAGAAGTTCCACATCGAAAAAAGAATAAAGAATTGATCTTTTTTATGGATTTGAACAATCTTTCACTAATAAGTCAGTTTGGAAGTTAAGTTGGACCTAAAATATATATTTTTATCGTATAAATGTCAGATTTATTCCAATTTCTTATTTATCAATGTTGAGCTATCATACTATATTGTTCATGCTCTGGTTCACTAGGTTGTTGGGCCACCTTATTATATTGTTTCCGCTATTCATGATTTTGAGATGAAGGTGCACTATTACAGAAAAGTGAATCTAAGATATAATTCTGATTGCTTTAACGTTTAGGTTTTTATCACTAAGATTATTAAAATTATAGGTTCAAAGTTATTTTTACCTATCTAAACCATTTCGAGAGGGTGTTACCCAATTTTAGAAAGCAAAATAGAACGAGATAAATAAAAGATTCAAATTTCTAACTTCACTTAGAGAGGTGTCTCCAATCATGATTGCATAACATTATATGATACTTCAAGTGTCGGTTCACATATCTATATTTAAATATTTTTTAAAAAAATCTAACACTACTATACATATGATTTGAAGAGGGGAGCATGAGTTCACGTGAATTTCGGTGACCTCCTCCTGGGTGCGCCTTTGACCCACGAGGCCCACCCAACCCACCTCTCACCCTTATAGGCTTTTGCTAAATTACTTATAAATATTATTGAGTTAATACTTTTTTTTACTTATTAAACAGAAGAAAATAAATAAGAAACAACCTGCTTTTTCAAAAAAAAATATATTGATGTATATATTTTCTAGAAAAATAATCAGAAAGTTTTTCTATGGTACCAAATACACACTTATAGATTTAGGTGTTAAAAAATTTCACATTCCATTATTGTGTTCAGCAAAAAAATTATATTATTGATTATTCTAATAGTCACACTTTATCAAAAGGATCCAAAGTTGGTAGAAAGATTTGTTTACATTTCCATCAGATCTCTTATCATTTACAAGGTCATAAAAGCTATATACTTTATGAATGTTTATCTATATGTTAGATAGGGTTGTGAATTAAATTATTTAATGTGATTTGTTGGCATCTGAACATCTGCTTGATTGTTTCATTTTCTTTTTGTACTTTTTTATTTTTTTTTAAATATCTGAATTGCAAATCTTTATCCCAAATATATTAGTCCATTCTTGATAGGAAAATGTTTTTTCCTCTTATTATGAAATTTGTGATCTTCTTTCCTCTGGAGATATTAAAATTATCACTTATTAGTTTGAGAAATATATTTTACTACTGACACAATTTAATGTGTATATACATACATACACTTTGATTTTCATTCACCTGGCTTCTTCTTTTTTTTCTGACACATTTTTTTGTTTTCTTTTTAAATGTATATTTTTATAGATTTTTAAAGAGTGAAGTTATGTGTTACAGTTTATATTTTCAGTTGAGATTTTTACATGTGTTAACTGGGTTTGTGTTGCCACTTTTTGCCTAGGTGAAACTATTTTTCACGTGATAATTTTCTTTAAAAAATGAGAGAGTGTAATACACATGTCATCGCATATTACTTGAGTTGTGTTTCTCAAACTTATGAATGATAGTTTAAATATGTTATTTATACTTAAGGGCGGACCTATAAAAGGATATGAAGTTAACATTCTATATATATGAATATTTGATCAATCTTTAGAATCGTATATAATAAGTATATATATGCATATTTGACACAAATGCAACGCTAGCTTAGCGATAAAGGGGTTTAAATTTTTGGAAGAATCCCGAGTTCAAATTTGGCTATCAACATTAAAGCTTCATTTTGTATATTTAATAGGGAAAATGCACAAGTATCCCCCTAGACTATGATCGAAATATCAGAAACACACCTTAACTAAACTAAGGTCCTATTACCACTGAACTTATTCTTTTTGTAATTTTGTGCACCTTTTTGGCTTACGTGACATTCAAATATCTCTCACACGCTTCAATCGCGTGGAGTCACAGAGTGTGCCACGTAAGACAAAAGGTGTACAAAATTACAAAAAAAAAAAATTCAGGGAGTAATAGGACCTTAGTTTAGTTAAAGTGTGTTTTTGGAATTTCGGTCATAATCTAGGGAAGTACTTGTACATTATCCCTTTTAATATTTAAAAGTCTATATGTATTTTCTTTTTAATATTTGAACTTACTTGGTGAAAATTTTGGATTCGCTCTCACTCTAGATAGTTTATGTGTGAAACTAAAAAAAACACAATAATATTATGTATGTTTTAGAAATTTCACACCAAAAAAAAAGAGAGAAATAACTATATTGCTAGTGTAATTTTCAAGATCCAACATTTTTCAAATTCGATCAATCCAACATTCTACAAGTTTTTTCATTCTTGAGATGAGTTGGGAGCGGGAAAGCACAAGCCCATACCAACCACACTCGTATTAAATTCTTTAAAAATACATTATTTTAAAAGAAAATTTCGAAGGAATCGAACAATATTATAGAATTGATAGAAATAAGGAAAAATTACGCGGATAAGCAAATTTATACTATTTAATTACTCATCATAGGTATAGTTTGTTATAATTACTACTCGCGACTAACATTATACATTGATTACGTGGGCTGACTTCGAATTTGTATAATTAGTCATATTTGTATATGTATAATTCGCCAGGATGTACGAATAAATATGTATAATATACAATTTTTTAGCCTATATACATACACATTTCACCTCTCTCCCACTCTCTGCCCTCTCTCGCTCGCCTCTCTCCTCCCTCTCCCGATCTCGTTTGCCATTTATACAAATTTATATGTATATATACAGTTATATACAATTATGTACATATACAATTCACCTCTCTCCCACTCTCTGCCCTTTCTCAGTCGCCTCTCTCCTCTCTCTCTTGATCTCGCTCGGCTCTCTCCTCTCTCTCCCAGTCTCGCTCGCCTCTCTCCTCCCTCTCCCAATCTCTCTTGCCATATATACAATTACATATGTATAATATACAATTATCTAACCAATATACATATACAATTCACCTTTCTCCTACTCTTTTTCCCCTCTCACTCGCCTGTCTCCCCTCTCTCCCAATCTTACTCGTCTCTCTCCTCTAAATAACATGTAGCTAGAAATTGTAATTATCAAACTATAGCTGTGGAGAGTAGTTAATTATTTTTAAGTAACTATATGTGAAAGTTTCCCTAGAAATAATAAGCGTTCTGAAGATAAAAATACACGTCATTTCATTTCATATTTATAAAGTTAACCGACGTTACAAGGTGTAAACTTTAATTTCTCTTGACTATGATGCAAATGCTTTTGTACATTTTATTTCCCGAAAGTTTAAACTTCAAAATCGAAGTTCAGAATCATTTTACTAAAGAGAAACTATGTAATTACACAAATATTTTTATCATATTTATATTTTATTTCATTAATTTATAATTTCATATTAAATTTTAAGTCTGATACATACATATATATATATATATATATATAATATATATATATATATATATATATATATATAGGTATGTATATATTTTTTTTCTTTTTTTTGGTTACCTGATAAATGGAAATAGGGATAGAGGTGATTAAGGACTGGAGGTAGGCGAACAAGATTAGTTTATGTATCTCATATGCATGTAAATCATACTACATAAACACTAAATACATGTATCTGGTGTTATTCACATGTATCTGAGATACTAGATACATAGGAGTTTGACGAGTCAGATGGGTGGAGGTGATCAAGATTTGTCTATGTATATCAAGTACATGCGAACCCACTTGTATATAATGTATTTAAAGCAAATTACACCTAATTTTGACCTAATGTATTTCGTCGTACATGTACATTTGAACGCATTGATATTTGATAAGATTCTAAGGGGTCTTTTGGTAGACCTCATTAAAACAAATAGTTCATGTATTATGTGTGGTATTATTTAGTACTATGTTTGGTAGGGATTTGGATTTATGTATAACTAATCGATGGATTAGTTATACCTCCTACATGGTATTATAGGATGTATTACTAATACCTTACATTTGGAGAGATTAGTAATACATAGGATATAATACCATGGGATAAGTCTATGTAAAGGCAAAAATAGCCCTCAAATTATTTTAATTATTTTCTTGATTTATGATTTATATTTGTTCTAGTAAATTTATTTAAATAGATTAGCTTACAAATTATTTAGAGAAAATTTATTTGTCACTAAATAAATCCATACAAATTGATACAATATTTAAAATGTGAGTTGTTTAACATTAACTAACTAAAAGCGCAAATATATCATCACATGACGTTTGTGATCTTAATTGAATGTATATATATATTTGTGTGGTTTTCTAATTATTTGTATTTTTAACAATTTATAAATTGCATACATATAAAAAAATACGATTTGTAATTTTTATGTGTAAATTTAGAATATTTATTTAATTTTACTATTGTTTGCCGTCTTTTCAATTTTAGAAGTTGATATTTTATCTTCTTTTTAATTAAAAATTGACATTTTATAAGTAATCAATACTAAAATGACAATTATTTATCCTAAAATAATTTAATTGGTAAAAAAAGAGGCAAACATGACAACAAGACTATTCTTCTCATAGTTAGTTAGAAGGTCATAAAAAATAATATTGTCTGGCAATTATTTATCTTAACTCAATTATATAATAATTTAACGGTATAATTAGAAAGAAGTTTTTTTATAAAGTTTTAGTCCAAGCACAAAATGAGTTGGGAAATAATGAACCAAAACTTTGAAAGAATAATCACCACACTACTATCAGTATTACTAATCTGTGCATTATTCATCTTTGTACCAAACAACCCCTTAGTAATACATCATATAACACCATGTAGGAGATAATAGCTATACATAGACCTAATTTTCTACCAAACATAGTACTAAATAATACCATCAATAATACATAGACTATTTGTTTTAATATGCCCTATCAAACGAAAAAAAGGACTTGATGGGTGTATTTTACTAAATATAGTATCAGCAGTGCAAAAGCAAATGAAAAAAAAAAAGCTGAAAAAGCAAAAGCAAATAAAATCTCAAAGGAGAAAAAAAAGAAAGAAGAAAAATAGGGACCAAGTGTGTGTTTGGTAGTAAAGGAAAATTATTTTCTGAATTTTTGTTTTGAAAAAGGGCCTAAAATATCTTTAAAGTATTAGAAATGATACAAAACTATCTTCCCTCCATTCACCTATTGGCTCCAAAATATCCTTCTCAGTCATCTATTGACTCCAAAATACCCTTGTCATCCACCATTGGGTTTAAAGTTGATCACTTATTTAACAGTTTTAAAGTTAAACTATTTAAATATTTTTTTAAATACGTGATGCTCAACTATTTGTTATAATTTAACTTATTAATATTATTTATAAACAAATCCACTATACACCCATTACTAATTAAACCCCACCAATTAATAAACCCGCCCATTACTAAAGCATCAACAAGAAAGCTATTGTCAATGAGTGTTTCTAAAAATTTAACTGTCCATATAAGTACGTTATCATATATACATTCAAGTCCTCATTCAAAACATATTATAATTGAAGTGTCTAAATAAAAAATTACCAATAAAATTAAAAGTCTGACTATGTTTATCTTAATTATTCCTCCGTCTCAATTATGTGATGTTACTTAATAGATAATTTTTTTTAAAAATAAGATATCAAAATTTAATATTTAAAACATATCATAAATATTTTAAAAAATTATATTTTAAAAAAGTGCATAAATTATTCGGAATGTACTACTTCTCTACATTTAATCATAAATTCGAAGTCAAGTTTGAAAGAAAATCTTAGTGAAAGTGACCTCCTAAACAAGCGGCTCAACCTAAATTTAATTCGGGTTTCAATTGGGCTTGAATAATTTTGGATGTCATTTTCAGGAATCTGTAATTTCATCGTGTTTTAGTAGTGTTTAGGGCGATGTTTATATTAGAATTGATTTATTAATTGGGTGGATAGTGGGTTTGTTTATAAATATATTAATAAATTAAATTATAACCAATAGTTGAGTGCCAAGTATTTTATAAAATATTTAAATAGTTTAAATTTAAAATTGTTAAATAAGTGGTCAATTTTGAACACAAAGGTGGATGACAAGGGTATTTTGGAGTCAATAGATGTATGAGAAATACATTTTGGAGCCAATAGGTGGATGGATGATATTTTTGTACCATTTCCAATACTTCGAGGGTATTTTAAACCCTTTTTCGATTTGGTTTTCATATGTTTGACTGGCTTAAATATTTTGAAAAGTACTTTTTAGATCAACTCATTTTTCTTAAGATTTAAGAAAAACGATTTCCCTTCAAAAATTAGAAAAATCATTTTTCAGAACTCTACTTCATCCTTCAATATTTTTTTCTTACCCTACTATATCGTATCCGACCCTCCCCATACAAAAAAAAAAATTAAGTTTTTTATATTTTCTTACTTAATTTCAAATATTTTTTTACCCTACCCTCAAACCAATCCCCTTCTCCCAAATAAAAAATTAATTTCCTTTTCAAATTTTAGGATTTCTTTACTTCATCCAACCACTACCCCTCTCTCCACAAAAACTATTATTGGGAAAATATTTCAAATTTTTAAGATTTTACCCTGGTCAATTTTATTTTACTTTTTCTAAAAAATTGTTTTTTTGAAAAATATTTTAAATATAAAAAAAATGTTTTTTTGCGCGATCCTCCATTCTGCCTCCCCATCCCATACCTAGGCCAACCCCGAATTTTCTAATATTTCAAACAACCCTAGTCAATTTCTTTTTAAAGATTTATTTTTCAAAATATTTTAAATTTTAAATTTTTTTCATTCTTATGCCTCCCCCCCTCCCCCTCCCCCTCCCCCTTCCGCTTCCGTCAACTTTTCTTTTAATTTTTTTTTTGAAATATATTTCAAGTTTTAAAAAAATCAATTATAACGCCACCTCTACACTCTACCCCTACCCCAACCATCCCCTCAACTATCATTATCTGTCAATTTTTCAAAAAATATTATTGTTTCTTGATAAATATTTCATGGTCGAAATTCTGGGTCAGGTCTTTGGTCAGATCTCATGGCTGAGTTTTGGAACGGTCATCGGGGTCTTGTCAGTTCAAGTGTTAGGTCTTAGATCAATTATTGGGGTTGATTTTCAGGTCAATTTTTTTTCTAAAGAGTATTTTCTAATCTCAAGACAAAAATAAACTTATTTTCTAGAAAGTAGTTTTCATTCACTAATCAAATATGAGAAAATAAGTTAATAATCCACTTATTTTTCAAGAAAACATTTTTCAGCGTAACAAACACACCCTAAAAGTAAAATAAATCTAAAAATAATTATTTAATGGAAAAAACTTAATCGCACCGAGTATTTATACCAAGTCACTGCCTCTTCATTAGTATGTTATTTGATGGAGTAAAATGAACTATAAATTTAAACACTAGACATACATGTATTGATTTGATATGAACACCCGATGCGAGTAAATTTACCCTATTCAATATCAAAGGCCCAATTCACCCATTATATCAAACATAACTAAAATATCATTAATGATATAGAAAAAAGATTTTAATGCATTATGTCACTCTAAGAAAATTATAATGTTTTATATCACAGTATAGACAATAAAATTCGCGTCGAGAAAACAATAATCAAGAACGAAAAATTATAGCAACAATCGATTTATTATTTCAAGTGCGAATATTACAATCTCTATGATTCCTCTGAATCCGTCTTTTCAAATAAAATTCAAGGGCTTTAAAGCTTGATCTTGAACTTGAGATTTATCTTGATCTTGATCTTGATCTTGGACTTGGACTTGATCTTGATCTTGATCTTGATCTTGATCTTGGACTTGGATTTGGACTTGATCTTGATCTTTATCTTGATCTTGATCTTGATCTTGAACTTGGTATCTCTATCTTGATCTCTATCTTGATCTTTGACTTGGACTCTTGATCTCTATCTTGATCTTGATCTTGGGCTTGGGATTTATCTTGGACTTGGACTTGATCTCTATCTTGATCTTGGTCTTGATCTTGATCTTGAACTTGAACTTTATCTTAATCTTGACTTCTAGTTGGATCCAAGGGCTTCGAGCTTGATCTTGAATCCAGCGGTCTTGATCTTGAATTGAACTTTGTCTTTATCTTGATCTTGAACTTCATCTTGACTTCTAGTTGAATCCAAGAGCTTCGACGTTGATCTTGAATCTGATGGTCTTGATATTGATCGTTCTTGATCTTTATCGTTCTTAATCTTGATCGTTCTTGAATGCTTGAATTCTTGAACTCCTGAACTTATTCTCTTTTATGAATTATGAGATCACTATTTATAGTTTTAGGATAGAGGAGTTCTGATTGTAATAGGAATCCCTTCGGCCAATCAGAGTTAAGTGACATGTCATGTGGGATTTATGGAGCGAGCTTTAATTAAATTCATATTTACTTGAATTTAAAAAATTAAATCAATTATTAATCCATAATATTTATTTGGACTAATATATTCATTAATTTAATATAATCTGAACAACTTTATTAATTTATATTTAATAAATTTTAAGTGACTACACACAAATTTAGAATTAATATCTAACTTTATAATGATACTATTACTTTGTTTGATATTACAAACTTTAAATTAAATTATTTAAAGTTTATTATCTGCTAAATTCTTTTTTAGAATAAGAACTAAGGTATTAGATATTACAAACTTTAAATTAAATTATTTTTTGTTTATTTTTTGCTAAATTCTTTTTTAGAATAAGAACTAAGGTATTATATTGCAACAAATGGCTACCATGGTTTGAACTTTAATAAACTTTTCTCTTATATAATAAGATACTGACATTTTACCTACAGGCTGTAAATTAAAAATACATATTAATGACTTGTTATATAAAAAAGATAAATCTTTTAGGGACTTTAACTTTTAGGGCTTAACACAAATGCCTCAGTGGTCTTATATTTCATTTTCTAAAACTTTTTTTGGCACTCTATCAATGTTATCGCTACCATAGGCATTGTACCGTGGACATCATTAAAGTGTTTTTGATGTTGTAATACATTGAGAAATGCATCTGCACAATCTCAACAATAATACTAACAAAAAAAATTGCGAGAATAGTCATTCTAGAACAATCATTTGGTTTAGTTCATTCTTGATACATTTTGTTCTCACTCTTACCGGTCCAAGTTTTCTTTTAACTAATATATATATATATATATATATAATATATATATATATATATATATATAATATATATATATATTTGTTATTCAATTTTAATACTAACAATATATATATATATATTTGTTATTCAATTTTAATACTAACATATTAAGTCTTTTTAGCAGAAAATATTGCAATATAATAAGAAAATATCAGCTAAGTAGATATGTGACAAAAGAAATACAGGGTTTGATTTACAAGAAATTATTCAACACAAATAGAGATATTAAAGAATTATGAAAGAGGAAAACGAAAAGTTGAGCAAATATAAAAATGAGTTGGACATATTTTTCTTTATGTAAAACCCATAAGCTAAAATGGAACAAATAAGAAAGAAAGAAAGAAATATGCAACAAATATGGAAAATAAAAGTTGAAAAATGTAGTAGCATGGTAGCCACCAAAATGAAAAACAAAGTAAAACAAGCTAGATGGAAAACTTTGTCAAATATTGGTATACATTTGACTTACCATTTTCATTTGGTCAAAAATATCAACTTGCAGATAAACAAATTACGAGAAAATGGTGACCTCCATCTTTAGAGAATGACTATAAATAACACGAGGATAAGTTGATAAAGCAGTAGAGAGGGGCGGAAACAAAACAATCCATATATTTCTTTAAGTGGACAAATTACGAGAAAATGGTGACTTCCATCTTTAGAGAAGGACTATAAATAACACGAGGAATAAGTAGATAAAGCAGTAGAGAGGGGCGGAAACAAAACAATTCATATATTTCTTTAAGTTCTTCTCGTACTACTTTTAGTTATTTGATATTAAAAATTATTCCAGTTCATGCTTTAATTAAATAGTGAAATTATTCTTTTTGAATATTTCTTCTATTTTCTTATTTAATGGAGAAGAATATTTTCATTAGTAGTGACATCTCTATTATGCAGTAATTTTCTTTTGTGTTGGAAACTTGATAAGATCTTGATATTTCTTGTAACGACTTGTTCCCCTTGTTATAGAAAAGCCAAAGAGAAAAATTTTGGATCGGAGATTTTTTTGTAGTAACTTAGAATTTCCTAGCCTGGTTTCAATTTGGACAAAATCGAAATCATGTGAGTCTAGGAAAATCTGGTAATGATTGAGTGATTTAACAAGGAGTTTGAGTGCACGAGTGGATAGCTAAGACGTTAAGGACATGTACGACTTTACATAATTAAATTCAGGTGAGTAAAGCTCCTGAAACTGATCTTAGCGTGAATGGATATTTATAGAGTGTCATGAGATGAAGGTGTGTTGTGAAATAGGGGTTTGAGACTCTAATTGCGACGTTCTGCCTCGCGCAAGCCGCCAGGTCAAGACCACTTTGGCAGGTTGGGGGCCGCCATAGCGGGCCAGTCACGACTTAAGTCGGAAATAAATTCCTAAAATCGTAACATTAACTTACCGACCTTGAGAGCTAAGGAACAACTTCGGGTGTTTTCTTGGCAACTTTCTCCATTCTTGAGGCCATATGTAAGGTTTTTACTCCCCCAATTCATTTTTCGATCCGTAGAATGTAAATTCATGGGTAAATATCGAGGGGGAGATTTTAATATGAAAATTATGGTGGAAAAACCTTAATCTGAATATGGGGATCAAGGATCGACCTAGGATTGATAATATTGGTTATGAATAGGGTAATTAAGTCTTGATTATTGATCCTAGCATTATATTAATTATTTGTAGACCAAGAACAAGCAAAAAGAATCGGAAAAGGGAAGAATCAAGTTTCATAAGTTTGGTTCAAGATAGGTAATGATTGTGATTTCATATTGGTGCCAAGTTTGCTAGTAATTACTTCATTATAACGCATGTATGTATGCAAATGTTAAATTATTGACCACACTAATCGTAAATGAGGATAATTGAATAATTGTATGCCATGAATCATGACTTGATTGCATGATTATGAGAGAGTACATTGTGATTGTGATTGTGACTTGTGGAATGGAGTGGGTGCGACGCTCCGGCGCATATATGAAATGTGGTGTCACGTCTGACGCACTAGCTTGGATTCGGTACACCGTACCGGTACACTAACAATTTGGGTTTGGATTCCATGAGAGGACCATTGACTTGACATATTTATGTACTCTTGAGAATGTGGAATTGACATGTTTTCTAGAAATGATGACTAATATTGTATATATTTGGTGTATGTCTATTTTATAAATGTTGTGGTTATTTGCATGTGTTACACTTCATGAGATGTCGCGTGATCCTACAAGTACACTGTGGTGGCGTACTGTAATGACCCGGAAGGTCATTTTTATAAACTTTTGTAAAATTGGTATTTTTACTCTTCTCGATAGTTGTCTCGAGTTACTTTTGATCAATTGGTAAAGGTTGTTTGAAAAATTTTAAACTATTTATTTGACTATGGTTAGTTAATTGACGGATATTTATGAAATAATAAATTTAATAGATAATAATGGGCCAAATCTGAAATTTATTTAAAATTCTATGCATTTGGTCTATATATATTAAAATAAGTTAATATAATTTATCACTTTTAGAACCTAAGTAATTTAGAAAATAAAATAAAGAAGAGGAAGAACTGCGTGCGGACTGCGGCGTGAAAACGAACCAAGGATGGATGAACTGCTTCACGTAAGGAAATTCAACTAAAATTTTAATCTCTCTGCCTATGCTTTCATTATTTGCTGTTTGTTGCATATATATATTATTGGAGTTGAAAAAAAATAAAACAAAAGAAGAGTAATAAAATCTCAATGTTAGAGTGGGAATTTCTTACTGCTACAACGTGTTTGGACTTGGTGGACAAGTATAATGTTGAAAATTGAATTGATTGTTAATTTTTAGGTATATACTAATTATTAGGAAATTATTAAATAATTATTGAGGAGTGATGGAATGGAAGTAAAGCATGGTTGAGGGTTGTTCGTTGTTGTTAAGTGCAGTGGGTACATGGAGTTATAGTTTTTTTTTTTTCTCTTTTATCACATTACTATAAGTTTTGATATATTTGATATAGGTAATAAAATATTTATGTATTAGATTATATGAAAACTATTAGGGTTGAATTATTTTGAAATATTATGACTTAACCCTATACTTGAAATTTAGAAAATATGGGATTGAAGTTATTGGTTGGAATCAAGATTTAGGAATTTTATTATACATTTGAGTAAGTTTTGGGTCTAAGATAGACATATAGGTGTTGTTAGTTTCAAAATCTTATTGTGATTACTCATTTGAATAGATTGCTTTGAGTTGAAAGTTCAACGAAAGGGGAAAACTCAAGCCCCGAAGTGATTGTTCTACTATTTGAGGCAAGTGAATTTCTAAACTCTTGTTAAGTGTATGGAATGCGTGTATGTCCTTGTGGTATATGCTTGTGAGTAATGGGGCTTGGTGATGGTTGACTTGTCCACATTGATTAATTCTAATGATGAAAAATGGGTAATAAAAGGCAATGTGATTAATTGTTTAGGTGTGATATGTTGATGAAGGTTTGAAAGCTTGTTGAATCATTGTTGATGTGGTATCATGTTTGTGTTGTTGTGAATCGTGTAATTTTGTGAAAATGATCATCTCCTCTTTATTTATGTGAACATGTCATTTGCATTATTTTAAGACATGATTGTGAAAGTGCTATGTGCATTGAGAAAGAATGAGAACCTAATGATGATGTACTATTTCGAGGTACGTATCGCGCGCCGCGATGGATACTATATTTCGAGGGACGTATCGCGCGCCGCGATGGTTACTATTATCGAGGGTCGTGTTGTGCGCCGCGACAGATGCATGGACAAATATGTCTCCCATGGGTCCCGGACTGAGAGACAGCGGGTGTGTATCACTAGGTCAGACATGCATCATTATACTTGACATTACATTCCATTGCATTGCACATACTTATCATTAGTGAACTTGATATTGTGTTTTGCTGATCTTGTGAATGCCTTTCTGCGGAACTTGTGATTGATGAATACTGAACTTGTTGCTGTGGATATGTCATTTGTTGAAGTGTTGTTGTTGAGGATATATAATTTGTTGAAGTGTTGTTGTTGAGGAGATGTAATTTGTTAAAGTGTTGTTGTTGAGGATATGTAATTTGTCAAAGTGTTGTTGTTGAGCTATGTGCTATGTAAACTGTGAGCTATTAGGTTGGGCTGATTTTTATGCAGGTTGTAGTTGTGGAGGTTCGGTTGGGGTGGTAGGAGTACCCGTATTTCATCCCCTTAGCTTGTGTTTAGGGATTTACTTGCTGAGTACCGTGTGATTTGGTACTCACCCCTTGCTTCTACAATTTTTTTTGTAGGTTATGAGCCTGAATTTTTATGGTACTTGTCATTCTCTTCTTTTTCGAGGCTTCCTGGAGATTTGTGAGGTAGCTGTTTCCATCTCAGCAGACTTTCTTCTCCTTAATTATGATCTTGTTTTATTTTAGAAACAAGTTCATTTGAGACTTGAGTTTTCTTTTGAATCAATTGTAATATTTTTAGAGGCTTGTACACGTGACTACCGGGTTTTGGGGGTTTTATTAAGTTACTTATATTTTATTTCCGCACTTTATTGTAATGGTTGGGTTTTACGCTGACTTGTCTTGGTGGGATAAGACGAGTGACATGTACTGATACTGCACATGCTCTTTCTTTGTTGAGTATAAGACATCTTCAGGTTGCTACTAACAAACCTCATTTAGAAGATCAATGATCGACTCGAATTTAAGGGTGCGTAAGTTCTTCCAAGACGTCATGAGTTCTCTTTTGTTTATGTCCACATCTTCGGAATTAGACTAGTACTTTAGAGTTTCCTATGTTTAATTGGGTTGCATCCATTTCCTCATACTTATGGTTCCTTATTAGAGTTTTGGTACATTAACTTTCAGGGTATATGTATTATTTTCGCATTTGTTTTGTTAGACTTTTGTTGGAGTTTATGGAAACTCCCTATTTTCTTTTTCTTAGACATTAAACCTACTTCCATATCTTTAAATGTCTTAGTTTTTGGTTAAGTTGTTTAGCTTGGGTTGTAGTAATGGTCCTCCCATCGGAAGATTAGTGTAGGTGTCAATCACGATGGTATGGATCATGATATTTTAATGTATTAAAATTTATTATTACGACTATTTTCATTTTTTTACCATTTATTATTATTTTTAAATGATTATTACTTTTATTTTAAAATAAAATCCGCTTTTTGAAATACTTTTAAGTTATTTGAGTAAAAAAAAAAAGGAAAACAAATAATTCTATTTTGTTTTAAATCTCCTATATTTATGACAATTAATAATTATAATTAATGTATTCAAATTTATTATTACAACTATTTTCATTTTTTACTATTTATTTTTTTTAAAAAAGCGTTTTTTACTATTATTTTAAAACATTTTTTTAAAAAAAAATGTTATAACCTGAAATATTTTATTATTACAACTTGAAAGAATTATTGTACTGTCATAACTTGAAATTATTCGTCTTACATATGTCATTTATAAAATTTTCACACGTTAGGAATTTTTTGTTATACATCATGAATTATACGTGAATTAAATAGCTTGTGTCAGAAGTAAATTGAATCGGTATACAAGTAAACTTTATAAAAAAATATTGAATGATAATGAACGAGTTCTGAAATATTTAATACACACTTAAGACTATGCATTTCACTATAATAAATAACCTGCAATTGAGGAATATAATAATGTAACTGAATCACTGAATTATCCGTTGAAATTTATACGTGGATATATTATTATCATTAGTGAAATAATAATGTTTGAGTTTATAACCACGGATAAGATTGGTGAAACAACAAAATGACTAAAAATATTCTTAGAACATATTATGTTCTAATTAACCTAAACTAGTAGGTAGCACCTATATGCATTGTAATAGTCAAGCTGCAAGGATTGACTACAAATCTAATGTATAAATGAAAGTTATTGGGTTTGAAAGTGATTAGGGCGTCATGTGAAATGTTACAACTGTAAATCATAATGTTGATAATCAAACACCACATAAAATGTACTCAAAAAAACATATATTATCATATAACATGACCAATTGACCTACATATTAATTAATAAAAACTAATTAAAAGCATGAAAACCGTAGAGAGAAAATCTCTCCATAAACAAAATATTCTAATCGACTATATTATGGATGATATTGTGTTATGCTTTGAATAAGGACCCCAAATTTGTAGATCTCCAAACTTTTCTTATAAGGAAAGAATAACCAAATATGGAAGGGAAATATATTTTTCTTTGATGAAATAAAATCAATTATGGTAATGCTTTAACTTTTCTTTTGGTAAAATTTAAACTCAAGTATGGTAAGAAAATCAGAGCAAAACCTAATGAATCTCTCTTTTTGGATGGATTTTCTTACCAAAACTTGATCTGTCTATCTTCAACTGCGTGATATTCTTTATTTTTCATATAGTTTTCATGACTGCTGCTTGCCATGGTTAAAATAAAGCTTAAAATATATGGGTTAAAAATGCTTTAAATATATTTTATTTTCAAAGATGTAACAATAGAAATGTTGAAAATATGGTCCAAATCTCTTCTCTGCATGCAGCTAACAAAAATCTTCTTTATCAATAAATTGGTGCAAATTGATTTCAAACCACTTGAAACTGTTTTCATCCTCATTCAAGAATTAGATGATTGAGCCATCGAATCTTTGAACCATGTGCTCTAATACTATTTATTGGGTTTGAAAATAATTAGAGTTTCATGTAGAATTTTACAATTACAAATCATAATATCGATAAATTAGACAACACACTTATAAAATCGGGTAGTATTCATGACTAATAGAAATAACAATGAGAATGAAGAACAATTAAGGGTATTTTTTGTATTTTTTGTATGAAGAGTTTAAAGGATAATCTTCTTCCTTAAATGCGATTTATTCTTATTTGTATACTATATAGTTTTTCATGCATACCATTATTTTTTATTAATGTGGTGAATTGTTGAGTTTCTTTGATGGAAAAGCCTTATAAAACGAAGTGTAATGCTAATCGAAAAATTGAGGATCGATAAAAGTCATTTCTCCTTTATGGATGGTGAAAAGAAAGATTTTTTATGCTTTCAAGGAGAAATACACATTCTAGCTATCAAAACGTTGATACAAAGAGAGTCACCTCTCTATTGTCATCACCACTTGATTTCAATTTTGACAAATAATGTAATTGATTGATAAATTTTTTATCATAATTTATATTTCACCTTTCACTAGTTTATTTTCTTTTTTAACTGAAATTAACCTATGTGATTTAGTTTAATCAATTAAAATGATCTGAATTAATTTTTCAACATATATAATCTTTTCCCTTTCTCTGTATAAGTTTATCAAAATAAAATATTAAGTGTCGTGTGATTTACTCCATTTATTGAGTTCACTGAAATATTGCAATTTCGATTGTTAACATTGCATAACAATATTTTATTATACCTTAGGGGGAATTAATTCAAACCTTAGGCATGTATGAGAGGATTAAATTATTTAAGGTTACACAATTTTCTATACTTTTCTTCTTGTCATAGTAGTTACTGTTAGAATGAGAAAGATTTTGATAATTGTCAAATACAGGAACATATGAAAGAAACAAGTTGTTTGATGTGTTCCTTATAGAACGAATCTGACATGGATAAGGAGAACATTAACTACGTGAATTAGAAGTTATAAAGCTGTGGAATTATTATTTTTTTTGACAAACAACCAATACAAAAAGTTTTTTTTTATAAAGGAGTTCAAAGCCAAGTGAAAGAAGGAAAACTAATTCCTATTTAAGAAAATCTATTTAAGGAAATTGTGTTATCTTATTTATTTAAGGAAATTGTGCTCTCTTATTTATTTAAGGAAATTACGTAGAAAGGTTTTTTTTTTTCAAGACGAGTCCAACGAGTAATTCTACATGAAGAAGGATTTCGAGTTAAACAAGGAATTGAAGACATGACAAAGTCTAGTTTGAGTTGAACAAGACTTTGAGGAGATGTAATCTATAAATAGCGCGTAGATTCGCTTGAAGAAAATTGTGCACTTACATAGAGAGAAGATCAAAACACGATCAAGAGATTTGAGATTTATTGGGATTGTTGCAATTTGTGAGGAAAAATTGTAAGATTGTATTCAAGAGTCTTGTTTACAATCTGAGTTTTGTGAGTAGGGGTTGTTCGACAAGTTGTAGAACTTGAAGAACATTAGAAGATATAAAACCGGTGAGTTTTCTGTCTTTGATTAGCTAGAAATTAGAGTTTATAATTTCTTACGCAGGAATTAGAGTTTATAATTCCTTAGGTTACATAGCTTTGTAATCTTTTGTTGAGACTTGAAGTTTAATAAAGTGGAGTTAAATCCTATAGAGGTGTAGGTCGTGCCGCGATAAAATATTATGCTATTTTTTTATCTGCTTCACAAAACTTAACTGTTGTAATCTGCAAAAGAACATATACAATAAACTTATTCCTTAGGCGATTGAATTTCAACAATTGGTATTAGAACATGTTATCTTTGAAGAGTTTAATAACTCAAGATAAGATTATTATGAATTCTGCACCTCCTCTTGGGCATTGTCAAGGGCAACACATCAACATACCATTATTATTTAATGGAGAATACTACTCTTGGTGGAAGACAAGGATGGAAGACATCATTCAAGCTGAAGATTACGAACTATGGGTTGAAATTACTAATGGACCATTAACTCCTACTATTATCGATAGTGAAGGGAATAAGGTACCTAAACTTACTGAAAAATACGGAGAAGCTGACTACAAGATGCTAGGGAAGAATGCAAAAGCTAAGTGCATTTTCGTATGTGGACTAGGACCTGATGAGTTTAACAACATCTCTAGTTGTACCTCTACAAAATAAATATGGGAAATTTTACAAAACGCTCACGAAGGTACGACTTAAGTTCGTAAATTCAGAATTGCCAGACTTTGATATGAATATGAAGCCTTCAAGATGAAATTCAGAGAATCACTTCAAGATATGATCTCCAGATTTACCACTATTATGAACGAGTTAATATCCTTGGTCAAAGTATACACCACTGAGGAACAGGTAGAGAAAGTGCTAAGGACTCTGCCTAGATCATGAGAAATAAAAGTTACTGCAATCAGAGAAGCCAAGGATCTAACCAGTACGACTTTGGATGAATTAGTAGGAAATCTTAAAACTTATGAGATGAATGTTAACAAAAGAGGTGAAGGAAACAAAGAGAAAAGTCTTGGATTTAAAGCAACAGAAAATGATGAATCAGATATAGATGATGATGATTTAGCACTGATAAGAAGAAACTTCAAAAAATTCTAAAAAAGAGGATTGAATTCTAGAAAGAAAAAACCACCTACGAAAGAAAAAATTGATGAGAAACCACAAGACGGAGGTTGCTGCAAATGTGGTCAAACAGATCATCAGATTAAGGATTGTCCTATGTGGGAAGTTGAATGGAAAACGGGAAGAGACAAAAAGAAGAAGAAGGAACTTCTCAACAAAAAGAAAAACAAAGAAAAGGAACAAGCAATATATGCATTTTTAAGAACAGGTTCAGACATGTATGACGAAGATGATAAGGACCTCCCTTTGATGGTCATAGAAGAATCAGAAACTGAACTTGAATCAGACTATGAAGGAATGGAGGTAAATATTTTTGATTTAAAAGATAAACTAGTAAAGTTCTCTAAGAAAAAACTATCCTTCTTATTACTCACTTCCAATATATACAATTCAAGAACTAGTTAAAACCAAGAATCAATTGCTTGCTTTCATGACTAGTTTAAAGTTTGAGTAATTAATCTTGAAAAAGTTAATCCTGATCCCAAGAAAAAAAATCAACTCCTAATGGAACAGGAACAACAACTAGATTCCTGCACGTTGGCTCTCAAATCTGAAATTCTTTAACATAGTCTTACTGGGAATGAAAAAGAAAAAAATTAGTGTTGACCAAATCCGATGTGACCAAGATCTAATGAGGTTAAACGATGAACTATCTTTTGAAAGGTTTGAATTGTCTAGGTTGATCTGGAAAGAGCTAATAAATGGAGAAAATCTTCCATGATAGTAACACATCAAGGTAACAGTACTCGGAACATAAGAACTGAAATAGGGTATGAACAACCTATGATTGGAAATTCTTTGTTATGTATTATTTGTGGTAACTCAGGCCACTTTAAGAAAAATTGTTTGAAATATAGAGTTAGTGCAGAAAATAATAGAAGAGGAACTTATAAAACTGTTCAAAAAAACATGTGTACTCAAAGAAAAAATAATCTGCCCAAGTGAGCTTATAGAGATCTTATTCATCCTTTTTATCAATATAAAGGACCCAAGCTAGTCTAGGTTCCTAAATCAAACCTTTGAATTTGCAGGAAAAGTGAGAGAAAGCAGACAACATTCACCAATTTAACATGTTGCTTCAGATGCATGATTGAAACTAGAAAAAATTCCTCCCACTTGAAAAAAAAAGAAGAATGGATGAATAACATTGACTGAAAAAAATAGGTTGAAAAAAAGGGAAAAACTGAAGAAGCATGTGAAAGGAACATGTCCAACATATGCAGTATCTGACAGTTATGTGCACTCAGATGATCAATTAATCAAAAATATGATCAGCCAGGAAAAACACTTTTAAAAGGAAAAATTTGAAACTTGGGGTTGATTAAGGTCACATGAGTATCCCTAAATGGCTAATGAACATTGCGCACACTACCCTCTAATCTTGAATTCTATGCTTAGTTTTGTACATTAAGTTGTATGTCTCTATACCATTTTTAAAGGCATGCTACTCATGCACTATAACATTGTATTTGTATCTAGCACAGGAGAGAGACTTAATAAAATTGAAGCAAAATTCAGCATTATTCGGAGATCTAAGATGTGCACTACAATTATTCATGATTAAATATAAAGTCAATGCACTTGAACCTATTTCTTCCACTTGTCCCAAAAGATATTTATGCCTAAATACTACCAAACCAAATATCTTCTTAAAAAGGCTTACCCAATGTGATGGTCTATGGTTGAGATGAATTTGATAGAGGACACCTCTACTTTGGCGTCTTATAAATATAGATTAAGAAAGTAGAGTGTGTTGGTTCATAGGGGGAATCTTTTGTATTGAGTAAAGTCTTGGAGGATTTATATTGTGAGGGAGAATATTTTGGGGACCCTACACTTGAAAAGTTCACTTGTTAAGCTCAACCTGGGTGCATCTAGTGAGGGGGAATCGATGGGAGACCCATCTGTCGAACCTTGTTCTTCTATTGGAAACCGTATAAATTGGAATTTCGGATTGATATAACAAAAGAAGGTATTATAGTTGGTGCTGCACCTGAGAGTACACGTCCAGGGAACAGATTGAGAGAACATATTCCTTTACAAGTGGTATTCAAGAAAATTTGTCCATCTTACCGATTCTCTTGAAATTAAAGATAAGTGAACTATTGTTTCTGCAGAGGGAACATGATTGATTGAACAAGTTTCTTAAAAGTGATATAAAAAGAGAGAAAAAAAAAGATTGAGCATGCATAGACCAAGTTTACCTTTGAAATTGAGAAGACTACTAATTTTATTGATTCAAAAGATATCTTTGCTACTGAAAAATGACTTTTATTTATCCTCTCATCTTTTGATATTACCTAGCCACTCTAGTCTTTGACTTTCAATTTTTCTCTTCACAATCTATGTTGAATTTTGATTACATTCATGATGTATATGCTTTTTGATTAATGATAATGTTGGGTTTGAGTTTCAGGTTCATTTCATGTCTATCTCATATGTTTGTGCAAATACTTTGCTATAGCTAACTGAGTTCTTGATTTTTTAAGTGTTTGTGTAAGTGATAGCCTCAATGGCCATGTGTATCGAATTTGTTTCTCTTAGTGTGGTGTATGCCTTAACAGTGTTTTATTTTCCCTAATGTCAAAAGGGGAAAGCAGTTGCATATGAGTTATATGTACCTATTCAATGCAAGCAGATAAAATTTGTTATAGTAAAAAAGGGGGAATTTGTTAAAGTCTCGTTGTTTTGAAGTATGACAAAGTTAATGAGTTGTAGCAGTAACATGACAAAAGAGGGAAGATGTGTTTCTTATTTGTTGTGTTTGTACTGTATGTTTGTCATTATCAAAAAGGGGGAATTTGTTAGAATGAGAAAGATTTTGATAATTGACAAATACAGGAATAGACGAAAGAAACAGGTTGTTTGACGTTCCTTACAGACCGAATCCGACTTGAATAAGGAGAACGTCAACCACGTGAATTAGAAGTTATAAAGCTGTGGAATTATTATTTTTTTGACAAACAACCAGTACAAAAAGTTTCCTTTTATAAAGGAGTTCAAAGCCAAGTGAATGAAGGAAAACTAATTCCTATTTAAGGAAATTGTGTTTTCTTATTTATTTAAAGAAATTGTGCTTTCTTATTTATTTAAGGAAATTACGTAGAAAAGTTTTTTTTCCAAGACGAGTCCAACGAGGAATTCTATGTGAAGAAGAATTTCGAGTTACACAAGGATTTGAAGACATGACAAAGTCTATTTTGAGTTGAACAAGACTTTGAGGAGATGTGATCTATAAATAGCGCGATAGATTCGCTTGAAGAAAATTGCGCACTTACACAGAGAGAAGATTAAAACACGATCAAGAGGTTTGAGAGAGTTTTGAGATTTATTAGAGTGTTGAAATTTGTGAGAAAAAATTGTAAGATTGTATTCAAGAGTCTTGTTTACAATCTGAGTTTTGTGAGTAGGAGTTGTTCGAGAAGTTGTAGAAATTGAAGAACATTAGAAGATATAAAATCGGGGTTTTTTGTGTTTTTGGGTAGCTAAAAATTAGAGTTTATAATTTCTTAGGTAGGAATTAGAGTTTATAATTCCTTAGGTTACATAGCTTTGTAATCTTTTGTTGAGACTTGAAATTTAATATAGTGGAGTTAAATCCTACAGAGGTGTAGGTCGTGGTTTTTACCCTTAAGAGTTGGGGTTTTCCGCGATAAAATAGTGTTATTATTTTATTTGATTCACAAAACGTAACTGTTGTAATCTGCAAAGAAACATATATTAAAAACTTATTCCTTAGGCGATTTTGGGGGTCATAATTTCAACAATTACCCTTGAGCCCTCAAGGGCAAAACAGTGACTTTCTTTCAAATTTAGGTTACCCATACAGTAAGAAACTCAAATCTAAATTTTCTTTAAAATTAAGTTTATTCGACTTTTAAATAATCATAATATAATTTCATAACTTTGGACATAAAATCTCCATTTTTTCCAATTTAAAAGATCGATCTAAAGGTGAAATCGATAATAAATTATTGGGGAATACATAAATAAATGTTTACAAACATATTCAACAGTCAACAGTCCCCCCCCCCCACCTTTCCTCCCCACACCTCAGAAACGTACCTCTGTTAAACTTAATGTACATGACAATATCAAATATATTGAAATAGATTTACGAAGGATCAAGAGGCATACTTGTTTACCAAAGCATTACGAAATGAACAAGCTAGGAGTGTTAAACTTGTTCGCACTGCCAATCTGTTGTGAATCAAGTAGATTTTGTACGGGCTTATGTGTTAGAAGTGGTGAATGGGGCTGATTTAGATGGGACTATTGGGCCAAATAAAATATTAGGGAGTTTTATGGAAACTTACATAAATATACTATAATAAAATAATATTTACCATTTATAGCAATAGCATTTTTTTTCACTTGACCTCTTTTAATTCATTTATAATACAAGTTTATACATAGTACAAAGATAAATTTAATATTCAAATATAATACAAGTTTTAATGATGGATAATACATTTATTACACATTTTAATACACTTATAATATAATGTGAATTTTTTTTACCAATTAAACATAACATATTTCAAAATCAATTATAATTCAAATATATTGCATACATAATTCACTTTTAGTACATATTACAAATTTATTACAATATTGCTATAAATGGTAATAAACAAAAAATATCGCTAAAATCAGTAATTATTTTTAAAAATGTATTAATTCATGTAATTTTTCCGAGTTTTATTTGGTATCCCGACCCACTTATCAATTAGTTAAATATGAATAGGAATTAGACAGAAGAGTTATGCGTATTGTGAAGAAACTGTCCTCTCATCTTCTTTCTAGACTCTTAACTTCTCATTCCTATTCTGATCTCTATCTTTTAGTTACTTGTTATTTCGATACTTCTCTTTGTAATTCAAGTATTGATATTATAATTTGGTTATCAATGAACATATTATTTATGTATCTTTATTGAGACTTCAGATTTGTTTCATTAGCTTGAGTAACATAAGATCAAGAGTGGAGTTAGTTTTTGTAAGTTAGTAGGGATTTTATCACAAGTTCTCTTCCAAAACTGAGTGGACTATTCTTCTAAAACTAAACAGCCTCTTGAAGATTGACTTTGTGTTCAACTATTGTACAGTCTTTACCCTTCCTAATCGAAGAGTCTTGTGCTTGACTCTATCTTAAGACAGGTGTGTGCATCCACTTAGTGAGGAGACAAGAACGGAGAGAAGAAATGGAAGCTTCCCGCCTCCCTCGGTGTGAGAAGTTTCCTTTCCTTTTTTAAAATGCCTGAGAGGCCTGTTCAGCAAATTTACAAAGTGGCACCGTCTCTACAGCCGTCAAAAGCCTATCCTCTCTCGGATACTGAGTGGGTTGACCAGGAAAGAGATTCGGACGAATCTTTCCCTTCTTTTTTGTCTTGTTCCTCCTTCAAGTGCAAATAGAAGTAAGCTTGCTATTACTATTGGTCTGGATGGACCGGAAGTGCATAAGTAGTTTTTTAAAAATGTAATAAGCCAATACCTATTTGAAATAGGTTAAGCTAAATGTTCCCTTTTTATAACTTGGGAAATTTTTATAGTGATTAATTTAATTTAATTTTTTCCTTTTCTAGACAATCATCTATCTAAGGTTGAGTAATTATTTCTTTTCGCCAAACACACGGTAAAATTATAAACAAAAATAAAACTCTTTTTTCTTAATTTTTTATATGTCGATTCTTTTATATTTTGACTAGTAAAATGGTTCATTCAACTAAAGTTCTGTATATATAGTAAATGAATATATATGAACGCACAATATAGTGTCCAATATATTGAAGCTACTATTATTTAATATCATAAATTGTTTGACCAAAATTTGCCATCAAGCCTTTAAATTTTCCTGACGTTGCATAGCTTCAATCAAGATGCATGTGTAATTCCTATAAGGTATAAAATAGATACAATCAAATACTTGAAGGAGGACAGGTTTTCGAGTCGGGTATGGTGTTTTTAAGCGGTGGATTTGGACTTCGATGCAGAATTTTGCCTAACGGTAGGGGCATAAATAGCTAAAAAGTATAAAAGAACTATAAAACAAAAGTAGTGGGGTATATCCAACCCTCTTTCGTAGTTTTTCTATTTTGACTAGTAAAATTTCTGGCTCGCCCACTGAGTCAAAGCGAATTGACTCCATCCGCCACTAACAAAAATCAACAGGTGCAAGTATACATCATGAAAATAAGGAAGCAAAGATGTAACTATGTAAGAAAAAAAGTTCACATTTGATATGTTAAGCTTTCAAGACCACAAATATGACTATGTCTATAGTTTTCATACTACCAACCCTAACAAAAGAAAAACAGTCAAACGTCTCTATAACAAGATCGTTTGTCTGTAATCTTTTTGGTTGCTCTAGCGAACATAATAATATAACAGCAACAAAAAAGATCAGTTTCACAAAAGCGTTTATAGTATAATGTTGTAATAAAGGATGACTGATTGATCTAGAGAGATCTGCCTAATGAATAACATTAGAAATTGCAACAGAGTAGCCCCTGCTTCCAACGTCTCTGTTTCCGAACATGAGGGCTGGTTTCTACATCCTGCACCATTCTAACTGGACTGCTGTACCATCCCGGATTCAAGCTGCAAACACAACGAAACAAGGATGATGTCAGATAATGATTCGAAAACTGAAAGAAACTAGTACAAGATGATGTTGCAGAATAGTACAGTGGGAAAGCAAACGATCCGTTGCTAGCTGTGCTGCTATCTGATCCAATAGAATGTCTCCCAAAACTTGATACACGCCTCGCGTTAATAGCAGGACCGGATCCACGTCTTAATCTAGAAAAACTTGCCTCCCCATCAGCTAAATAACCTTGACTATAAACAAGGAAATCTCCCAATGATCTACTTTCATGATTTTCCACATCTTTTGGTTCAACAACATTTTCGACACGTTGGCCTAAGTTGATAGCTGATGCTGGCTCAGTTGAGTTCAAGCCGGAAACAGTAGCTTCTGTTGGCAATTCGGTAGCTGGCACAATTTCTGCATTTTGAATTTCCGAAGCTGTTTCCTCCAAAGGAATCTGAAGTTCAAACGAAAAATCAATATGACAACGCGGAGTATACATGAACATATTAAGTAAAACATCCATAAAGATAACGAAAATACAAACCTGATCAGGCTCTGTAGATTGTTGAGAACTCTCAACACCAAGCACGTTCGGACTAGCAATAGCATTAGGACTGTGTTTCCACTTTGCAGTACCTTTTGATCCAAAAATCATTACCAGATCCTCAAGATAATTATCGTCCGAATCATTCTCATACCTGTATACCTCTTCAGGTGATCCAGGCGTCGACTCATTAGGAACAAGTAACTCAGTCTTTTCGTTTTCATATTCTACAGATGATTTAGATCCATCTGCAGACGACAACAATTCAGTATCAGCACTTTCTGTACTAGTGTTGCTCTGCTGGTCTTCGTCGTCTGGTATAGAAACATACGCGCCTGAATCG
Organism: Solanum peruvianum; assembly: GCA_027705065.1. NCBI lineage: Eukaryota > Viridiplantae > Streptophyta > Magnoliopsida > Solanales > Solanaceae > Solanum > Solanum peruvianum. The sequence goes on from JAKWJD010001755.1 coordinate 5,460,703, forward strand.
TCCCTACACAAGTTTTTAGCAATGTTCTTGTCACCTTCTTTATAGAAAACAACCAATTCAGGCAAATCATATTCCTTAGCACGTTTCTCGCTATATAGCTTTGCATCATTCTCAGAGAACTTGTAGCCTGAGGTGAATTGAGCATCAGAAACAACAGAATCATCTTTTTTCTCATCAATCAAATCAGGAATTATCGAACGCTCAAATTCTGGAGTGTTCCATTTTGCATCCCTATCTTCCATATCACATTCAATTGCATCATCACACACCACTTCATTCACATCACTCTCTACACTCGTCAAAGCTCTAACTTCAGTGTCATTTCTTCTAGCTATATCATCAGAAACAACAGATTCCTCATCCACAGCTTTCGTGTCATCTGCTAACGTCTCCTTAGAGCTGGCATCGACAATTGGATCAAGGAAGTCTAGTATCGGAAAAGTGAAAGAATCTTCTTTCTTATGGCCATCAGAGTGACTCAACATCCCTTTCTCATCTTCCTTCATTTCAGACTTTTCTTCAGGTGTGTCTAACACAACACTGTTGTAGCATTTCAAATGTTTTAGTAACATGAACAGAGAGGCAAGTGATATTGAATTACGAAACTTTAACAGTTTTGAAAGTTAACAAGTTTAATCAGATCAGGTTTAGATGTATTTGCCAATAAACATAAAATAGAACACGAAACATAGATAATAATTAGAACAAACTGTGATATGCATACTCACCGTTCTCCAGGCTCTTCATCGGATGGCAGAGCATCTAGTATATCCAAAAGCTTTGAAGCAAACATCGATTCGTCAGGACAAGAGATATAATTTGGAAATCTGTTAAGAGAAAGCCAGGTAAGTTAAACTCATAAAAAAATTGCTTATTGTAACCATAAAATAGGACTAATAAAATACAATCATAACCGCGAAAAGCCAAATTGTAACAAACAAAGCAAATTTAGCAGATTGATCACAAGATTTCAAATCTCAGCTCCCTTTTTATAACACAAAAAATGTAAATAAAAGATACATGTAACACACACATTAATGAATAAAGAAGTTCAAATACATTTCTACTATCCATTTTTGTAATAGTCATGAATGAGTTCAAACATGCATATAGGTTTAAATATCAACTATGATTAATCGAAGAAGTACTACTTACACTGCTTACGCAAAATACTGCATATGACATAATAGAGTATGACACGAAAAAAAGAACACGTATAGTCAATGAATAGAGAGAATTACATGTACCTTAGCTCCGCGCGATAGAACAGAAGACAAAGAGAGATAATATGAAGTTTGGTTGATTGATTCATAAGAACTGAATGTGAATGAATTAGAGTATCCATGTTGAACAAGAAGAAAAAACAGAAAAATATAAAGAAAATGCAAAGTGGGAAGCAAGCAACATTTTGACAAGTCAACTGTCTTTCAAAATATAATAAAAATTCACTTGTTTTTTAATTATTAATGTAATAATATTATATAATATATACACTGTGTGACATGCAGGTAGAAGTATATATATATATATATATATATATATATATATATATATATATATATATTATCAAGTGCATAGCACGAAGGAAAAAACTCTAAAAGGTATTTTATATTAGTTATCTAGAAAAAATTAATATTATTAGTTTGAGTTAGAGTATTATACTATAGTATTTATAAGATATAAGGTTGATCGTGCACAAAACATTCCTATCACGCTAAGGGCCTATCGTCTATCCTAATTCAAGTATGAGTGGCTTATTTTATAACTGTATCGTATTTGTATCTAATGAAGATATTAATATTAATGATTCATATCACAATTTTCAGCCATTAAGAGAGTTTTTTTATAAAAAATTTAATGATTCAAATCTTACTCGTTAAGTGTACGTAAGTTTCTTATTTTACAACCGCTTAGGGTGTCTAAACAAATATGAACTATTAAGATTTAATAATAAAGTTGTCATGTAATTACGATCCATATATCATAATCAATTACCTCAATCCACTATCCAGAATTATCACCATCCCTAATCACCACAGTCAATAGTCACCATTAGCCAATATTTACCACCAACTACAATAGCCGCATAGCCATCAATCATTAGTATATATAGTCAATCACATCCATCGCTATCATCATAAGTCGTTACTATCATTTACTATAATTCTAATTGTCACCACCAACTACAACCATCAACTGCTAATGTTAATCACTATTGTCAATCACCATCACTACTACTACCTCTTACCACATAGTCAACCAACTCTAACACTATTACCAACACCAATCACTACCCTAGTCGATACCTACAAAACCTACATTATCCGTCACTATCATCAATTACCTTGTTATGTTTATTATATTGAACTACTATTAAAGTAATTTGTATTTTATTCAAATTCATAGTTATCAACTTTTAAATAAAATAAGTTTCATGTTGACAAAATAAATTATTTTAATTACTTAATATTTAGATGTTAATACATATTTTAATACTTCGATATACATTTAGATTCAAACTTCTATGACCTAATAGAAGACAAAGACTAGGGAAAACAAGGATTTGGGCTAATCAATTCGAAATCTTACCTATTAAGAACAAAACTGTAATATCAAAAAGATGGTTAGTAAATCACATTATATAATATCTTTAAATATATATCTATATTTATATATACAGTTTAATCCATATACTCCCCGATAAATGATTAATAGTCAAATTCATTCTTATTTGGATTTGGTTTTAAAAAGTGGAAGCGCAAAACAAGACATTTCAGACGTCATGTGGAAGAGGGTAAGTCTCTATGCAAAATGACGAATTCATGATTTAAATTTGATTAACAAATTTAATCTTTTAAGGTTCTGACCAATTGCTTACTTTTAAAATTATAAGTTGTAATTCAATATCAATTGGAATTTTAGTGATTTTTCGCACACATACAAACATAAATATTTATTGAAAATATTGATTTTAGTTGAGCCATAAAGCATAAGGATTATTTGTAGAAATCAATTTCATAAAGATGGTCTTGAACTTTTGACCACTACTTGACTACATATATTTTTTAAAAAAGGTTGACATTCTCTTAAGAAAATCACATAGAATTATAACTTTTACTCTTTTTTTTGGTCTAAATTATTGTATGCCTTTATAAATGCAATCATGACACAAAGCTTAAAAAATAAAATTCAGGTAAAAGGCTAGATGATTTTAAGTTTTTGACTACTGCTCGACTATTTTATTTTTTAAGAATGACATCCTCTTAAGAAAATCACATAAAATTATACCTTTTTTGGGTCTAAACAATGTATGCCCTCACGAATGTAAACATGACCCAATTTGTTTTTTTAAAAATAGTTTAAAAGGCTAGAAAATTATTTCTCTCTAAGAGAAAAAAATAGCTTCATAAAGATGATCTTGAACTTTTGACTACTGCTTGAATATTTTTTTATTTTTTAAATGACATCCTCTTAAGAAAATCACATAAAATTATACCTTTGTAATTTTTGTCTAAACCATTGTACGCCATTAAAAAAGTGACATGACACAAAACTTAAAATAAAAATTGGGTAAAAGGCTAGACAATCATTTCTCTCTTAGGAGAAGAAATCACCTCCATAAAGCTGATTGAGCTTTTAACTCCCGCTTGACTATTTCTTTTTAAAAAATTACATAATCTCAAGAAAATCACAGAGAATTATAACTTTACTTTTTTTTGTCTATACAATTGTATTCCCTTACAAATATAAACATGACAAAAAACTTTTTTTTAAAAAAAAATGGTTTAAAAGCTAGAAAAACATTTCTCTATAAGAGAAAGTGAAATCTCTTGTCCCCTTACAATTTAAATAAAGACATTTTCAGGTATGTCATGTGCAAAAAATGAAGCTTTTTATATGTAAATATAAAGATCTCCAGTAAAAAGAGACACATAACTACAATTTTCTTTTTGTAAAAAATAAGAAAATCATGTCACTCCTTCAAGAGAATATAAAAATCTTTTGCCCTCTAACAATCTAATTAGAAAAAATTGACCTTCTAATATCTTTTATGTATAAATTGAAGATTTCTTATTCGTAAATGTACTATAGATCTATAGAAAAATCACAAAAGCTATACTTTTTTATTGTAAAAGACTAGAAAATATTTTTTTCCGTCATAGAAGCGTTATAGATCATCATACCTTATATGAAATTTTTGATCATGAACCAGAAACTCTAATTGAAATCCATCTCTGCCTCCTTGCTCTAGCTTACCAAGGCCGTCACTGATCGAAAACTGCAGAGAATATATGATAACCCTAATGAATGAAAAAAATGAATTTATAAAATTTGAAATACAATTTAGCACGTCGATGAAGTACATATCTAACGGATGAGATTTGTTTTCCAATAAATATCAACTATGGGTTTTACACTAATTAGGACGCACATATAATAAAAAAGTCAAACATTCTTTTAATGATATATTCATTAATTGCGCATAAAAAAGTCTATTCTATAATATCTATCATAATATCACAATATGCCAGATCATTAATGTGAGTTATGAATATTATACATATTTTGCACTATATACTCCCTTCCATCAATAGCAACTTATCTTATACTAGATTTCATAAGGTATGACATATTAAACATCATATAGTTCACAATAATATCTCAATAAAATTTATCATATAATATCTCAAAATAATAATGTGTACACACTTATAAGAAATAGGAATCCATTAATGTTTATTAGAAATCATAATTGAGCTCATGTCTCAAAATATGATAATCACATCAATCGTAAGTCAAATCGAGACTTATTGTATGTATATATTCTTTAAATGTCTTTGGTTGCAAACATTTACTAATAAAACTAACAATCATGACATCATTTTAGTTGTCACTATTTATTTTTGGATCTTTTCTTTAATGATAAAGCACTTATTTTATAAGTTTTGATTATTAAGAGTATTTTTCATTCTTGGAGAAGAGCACACTACATAATAAACATCTTAAGGTTCTGTCACGTCTGAGTCTACACCTTGTACATGATCGGCACTTGAAAAGCGTTGTTGGTCCTTAAGCGAACCCTTGGTCTAACTAACTACTTATCGAGGTATTAATATATACATAGATGCATAAACCGATGAGCAATTTTTTTAAAAAAATAAGGCGAATCTCAAATGCCCTATGAAAATATTGAATATAAGAAGTTAAAGTTTTAGCAAAACAACCAAACGAAAAATGCATGACTTTATCTATGTCTATCCACGAAGCATCTATAGTTTAGAGATGAATGTCGGGACATGACCCATGACAACCTCAAAATACTACTCCTAAAGCAACAACACTGGAGTCGTCTCATCAAAAGCCAATGATTAGATGGTATGATCTCAATAATTACTTAGTATTTAGATCTTAATATATATTCTAATACTTCGATATACATTTAGATTCAAACATTCTATGACCTCGATAGAAGAGAAGGACTAGGGAAAACAAGGATTTGGGCTAAACAATTTAAAATCTTACCCATTGAGAACAAAATTGTAATATCAAAAAGATGGTTAGTAAATCACATTATATTATATGTTTCAATATATATTTATATTATACAGTTTAATCCATATACTCCCCGATAAATGATTAGTAGTCAAATTTATCCTTATTTGGACTTAGTTTAAAAGTAGAAGTGCAAAATAAGGCATTTTAGATGTTATGTGGAAGAGGGTATAAGTCTCTATACAAAATGACGAATTCATGGTTTATATTTAATCTTTTAAGGTTTTGACCAATTACTTACTTTTGAAATTATAAGTTGTAATTCAATATCAGTTGAAATTTTAGTGATTTTTCGCACCCATACAAACATAAATATTTATTGAAAATATTGATTTTAGATAAGTCATAGAGCATAAGGACTATTTGTAGAAATCAATTTCATAAAGATGGTCTTGGACTTTTGATTACTGTTTGACTATTTGTTTGTTTTTTCTTAAAAAAATGACATTGTCTTAAGAAAATCACATAGAATTATAAATTTACTTTTTTTTGTCTAAACTATTGTATGACCTTATAAATGTAATCACGACACAAACTTAAAAAATAAAAATTGGGTAAAAGGCTAGCAAATCATTTCTCTCTAAGAAAAAAAATAGCTTTATAAATATGATCTTAAACTTTTGACTACTGCTTGACTATTTTTTTAAAAAAAATATGACATCCTCTTAAGAAAATCACATAGAATTATAACTTTGCTTTTTTCGTCTAAACAATTGTAATCCCTTGCAAATGTAAACATGACACGATATTTTAAAAAAAATATGGGTAAAAGGTTAGAAAATCGCTTCTCTCTAAGAGAATAAAAATCTTCATAAATATGGTCTTGAATTTTTGACTACTGCTTGACTATTTCTTTTTAAAAAATGACATCCTCTTGAGAAAAATCACAGAGAAATATAACTTCACTTTTTTGGTCTAAACAATTGTTACAAATTGTAAACATGACAAAAAACTTTTTAAAAAAATTTTTTAGAAGCTAGAAAATCATTTTTCTCTACGAGAAGAAATCACCTTCATAAAGATGATCTTGAACTTTTGACACTGCTTGACTATTTATTTTTTAAAATGGCACCCTCTTAAGAAAATCACACAGAATTATAACTTTGTACTTTTTGTCTAAACAACTGTGTGCCCTTACAAAAATGTTGTAAGCATGACACAGAACTTTAAATAAAAATTGGGTAAAAGGCTAGAAAATCATTTTCTCTTAAGAGAAGAACTCACCTTTATAAAGATGGTTTTGAGCTTTTGACTATTATGTGACTATTTTTTTTTAAAAAAAATGGCATCATCTTAAGAAAATTCCATAGAATTATAACTTAAATTATTTTGTCTAAACAATTGTATGACCTTACAAATGTAAACATGACAAAAAACTTTTTTTAAAAAATTGGTTCAAAAGCTAGGCAATTATTTCTCTCTAAGAGAAAATGAAATCTCTTGCCCTCTTACAATTTAAATAAATGACATTTTTGTGCAAAAAATGAACCTGTTTATATGTAAATATAAAGATCTCCGCTAAAAAAGGCCACATAACTAAAATTTTCTTTTTGTAAAAATTAAGAAAATCATGTCACCCCTTCAAGAGAAAATAAAAATCTTTTGCCTTTAAAAATTTAATCAGAAAAAATTGACCTTCTAAAATCTTTTATGTATAGATAGAAGATTTCTTATGCATAAAAGCACTATAGATCTATAGTAAAAAACACAAAAACTATACCCTTTTTATTTAAAAAAGCTAGAAAATAATTTTTCCCACCTTGAAGCGTTATAGATAATCGTACCTTATACGAAATTCCTGATCACGAAGTGACAACTCTAATTGAAATCCATCTATGCCTTCTTGCTTTAGCTTAGCACGGCCGTCACTGATCGAATTCTGCAGAGAATATATAATAACCCTAATGAATGAAAAAAAGTGAATTTATAAAATTTGAAATACAATTTAGCACGTCGATGAAGTACATATCTAACGGATGAGATCTGTTTTCCACTAAATATCAACTATGGGTTTTACATTAATTAGGACGCACATATAATAATAAAAAAGTTAACATTCTTGTAATGATATATTCATTAATTGCACATAAAAAAGTCTGTTCTATAATATCTATCATAATATCATAATATGCCAGATCATTAATGTGAGTTATGAATATTATACATATTTTGCGTTGTACACTCCCTTCCATCAATAGCAACTTATCCTATACTAAATTTCGTAAGCTATGACATATTAAACATCATATAGTTCACAATAATATCTCATTAAAACTTATCATATAATATCTGGAAAAAATAATGTGTACACATTTATAAGTAATAGGAATCCATTAATGTTTATTAGAAATCATATTGAGCATCAGTCGTAACTAAAATCAAGACTCATTATATGTATATATTCTTTAAATGTCTTTGGTAGCAAACATTCACTAATAGATCTAACAATCATGACATCATTTTAGTTGTCCCCATTTATTTTTTGATCTTTTCTTTAATGATGAAGGACTTTATATTATAAGCTTTGATACTTAAGAGTATTTTTCATTCTTGGAGAAGAGCACTATTACATAATAATCATCATAAGTTTTTGTCACGTTCGAGTCTATATCTTGTACGTGATCGGCACTTTGAAGAGCATTGTTGGTACTTAAGCGAACCATTGATCTGACTAACTACTTAGAGGGAGATTAACATATCATAGACGCTTAAACTGATGAATAATTTTTGTAAAAAAAAGGTGAATCTCAAATGACCTATGAAAACATTCAATATAAGAAGTTAAAGTTTTAGCAAAACAACCAAACGATAAGTGCATGACTTTATATATGTCTATCCACGAAGCATCTATTGTTTAGAGATGAATGTCGGGATATGACCCATGACAACCTCAAAATGCTACTACTAAAGCAACAACATTGGAGTTGTCTCATCAAAAGCCAATGATTAGATGGTATGATCTCAATAATTACTTAATATTTAGATCTTAATACATATTCTAATACTTCAATATACATTTAGATTAAAACGTTCTATGACCTCGAAAGAAGACAAGGACTAGGGAAAACAAGGTTTTGGGCTAAACAATTTAAAATCTTACCTATTGAGAACAAAATTGTAATGTCAAAAAGATGGTTAGTAAATCACATTATATCATATGTTTAAATATATATCTATTTTTATACAGTTTAACCCATATACTCTTCGATAAATGATTAGTAGTCAAATTCATCCTTATTTGGACTTAGTTTTAAAAAGTAGAAGCGCAAAATAAGGCATTGTAGATGTTATGTGGAAGAGGGTATAAATCTCTATACAAAATGACGAATTCATGCTTTATATTCAATCTTTTAAAGTTCTGACCAATTACTTACTTTTGAAATTATAAGTTGTAATTCAATATTAATTAAAATTTTAGTGATTTTTCGTACGCATACAAACATAAATATTTATTGAAAATATTGATTTTAGTTGAGTCATAAAGCATAAGGACTATTTGGAGAAATCAATTTCATAAAGATGGTCTTGGACTTTTGACTTCTGCTTGACTATTTGTTTTTTATAAAAATAAAAATGACATCCTATTAAAAAAAATCACATAGAATTATAGCTTTTACTTTTTTTTCTAAACAATTGTATGCCCTTATAAATGTAATCATGACTTAAAACATTTTTAAAAATTGGGTAAAAGGCTAGCAAATCATTTCTCTCTAAGAAAAAAAATCAGCTTTATAAAGATGATCTTATACTTTTAACTATTGCTTGACTATTTTTTTTTAAAAAAATGACATCCTCTTAAGAAAAAAACATAGAATTATAACTTTTTTTTCCGTCTAAACAATTGTATTACCTTGCAAATGTAAACATGACATAAAACTTTGTTAAAAAGAATGGGTCAAAGGCTAGAAAATCGCTTCTCTCTAAGAGAAGAAATCACCTTCATAAATATGGTCTTGAACTTTTGACTACTGCTTGACTATTTGATTTTTAAAAAATGACACCCTCTCGAGAAAAATCACATAGAATTATAACTGTCTAAACAATTATATACCCTTACAAATGTAAACATGACAAAAAACTTTTTAAAAAATTGGTATAGAAGCTAGAAAATCATTTTTCTCTAAGAGAAGAAATCACCTTCATAAATATGATCTTGAACTTTTGACGCTGCTTGACTATTTATTTTTTTAAATGGCACCCTCTTAAGAAAATCACATAGAATTATAACTGTTTTACTTTTTTTTTTTAAGCAATTGTATGCCCTTATAAAAATATAAATATGACACAAAACTTAAAATAAAAATTGGGTAAAGGGCTAGAAAATCATTTTCTCTTAAGAGAAGAAATCACCTTTTTAAAATGATTTTGAACTTTTTACTACTGCTTGATTATTTCTTCTTAAAAAATGACATCATCTTAAGAAAATTACATAGAATTATAACTTTATTTTTTTGGACTAAACAATTGTATGCCCTTACAATGTAAAACATGACAAAACTTTTTTTTAAAAAAAATAGTTTAAAAGCTAGAAAATCATTTCTCTCTTAGAGAAAATGAAATCTCTTCCCTCTTACAATTTAAATAAATGACATTTTTAAATATGTCATGTGCAAAAAATGAAGCTTTTTATATGTAATATAAAGATCTCCAGTAAAAAGAGACACATAACTACAATTTTCTTTTTGTAAAAATTAAGAAAATCATGTCACTCCTTCAAGAGAAAATAAAATTCTTTTGCCCTCTAACAATTTAATCAGAAAAATTTAACCTTCTAAAATCTTTTACGTATAGATCAAAGATTTCTTATGCATAAAAGTATATAGATCTATAGTAAAAAACAGAAAAACTATATTTTTTCTTGTAAAAGGCTAGAAAATAGTTTTTCCCACATAGAAGCGTTATAGATCATCGTACCTTATATGAATTTCCTGATCATGAAGTGGGAACTCTAATTGAAATCCATCTCTGCCTCCTTTCTCTAGCTTACCACGGCCGTCACTGATCGAATTCTACAGAGAATATATGATAGCCCTAATGAATGAAAAAAAAAACAATTTATAGAATTTGAAATTTAATCTAGCACATCGATGAAGTTCAGATCTAACGGATGAGATTCGGTTTCCAATAAATATCAACTATAGGTTTTACATTAGTTAGGACGCACATATAATAATAAAAAAGTCAAACATTCTTTTAATGATATATTTATTAATTGCACATAAAAAAGTCTATTCTATGTTATCTATCATTATATCATAATATGTCAGATCATTAATGTGAGTTATGAATATTATACATATTTTTACGCTATATACTCCCTACATCAACAACAACTTATCATGTATTGAATTTCGTAAGCTATGGCATATTAAACATCATATAGTTCACAATAATATCTCATTAAAACTCATCATATAATATCTCAAAATAATAATGTGTGCACACTTATAAGAAATAGAAATTCATTAATGTTTATTAGGAATCATAATTGAGTCCATGGTGTCAAAACATGATAAGCACATCAGTCGTAAGAAAAATCAAGACTCATTATATGAATATATTCTTAAAATGTCCTTGGTTGCAACATTCACTAATAAAACTAACAATCATGACATCATTTTAGTTTTAACCATTTATTTTTGAATCTTTTCTTTGATAATAACGAATTTTATTTTATAAGTTTTGATAGTTAAAAGAGCATTTTTCATTCTTGGTGAAGTGCACTATTACATAATATTCATCATAACTTTCTGTCAAGCTCAAGTCTATACTTTGTACGTGATCGGCACTTGAAGAGCATTGTCGGTCCTTTAGCGAACTCTTGGTCTAACTAACTACTTAGAGGGAGATTTATATATACATAGAGGCTTAAAATGACGAGCGATTTAAAAAATATAAGGTCAAATGCCCTATAGGATCGAAAATAAGCAGGTGTAAACGCGAAAGCTAGCAAAGCAAACCTCGAAAGATCACGAGTAAGAAGACAAACGAGAAAATATCAAAATACACAATTTAATGTGGTTCGGTCAATAGACCTACATCCACAAAGGAGATGAGCAATCCACTATAAATATGAGAGTACAAAATACAGAGAGAAACAACCTCAACCAATTCACTCGGAATACATGGGAGGTTCACACAAGTGATAACGTATCAAGCTTGTGACCCACAAATTCTCCCCCTATCCAAAACTCTCAAAGTCATTAAGACTACACTGTGAATGCTGATTAAATTAGAAGGAACATTCCTCTAATTATAGAGTCCTAAACCTTTTCCTACCAGAAAAAGGATTAGTCAATCCAAAACCTTTTCCTAAAAGGAAAACCCATTTATGGTAAGAAATCAGGGCAAATAAAATCCAACAAATCTCCCCCTTGGTCTGAATTTCTGACAAAATAAATTTGTCCATCTTCTTCACTTAATCTTCAATAACTTGCTTCTCCTCTCCATAATCTCTTTTGCAAAATTTATGTCTCAACACAGAGAACCTCTGTGAAATAATTTCTCCAACAAAATCTTCATTATTGTTAAAAAGGTTGCAGCTAGAACTACCCCGTCAAGATGAACACCTCCTTCTAACCTGGTTCAATCATCGATTATCGAACCACTAAACCTGACTCCATAATTAAATCTGGCTCTGATACCACTTGTTAAGACCGAAAATAAGGAGATATAAATGTGAAAGCTAGCAAAGCAAACCTTAAAAGATCACGAGTAAGAAGACAAACGAGAAATATATCAAAGGACACAATTTAACGTGGTTCGGTCAATAGACCTACATCCATAAAGGAGATGAGAAATCCACTATAAATATGAGAGTACAAAATACTGAGAGAAACAACCTCAATCAGTTCACTCGGAATACATGGGAGGTTCACATAAGTGATAACGTATCAAGATTGTGACCCACAAATTCTCCCCCTATCCAAAACTCTCAAAGTCATTAAGACTACATTGTGAATGCTGATTAAGTTAGAAGGAATATTCCTCTAATTATAGAGTCCTAAACCTTTTCCTACCGGAAAAAGGATTAGTCAATCCAAAACCTTTTCCTAAAAGAAAACCCCATTTATGGTAAGAAATCAGGGCAAATAAAATTCAACAAATATTGAATATAAGAAGTTAAAATTTTAGCAAAACATCTAAACGAAAACTGCATGACTTTGTCTATGTCTATCCACGAAGCATCTATTGTTTAAAGATGAATGTCGGTACATGACCCATGACAACCTCAAAATACTTGAAAGTAAGGAGGTCTCATCAAAAGCCAATGATTAGATGGTCTGATATCAATGAAACACATGTTGATCATCGTGAATAATTTTATCTGAGTCATAAAAAGATTCATTGTCGAATGAAATTATTATATGAAATGCACGGTATGTAATAAATTGAAGAAAACAAATAACTGAACTAAAGACTGAAAATAACTCAACTGAAGTAAAGCATGATCATGGAGTACAATCATTTAAGCTTCACAATAAAAGTGTAATGATAGCACTTCCTACAAACCATCTTATTGTTCTATCGGAACACATCTGGGACTTGAAATTTTCCAATTTTTAGGATTCAACCTACGACTAGTTTCTATGGTCCGTAGGATCCTCTATGGTTCGTATATGGACCCGTGGGGAACCAGTATTTCAACAACTTTCTAAAAAATTTCCTAAGTTTAACTAAGTCATGAATTTCTGAGATGTTACAATATCTTTTCCTTGAAAAACTCATTCTCGATGAGATCCCACTAGATATAATATGTGGGTAGATAAAGATCTAATAGTCCGATTCAATCGCAATAATACACAATAACATGCAAAATTCTTAAAACTGAGGAAATGACGAATTTCATACTCTCTCGAAGTTGAGAGAAGTAAAAACTGAGTGCATGAATATGCATACATACAAAAAGCTTCAGAATGACTTAAATGCATGATTTTGAATGAGTACTTAGAGAGAGTAATAACTTGAAGTGAAATTGGATTGGAGGAAAAGAGACATGGGATATAGCTTTCATATACTCTTGAACTTCCTATTTATCCTCTTCCAACGGAATACTTCATAGAACTTTGTCTAATGCAATTTTTTTGGTTCTCAACTTGCGACTCTGATAATCAAGGGTTTGAACTGAAGCTTCTTCATAGGATATACGGTCTTTCACACTAATACTCTATGTAGGCTCAATGAGTGAAGGATCACTCAAGCACTTCTAAAGAAGGTATATATGAAATATCGGATGGACAACCACTAACTCTGATGGTAGCTTTAAATCATAAGCCACATTATCAATCCTATCTAATATCCGGTAACGGATAATATATCAAAGACTAGACTTCTCTTTCTTACTAAACTTCGTAACACCATTTATAGGTGAAACCTTTTAATAAATCCAATCATTTACGTCAAACTCCAAATCTCTTCTTCTACATCAATATAGAAATTTTGATGACTTTATGCTTGATTAAGTAAAGATCTGACGGGTGAAATTTATTCTTCATTAAATATCAACTATGAGCTTTTTGGGTTGCACATATAATAATAAAAAGGTCTAACATTCTCTTAATAACATATGCATTAATTGCATATTAAAAAAGTCTTTTATATAATATCTATCTTAATATATTATATGACGGGTCATTTATGCGTTAATGATTTTATATATATATTGCGCTTTATACTCCTTCCATCAATTGGAACTTATCGTATACAAGATTTTGTATATTATGACATATTTAACATTATGGTTCACGATAATATCTCATTGGAACTTATCATATAGGATCTCAAAACAATAATGTGTACACACTTATAAGAAGTAGGAGTCCATTAATTTTTTATCAGAAATCAAAATTGAGCTCAAGGTATCAAAATATCATAAGCACATATTCATAAGTAAAACTGAGACTCATAATATGTATATTTTTTAAATGTCTTTGATTGCATACATTCACTAATAGATCAAACAATTATGAGATCATTTATTTTTTTAATAATCTCTTTAATGAGAATGTACTTTTATTTTATAAGTTTGATACTTTAGAGTATTTTTCATTCTTAGAAAAGAGCACCGCTACATAATAATCATAAGTTTTTGTCAAGCTTGCCCTGAGCCTACACCTTGTATATGGCAGACACACAAAGATCATTTTTATTCCTTAAGCAAATTCTTGGCCCGATTGACTACTTAACAGAAGACTAAAATATAGACCAATAAGCTTAAATTGATGAGCAATTTAAAGAATTAAGGTGAATCTCAAATGTTATCCGAAAAATAGTAATTATAAAAGTGTAACATCTCAAATTTTGTAAAAGAAAGAAAAAAGAAATTTCTTAGGTTGCAGATTGGGTCTATGGGCCCCATCTACAAATAGTAGAATATTCTAGGAGCCGCAGATTAAAACCATAGGAAGAGGGAATATAATTTTCTAAATCAAGTCTCTGTACCCCTTTTTACGCTTCACCAGGAAGATCCATCGTTCTTGTATGAGTCGTAGGTCTTACCTCTCGCATGCAGGTCCCAGACTTAGACATATTTTTTAGGTTAAGTTGATTTGTATGGTTGGTTTCTGTGGACTGTAGGAAGACCTATGAGTCGTAGACAAGTCCATCAAAAACTGGTCTAAATAAAAGGTTTCTGAACTTTTCTATGGATGACCATTATGGTATGTAGGAAGTCCAAATCGTAGATTTATGGACCGTAAGTCCAAATCGTAGATGGTCTACGATAATTATTCTAAGTTGTTTTGAGTTTTTTTCAAATTGTTTTAAATCAAAACTAACTCGTTTTGACCTTCATCCTAAAACCTATACAAAAATTTTAGGTCCTAAAACTACCCACTTCAACTTATTCTCCTAACTTTTCAAAACCTAACGAAATACATCCTCCCCAGATTCTCTCAATGCTAAGGAAGGAGAAGAAGTTAGGATTAATTCAATTTCATCAATCCTCCATTACTTTTTAGCTTCAAGTGACTAGGTACAATATTCACCTAGGGACCCCATTATCCCAGAGTTTCTAATTTCTAAATCTCAAATTCAATTATTTAAATTAGGGTTTCAATTCAATCTTTATGGGTTTCATTCAATTGTGATTTATTATTGTTAATTACGTCTTATAATGCATGATCCAATATTAACACATGATATTTAGTAGAAATTATGTTGGCCCAAGCTTAAATTATGATTTTCCACTTTGAACCTATGATGAACATATGAACCTATGAATTATGAATTTATGAAGATATGCGTGTTTTTATGAAGTTATTGTTAATGATTTGGGGATACTTTGAAAGTAAAGTATCAATCTTATTGTCAACGGTTTTCTCACATACTACTATGATCATGATTGTGAAAGGTATTTATCACTTATGAATTTACGTTGGTGAAATAAACTCATCTATGTCGAATTATGCTTAAAGAGCTATTCTATGTTTTAATTTTAAAAGCATGGAGTGGTATTTATCATTGATCTTTCTATGTTATAATGATATTTGACTTGTATCTATTCCATTGAGATTTAGTCATAGCACTGAGAGTGCTTTGAGTTCGACGCTCAATTAGGATAGTCTCTGGTAGCAACCTTTAGTGTAAAAGTATGTACCTCTGTAGAAACGTCTTAAATGACCTAGCTAGTGGATTCACTTTAGCAAAAGTTGATACGTACATTTTCTACCTTAACAAGTAGATTCTCCTTTTTCGGTATGAGGAATATATTGAATTCCATGATATAGCCCTCATGATCTTATTATTTGTTAAAGCTAAAACCCACAAAATGACTATGTTTCTTCAAAAAAATTCTGATGTCCTTTAATTTATGTTAATGTATTTGACTATATTTCATGATTTACATGTCTATTCTTCTTTAAGCTTTTAAAATATTCAAATATTGATCATGTCTTAAGCCATTCATGTTATCATGTCTATTTTATGAATATTGTCTCATATTTAGTACATTTCATGTACTAACACATACTTGTGCCTACATTATTTCACTAATGTAGGGTCTAACACTCCTATTTTCCATATTCGGTGCTAGTTGGTTTGATTGGCTTCCAAGATGGTAATTCTTCATGATATGAGGACTGAGATGCTTTTATAGTTTAATGTCATTTCTAGTTTTCTGACTTTGAATGTGATATATGAGTTACGTCTCAATCACTTTCCTTATTATGTACAAGATGGACTATTGAGACTTGTATGATGTATTCTAAGTGACTTGTATAGTACCTCTCGAGATTTTGTACGTCATGTTATGCCTAGAGTCTTGGATCGTAATAAAACGATAAAGTTTAAGTAAAACATCTAAACGAAAATTGAATGAAACTACCTTTGTTTATTTATGAAGCATTTATTGTTTAAAGATGACAGTTGGAACAAGAGTCATAACAACCACAAAATATTACCACTACAGCAATAAAATTGAAGTCTTGCAGGGAGCAAGGAGGCCTCACCAAAAGTTAGCGAATGGATTGTATGATCTCATCAAAGCGCCTATTGATGATCCTGAATACTGGTTTTGCATCATAAAAGATTTCAACGTTGAATGACGTCAATACATGAAATGTAAAATATGTAATAAAGCTGGAAAAAAAATAACTGAACTAAAAAATAACTCTAACTCAACTAATATAAAGCATGAACATGAAGTAAAATCATTTAAGCTTTACAATAAAAGTCATTATGAGTCTCATGTTGATATAATGTCTTACCTACATTTTCGGAGATGCCTTATAGCTTGTTGTAGAATAAAACACAACTTTAACTTATGAATCCACTAAAAGTCTTCTTGAGGTTGTACTCTTGCACACTCATAGACTCTTGCTTCATATTAAGAAACTTTCTGACCTTTGCTTCTCTTAGCTCTTGAGGAATGAAGCACCCTAAGAAAGTATCCAACACAACCCAACTCAAAAGTGTTGCTCCATCTACCTTGTTCTTCTTCCATTGATCATACCATATTTGTAACACCCCGCTATTTGAAAGAGATGCAAGAAAGAATCTTTTTTGGAAATAAAAATATGAAATTTGGCAAGTATGTTAAGTATGAGTTTTGGGTAAACTTCAAATAACCATAACTCCTGGTACAAGATGAGGTAAATGAGCTACAGATATAAAATGAAAGATCTTTGAATTATATTTTCAAAGCCGCCAAGTTTTCTAATTTTTGAGTCCATATGAGGGAGATGTACTATCTGAATAATGAAAGTCAAGAAGATTTTAAAGGGGTATTTTGGTCTTTTTATCATCCAATTAAATTATTTTGTTTGTAGTAAGTTATTTAGGGTCTAAATTGAGTTAGTTCAATTTACACAATTAATAATTACGCTAGGGTTTTGAGACAAGAGAAAAGAGGAGAAAAGCAAGGTTTTCATTGCAATCAAAGTCGGTTCGCAAGGGGATGATCCCTAAAGAGGTATGTGAGACTTTCATAGCGTTGATTTTGTTCACCTACGCGCAATCATGTTTAGTTCAGCAAAATTTGTTCTAGAAAGTTGAATGTTTGATAATCTTTAATTATATTCTTGAAATTAGCTTTTGTAAATGAGATTTGAAGGGATCGTTGTGTTCTTTGTGAAATTGTGTAGATTTTAGAGTCATTTAGTAGTATATTCTTGTGTTCATAGGTTGAATGCTCGCAATAAATTTTCATAAGCACGGAAAATTAACTGCAAGCAAAATAAATAAAAGAAAAATGTGATTTTATTAATGAATCTTGTGAGTATAATTTTCTTATTCTCTTGATTCTTCTCTCCTGAATTTCTCCGTGATTCGAGGACCTTCAGTAGCGTATTTCTCGAATCTAGGCTGATGTAGACCTCCTTGAGATGTATATGATCTCCGAGAACGTCGTGAAGCACTTCGTTGTTGCAAGTCTATCTCTAGGAAGAACTCCGTTGATCAATCATTTGAATCTATATAGTTGATGTTGTAACTTATGTAGAACACCTTGAGATGTACTTGATCTCCGAGAACATCGGGAAGAACTCTGTTGATCTCTCCTTCGAAGAGCTATGTAGTTGATGTTGTAACTTTCTCCAATTGCAGAATGCTTGTTGATGTGTCTTCCCTCTCTTGAATGTCATGTCCATCCCCTATTTATAGTTGTACGCTGAGGAGCATTTCAGGGAAGAATTCCATCAATGTAACCGATCTTCTAACCTTATGTGATGAATCATTAATGTACTTTAATGTGGAGTTAGATTTCATGCTTTCGCATTGCCGAAGTTGATTCATAATTGATTTTATGTCAACTTATGAAAGTCGGAGTTTAGAAGTACCTTGATGATTCTGCCTTTTGCGAGCAACCATAGTCCAAGTGTCATCACCCTCTTAATTGAAGAAGGCATCTACCTTGGATGTGTTTGTTGTTTTCTTCAAGACGGAAATTTCAACTGGTTCAAATCTCCCAAACTGCAGTATGATGACATCTTCTTCAAGTTTTAGCGATGCCACAGGATGTAGAACTTCTGAAATTGAATCATAATCTAGTTTGACACTAGCATGGTTTATCTCAGCTATCTCACCATCGTCAATGATGATCTTTCCCTTTCGTACCAATGCCATGATATTTTCCTTTAAACTGAAGCATTTTATGGTGTGATGACCAATGATGCAGTGAAATTTACAATAAATAGGATCATTGACTTTATTGGATTCTTCGGGTCGCATTGAATGTGGGAGTGCAATGACTTTCTTGGTTAGCAGCTCGTCAAGAATCATAGTAACGTCAGAGTTCATAAAGAGATATTCTTTTCCTTGTAACTCCTTCAAAGTAGATTGATTTTTCACTTCTCGCATATGCTAATATGCTACAACCTCTTTGAAGTTTTGTCTCCCGGAGGCTTTCATAGAAGTTGTGGCTACCGCCATGGACTCATTAGTTGTGTAGTCTAAGGACTCTTTTGAATTGTATGTCTTCTTTTTTTGGATCAATGACATGTGATGCCTTTCCATGGCTTTGAATGCTCAACTCCATGTCATGAGCGCGTGTAGCTAATTCTTCAAAAGTTCGAGGCTTAATCCCTTGAAGGATATATACTAGGCTCCAATGCATTCCTTGTATACAAATTTTGCCTGCAGAGATTTCGGAAAGTTGATCCTTGATATCTAAGCTCAGCATTCGCCAACAATTGATATAGTCCACAATGAGTACATACTTACCTTGTTTTGTGTTTGTCAATTCCATCATGCTCACTGTATGGCGGGTACTGTAGAAACGATTGAGAAATTGATTTTGCCTTAACGAAATGGGCACTGCTACAAGTCTCAACGAAATGGGCAATATGTTGCCTTAGATTTCCCCTTCTCTCAAATTTCTGCAATTTTGGTGGTTGATATCCAATTGGCATTAGTAAACCCTCAATTTGCTTAAAATATGACTTTGAATATCCTAAGGAACTTTGTGATGGACCACCATATTGAGCTTTAATTATGATTTTGATCATATCTTGTAGTTGTTGAACTGTTAGAATGGCAACTGAAGTAGACTGTTTTGCGCTTTGAGAGTCAACTTACTTGTTGAGAGAATCAATATCAACTTTTTCTTGAGTTTTTAGATTGTGATGTGACCCTCAAGAGTTGTAGAGATTTATCTTGCTCATAAGTTGTGTAATTTGAAGATTTTTGTCATCCATAGACTTCTAAAAGGTTTCAATGGTTTGCTCCATCATACGAACTTCTCGTCCATTTCAATTGGGTCAACCATAAAAAAATTAGCCTTTGTTGAAATTGAAGAATCTGTTGAACTTTTAGATTCACCAAAGTAGAAGCTAGGGCTGGCAAGGGGACTGGGGGACGGGACGGGATGGAGCCAAGGGAGAGGGGATTTGGACCGGACCGGGATTGGGGGGACCGGGATTGGGGGGACAAAACTAGGTCCCATCCCGTCCCACTATATATACGGGATGGGATGGGATTTGGGGGACGGGACGGGGGATTTTTTTTTTTTGAATACTTATATATTTGTATTGAAATTATTAGTCTTTAGATAATAAATTTTAAATTTAATTTTTGATTTTCAAATATCAAAATAAATTTTCAAATTTCAAGATTCATGTTTCAAATTTCAAGTTTCAACTTTAAAGTTTTAAATTTCAAATTTGAGTAGTTTAAATTTGTAATTTAATATTTTAAAGTATGTAAATTGTGAACTTTAAATTAAGTATTTTAAAGTTAGTTTAGTACTTTAGTATATATTTTAATTGTATCTATTAAAATTAAAATTCAAAACAATAATTGTATTAAAAAAACTTGAACAAAAGTTAAAACCTTCAAATTTATTCAATAGAACTTAGAAGTTACAATTAACAAATATTAGTGGAGTAACTAATCTACGCAGCCACCTTCTAGGAAGGGTTCTATTTCAATAAGTTCTCATACGTAAAACTAATATTTGTTACATATATTAGATGAGTAACTAATTTTACGCAGCCATTTTCTAGGAAGGGTTCTGTTTCAATTAGTTCTCGAATGTAATCTAAAAATATATGTTTTCTCCTTTAAAAATTTAATTCTAATTGTCGCATCATATCGATTGTGATATCCTCCGGTGTTGGCAAACTTGCTAGAAATTATTGTGCTTCTAATTCATCATCACTGCATTCAATTTGTGTTTTGATCTAACTTGCTTGTTTTTTACTTAACTTTGGCAAATTGTTGTTCCTCCTTTCGGCAATGCACCAGTCTCTAAATAAAACTGTTGTTTCCAAACTGCCTTCCACCAATGAATGTCTATGATCACCAATTTGAAACCTTGGTGCACTGAAAGCAGCCTCCGATGCAACTGATGAAGCTTGAATAGGTAGGAAATCACGAACCATTTTGCTCAAAGTTGGAAATGCATCGCTTCGCCTACTCCACCATCCTAATAAATCTTCATTGTCATGTTTGATTTCCAATATTTCTAAAGATTGATTAAGATATTCTTCAAAATCACCACAGTTAATAGAATTAAGACCAAGAATACCTCGCATATAAGTTGAAATTGGAAGTGACAAATCAATCTCAACATTAGAAGTTTGACCAACTTCTCCTTGAAAATTTTCCATAGTTCTATATTTTTCATACAACAGTTTTGTTTCAACTTTTATGATAGACTTACACGTTTGACAATTTGGAATTTCTTCCGATAAATTTCTAAAGTTTCATAAAAAGTGTCAACAAGGCCTTGCACACCTTGTAATTTATAAGCAGGATGAAGTAAAGTAGCCGTTAAAAAAACTTGAGGAATAGGAAAAAAATATTTTTTAATTTTTCAATCATACCTTCAATCGCAACTCTAAGTTTATCTATTTTTTATATTTACAAAATTGAATTGTAAGAGCACAAATATTTATTAATACGGATGAAATAGTAAGATAATAAATTCCAGAAAATATGGTAGTAGCACCATAAAAAGTCTTAAAATTGTAATAGTTCTTTAGTTCTCTTCCAAATCTTCATCACAAATTCTATTTAATGGGTCAGCATTATGAGCATTAAAAACCATTTGTATGGGTCTTCTATATTTGTATGTAACCGAAAGCATTTCGTAAAGAGAATTCCACCTGTTTTAATATATTTTGGAATTTTTCTAGGTGACAATTCACATAGTAAACAACACTCATTAAATTCCCTAATTCTAGCAGCATTGTTTGTACGAAAAATTCAGGTAACGGCATATTAAACTTTTACGCTACCACAATCAAATAATATTACCATTTTGACAACTAAATTTAATATATGTGCAACACATCTAACATGAAAAACATTATTGTCAATTGGACATAATCTAACTTTTAACATTTTAGCAGCGTTTGTATTATTAGATGCATTATCTAATGCGACAGACATTATTTTATCTATAATCATGTAATAATCTAAAACACTTAAAATACTTGAAGCTAAATATGCACCAGTTTTTTTCTCTATACATAGTTTATAACTTATAATTCTTTTTTGCAAATTCCAATTATGATCAATCCAATGTGCAGTAATAGTTAAATAATCATTTCTATTAACACTACGACCCATGTCCGAAGTTATAGACACTCTACTATCTAATATGGTAAATATACAACGAAGAAATTAACAATGTTTACCTTGAATTCAAAAACATCAAATTTAACAGTATTTGTTGAAAAGGCTCTATAATCCAGATTATAAGTTTGTTGAATATATTCAATAAAATCGGGATTTGAAGAAAAACTTTGGGTGTGTTTGTTATGAAGGAAAATGTTTTTCATGGAAAATGTTTTCCTAGAAAATGTTTTCTTGGAAACAAGAAGATTTTGGACTTATTTTCTCATGTTTGGTTGGTGAGTAGAAAATATTTTTCGGAAATGATTTTTAGTGTTTGATTATGAATGAAAAATATTTTTGTGGAACTTCTTTTATTTTTACTAGAGTAGAAAATAATTTATGAAATTGAAAATATTTTTTAAAACAATTTTTTTGGGGTGGGGAGGCAGGGGAGGGGGATAGGAGTGAAAAAATAAAAAATTAAAGTTCATAGTATTTTTAAAAAGCAAATTAATTTTTTGAGGGGTTGGGGTTGGGGGTGGGGGCTGATGGGGTGGGTAGGGGGAGGTAGGAGTTTAAAAATAAAATTTGAAGTTGAAAAAAATTATTAAAAAGCAAATTAATTTTTTGTGGAGGGGCTGGGGTTGGGGAGGGGGGCTGGGGGAGGGTGGTCAGGATCGGGTTTTAAAATAAAATTTTGAAACTGAATATATTTTTATTTTTAAAAAAATTGATGTTTTTTTTCGAAAAAAAATGTAATTTGAAAATGAAGGAGAGATTTGGAAAATGTTTTCCTTAATTTTTGAAGGGAAGACATTTTCCTTAATTTTGAGGAAAATGAGTTGATTTGGAAAACAATTTCCAAAACTTTTACCCCAACCAAACATGAGAAAATTGGAAAACATTTTCTGGAAAATATTTTCCTTCGTACCAAACACACTCTATAAGGCAAACCACAAACAGAAACCATTTTAGCTAAATTTTTTCCGATCTAATTCCTTATAATATTTACGTTGTGTTATTGGACCAGCGGAGTTAAAAGGATCTAATGTTCCTTGAACCATGTTAGAAGCCCCTATCGATGCATTACCGGTAATATCAAATTCATTAATTGAAATTTTCTTTTCTATTGTCTAATGTTTTGGCTTCTTTATATTGAATCGGCACACAAGATAACCAATGTCTACTTAATCCCCTCTCCCCCCCCCCCCGTTCCACCTTGACCCCCACCTTGTTTATGTTTAAAAGGTTGCTTACACTTATTACAAATAGCAACACTATTTTCTTTATCGAAGGTCATAAATTGCCACACAATAGAAGTTTTAGGGCATTGATACTTCACCTTCTCCCTTGTGGGAGGTATAAGGGGTGGATGACCAAAATTTTGCTCCGGAAAATTGATAGTCTCATTTGGAACTTCTGTCACCGGACTAGTAGGTGTTTCTTCTAACTCCTCTTCTCCCAATCAGCTTCTACTTCTTCACCTGAATTTTCATCAACATTAGGATTAATATTACGATAATGTCGTTCTAAACGTTTGTTATAGAGTTGAACATTTGAATCAATATCTTATGGAGTATCATCAACATAAGTAGAATCATTTATGTTAAATCTAACTCTACTTGTTGATTTAGATGAAGTACCACCACTTTTACAACTCTTTTTTTCTTTTCTATTTTTTTTACCAAAATTAAATAATTTAAAAAGTCTACTTTCTTCGTTATCTTGTGCTTTCTCTTTTTCTTTACCGCTATTTTTTTTGCTAGAACTCATACTTAATTATATATAAAGTATAATATAAAAATAAAAATAACACAAAAGTAAAGACTAAAATAAAATATAAACATTATGAAACAAATGTACCAAACGGCTGCGTTAATAGCAGACGTTAAACCGATTGTTGAAGCTTGTGGTTTGTTGTAACTTGTAATTTGAAACTCCAACTAATACTTGATAACAAATATGAGATAATATAATTATATATATTGATATAATATGAAAATTTCAAATTGAAAATTGAAATATATGGATTATAATAATATGAGAATTAAAATGGAATAGAAATTAAGATTGACACTATAGAGTTAAGAGGATATAGAAAAATAGATGAGAGAAATGAGAATAGATGATTTTGTAAGAAATAGTAGGGGATAGGTGTATTTATAGTATTAAAAATGAGTTAAAGTGTAATTATTATAACTTCGGCGTTAAAAAAAAGTTTTATAAGTAGGGGTGTTTGGGAACACAAAAAGGGGCAAAAATCCGTTGGGGGGCCCACTAGTCGTTTCCTAACAGATTAAAACGATTACATTTTTTAATTTTTAAAAAAAAAACAGAGGGGATCCCGCTAACCAGCCGGTTTAACCGGGCTGGGTCGACAGGGACGCAGGGGTGAACCGGCCCCTGACCGGTCTCCTCATACCCCACCCATTAAACCCCCTAAACGTAAGGGGACGGGACGGGCGCGAAGCGGGTCGGTTCGGGACGCGGGCTGAGGCGGGATATCCATGTCCCCATACCATCCCTAGTTGAAGCCAGAGTAAGAAAGTTCATCAAACAACTTTGATACAATGTTGCCCCCAGGTATTGTAGTTTTTTGAATGTCATTTGAGATTTTCTCTGTCTTGGCATCTCCAAGGAGGTGAAATATTCAGATCCATTCAAGGCACTTGTCTTGAAATCGTGTCGAGTGATTGGATCAACATCACTAAAATCAATAAATGTGGCAATAGTAGAGTACTTGCATGAAACATCATTGATCTTCTTGAAGGCCATTGCAGAGTTGAACTTGTTGTTTTATTTGTAGGATAAAGAGATGAAGAACAAAATTAGTCCCACTGCAATCAAAATAAGTAAAAGAAAAATGTGATTTTATTAATGAATCTTGTTTGTACAATTTTGTTGTTCTCTTAATTCTTCTCTCCTGATTTTCTCCGTGATTCGAGGGCTTCGGTAGCATATTTCTCGAATATAGGATTATGTAGACCTCCTTAAGATGTATATGATCTCTGAGAATGTCGGGAAGCACTTCGTTGTTGCAAGTCAATCTTTGGGAAGAACTCCGTTGATCAATTCTTTAAATAGCTATGTAGTTGATATTGTAACTTATGTAGACCTCCTTGAGATGTATTTGATTTCCGAGAACGTCGGGAAGAACTCTGTTGATCACTCCTTCGAAGAGCTATGTAGTTGATGTTGTAACTTTCTCCAATTACAGAATGTTCGTTGAAGTGCTTATTCCCTCTCTTGAATGTCATGTTCATCCCCTATTTATATTTGTAAGGGGTGGACAAGGTTGGTTTTGATTGGCCAAAGGATGTTATTTTGACACTTGGCGCATTGTGATTCGTTCTTGCATTTGACTGGGACTACCACCTCATTAGGACACATGGCATCACCTTGTTGGTCTAAGATGTCTACTCACTATGACACATGGCATGAGTTTGAGATTCAAGGTGAAATGTACCTTGGACTTGAATTTAATATAAATGAACTTATTTATTTGTAAAGCCCAGATTAATCATTTAACCCAAATAAACATGGATTTAATCCAAATTTTGTTTGAATTAAATCCAATAAAATTTGTGTGTCTGCACTGGGGATTTGAATCCAAAGAGAAATTGAGAAAAATAATCGAATTTAGTGAATTAGGGTTACAAAATAAAGTGAGAAAAAGTCAAGTAGAAACTGGGTTCCAAGTCCGCATTGCAGACCTGTTCCTAAGAAATGGAAATTTTCTCTCTGCATCGTGGAGAGGTCACCCCTCTACCTCAAAAATTATTTCACAACCAAATATTAAATGCATCTTCACGTCATGGACTTGCTTTCATATAGTTATTTCTTGATTGTTTCTCATGTTTAACTATCTAAACACACTCTGAAACATCACGAGATCTTTTCTATCACAAATCACAACCTTTAATTTAGAGATCAAATTCAAGATAGATTTGAAAGTTAAGTCTTGAAAGTTCTTTGAGTCCTTTTAAGAAGTCTTTTGCAAATCTTTTAAACTTGTTTTAGGACTTATGTATTGAGATTGAGAAATAGTAGAGTCAAGTTCATTTTCTTTAAAATGTTATATGAGGACTATGTATTCCCAAGGAGTAAATGTTTTCACATTTGAGATGAGAGGAAACACCAATTTCCAAATGAGTTTTCATGAGTAGTTTTGAGTTCCATCCCTTCTAAGAGATAAGTTTTTGAGTAATAATCTCAAACCACAGAGAAAGAGTTATGGTCTTCCGTGGATCCATACTTAGGATTTTTCATCATGTACTGGAACTTCAAATCTCTGAACCTATCGGTGGATGTGCAGGAAGGACTGTGGGTCAACCTACCGTCTGTTAGTTGATTCGTAGTTCCATACTTGATAAGAATTCCCTAATACTCCATCTACACCTTCCCAACGACGATTCTTGGACCACTTCATAAATGTCTCCTTTTGCATAATTTCAATTATCATCTCCATCAATTGAATTCTAAGCTTAATTTCTATAAAACATGATACAAAACACATTATTTCTAATATAATATATCCCTAGACACACACAATTTCGAAACGAAATATGTCAAAAATACTGTAAACTCTTGTACTTTGTGCTCTGATACCAAGTTTGTCATGCCCCGAGCCTATATACTAGATGTGGTTTGAACTCAAGAACCATTGTTGATCACAAGCAAATCCTTGACCTCTATGACTACTTGGGTAGATTGAATCAAACATTTAAAGGCGTAAAACAGAAGTAAATCATTAACACTACTCAATGCAACAATAATTCACAAAATACCTCAAAGGATGAGAAGCTTTTGTAAGACTCATCAACTCTATCTATCTATGAATCATCTATAGTTCTATATGGATGTTACGATAGGATCAACGATACCGTAAATTGACTAAACTTAAAGAAAAAAGGAGGGAGTTATCCAAGGAGGCTCAACAAAACTAATTGGCATGGTAAATGATCTCAATAGAGCGCATGTTGATGATCCTGAATACATGTATCTACACCATAGAAATATGCATGTCAAATGAAATCCCTACATGTATGTACGAGTATGTAAAAACAGAATAAATAAGTAACTGATTTGATAAGTCTGGAGGAATACTCACCTCAACTCAACGCAATACAAAGAAATAATAAGAGATGAAATGTTTAAAGCCTTATAAATAAAAGATACTAAATCAAGGATGTATATAAAAATATAATAATTAGATTACTATTTACTATTATATAAGAGATTCTGTAACTGACAATCATCACATATATGAGCTATGTGATGATACAACGTCTCACCCACATTGCCAGAACTATTTTATACCTTTTAGGAGTATAGAACACCTCAACTAACTGGGTCCACCAAAGATATGCTCAAAAGCAATAAGGAGTCATCTAAAAAGTATGATATTTTACCTATGTTTAATACATGGTTTAGAGGAGTGTGAGTTGTCTTAACTCATCCCCATATCGATGTGCATCACTACTCCTAATAAATATATATACTCATGCTCAAGTAGAAATACTCTTTCTTTGTTCGAAGGTAATCACTCAAAATAACCTCTGAAGATATGTAACTGCTCTGAAATATCTTGTATTTATAAACTCTGTTTAGACATCAAAGTTTCTCTTTTCGCAATGTAAAAATGTGACATTTGGAAATACTTACTTTCTTATATTATCTCTCAATTATGTATGAAATTATTCTCAAAATTCATCCTTGCTTTTTCAGAAACTAGTTTAAGATCATAGTTGGTTAAAAAGGATTCTCAAAAATGACTCCATAAAAGCTCTTGAACTATCCTCTTAAACTCAATTTTGTTTCGAGTGTGTATTAATACAGGTGATTAAGATATCCAGGAATTTTAAAAGTGAAATGGAGCTTATAGAAGATAATATGGAGAAGGAAATGTGGCCACAACTTGAAAGAACGTACGTCGAATGAAACAAAGAAAAGATTCGGCATAGCAATCCTTGGTGTACTGTTGGCGCATAGCGCTAGGCCCTGAACTTCAGAAGTCAGGCCTGGGCGGACTACTGGTGCTCCACCCTAGAGCTTGAAATACTGAAGGCCAGGCCTAGCACATTACTAGCAAGCTTCCCAAGGGCCTTCCCCAGCATCCCCGACGAATTTTAAAGTTAAATTAGGACCCCAAATTAGTTTAGATTGCTTCTAAACTAAACTTGTTTCTCAAACGCAAAACCAATACGTAAGAACTTTAATAAAATTGCTTTTGAAAAAATAACATTACTAAATCAATAGGGCTCATGTGATACTAAGCATGATCAACACTATAAGATTCACAAAATAAAAGAATCAAAACCTCAACTATTAAATAACTAAATTCAATATCAAGAACTACAAATATATAATTTAGATGTGACAATTTTTTACTGAATTGAGATGTAGAGTGTGAACACGAACTAATTCAACACTATTCTAGCCTTACATACCTGGAAAGAACAAAGGTTTTGGCGAAAATCAATAGAAACTTGAAAAATTCTTGAACCTTAGTTTTTTCTCCTCTTGGAACCTTGCTCTAAATCTTCTACGTGTTAAAGAATGTTAAAACAAGTCCTAACACTGATTAGACTCTTAATTAGGTGAAGAAAAATGTGGCTTAGGCTTAGAAGAAGTGGGAAAAGACCAAATTACCTATCTTAAAAATTGTCGAGGTGCCTTAAAAAGGAAGGTTCGCTAAAACAAGCATATCTTATTACTCTAAACTCTAAATAAAGAAAACTTGGTGGCGTTAGAAAGAAAACCCAAAGAACTTTAATTTGATAGGTCATTGCCCATCTATTTCTTTAAGTGTTCAAATATATGGTCTTTTGAAGTCAACCCAAAATTTAAAATAGATGGATGACTTGTATAAATCCCTATTTATCTCTTTTAAAAGTCCAAGGATTTACAAGAACCATCTTTCTTTCGCACGAATAAATATAGTGAACCCCAAGGTGAGACACTCGGTTGGATGAAAGCCTCATAAAGGAGGTCTTTCAACTGCTCTTTTAACTTAGTCAAAGTCATTTTTTTTATAAAGGAATAGAAATGAGTTGAGTATCTGGAAGGACGTCAATTCTAAAGTGTATCTCCCTTTTGAGAGGAACTCCAAGAAGATGATGGGGAAAGATTTCTGGGAATTCTCTTATAACTGGAACTAACTGGAGAGGTGGCGTCTTAAGACAAGAGTCATTGACTTTGATTAAGTGATAGACGCACCTCTTGGAAATTAACTTTGTGGCCTTGAGGTATGAGATGAAATGACCTCTAGGCAATGCTTTTACTTTTCTTATTTAAGAAAGGCTTATTAGGAAACTGAAATTTGACTATTTGAGTCCTACAATCAACTAAGGCATAACAAACATATAGTTAATCCATGCCTAGTATGACATTGAATTCACTATGTATAATTCGACTAAATTGGCCATGATGTCTTTATATGGAGAGATACTCTTGATGCATCGCAATAGTAAACAAAACGTTCTATACCATCTGGTAAAGTCAACAACAGAGCAGTAGTCAATCAAGTTTTCAGTTCCTGAAAACTTTTCTTTCAAGCCTCGAATCATTGAAACTTAACCTTCTTTTGGTTCAACGTAGTCAATGGGATCAAATATATGACACTCATGCGTTATTTTGAGTGCAAGATGTGATCCATAGGCATCTATAAAACCTCAAATTTAGATGAGTTACTTTTAGATTAGAGGGTGAACGTTTCCTGTCATGGATGCCACGGATCTTCTTTATCCTAATGTCTTTTCTGTCGGCACTGAGACTACTTATTATTTATTTGTTGCTACAATTTTAGTTAGATATTTTAGTGCGATGACTTTTAAATTTTGGGGGTGTTTTGTTTAGACGTTCGCTACTAGTTATTTATTTATATGTTAAGACTTAAATTATGTTGTTTTACTTCTACGTCTTGTTTAGATACTTAAATATTGCATAAGATAGATGTTAAGTGCTGGTTCAACCACAAGGAGGTTGGTGTAAGTGTCAGTCACGATAATTTAGGTCATGATACAAGGCCCTTTATCTCTAGTTGAGATTCGAGGATGTGTAACATGTAGTATTTAATCATATGGAATAAAATTTTTTATAAAAACAATATAATTTTTTGATAAAAAATATTTGTTTGACTGTCCATAAAATATTGTAGCTCTGCACCCTACTACTAGTAGAAGAACTACACTGAGCAATAAGTGAAATTTGTTGAGCAAAAGAGTTCCTTTTTTCATTGTCAATTGACCCTAATGCACTTATTTATCTCCACTCCTTATATTTATAAAGTAATTACAAATATTTATTAAATTTCCTATTTGATAACTAAACAATAAATAGATCGATCGATACATATAACATTCCATCATTTGTGGTTGATTTCATAGCTCGATCCCCTGCTAAGCCACATGGTAGTATCTGAGAACCGTCTTATTTGAGTTCAAAGCCTAATTGAAAAATATCATAATTTAGGAAAGCGATGTTGATTTATCATCACAATTCCTTCTATATATAACTTCAAATTTCATACTAAAATAGTTCTTAAAAAATTCTCCTTGATCCTAACTTAATATTTACTTTATATTTTTCTCAAATCATATCATCATATAAAGTATATTCATATTTACTTCACATATAAATATGAGAAGGAGATGCCTCTAATTGATTTTCAATGTGTATATGTGTATAATGGGCGAATTTTAAAATATTGGGCATGTAATTTGGTGGTCTTTTTATAAAATTAGACATATTTAATGTGTGTATTTTTTTAAAATTGGTATAATATATTATTTGTATACATCCATACTACAAGTAGACTAGATAGTGCGCTTTCTTTGATATTTAGTTATTTAATTGTAGATTAAAAATCAATTCCTACTTAGTATATTTTTTTAGTGGTACTCTCGTATTTTAAAAATTCTAGATTTGCCTTTAATATTGCAGGACCGAGATGGTGCTCGTAAAATCTTTGTTGCATGTATTTTTGTGGCTTGTCATATCGTATAACAATTTAAGAATTATTTAAAATAAATTAGGTGTAATATTATAAGGTGGGAAATTAAATCTTCAATAAAACAATGAAAATTCAAATAGTTAATCGAGTTACTAACGTTTTTTTTTTCTCCCCCTATTAGTGAACCCTTATAACAATATATAATGATAAATTATTTACAAATGAAAGTTTTTAAGTTTTTATTCTACATATGCTCTGAAACTTCTTTTTTCTTATTGAGATTAACAAATATAGTAAGAGAAATTAATGGTTTAGAATTAAATTATTAATACGAATATAGTTATAAAATTGACTAGAACTCTACTTTAGAATAAAAAAATCATAACAAGAACAAATCTGAATATAATTTATACAAAAGAAATAGCAAGTCTTAATGAAAACAAGAGCTTTTGGGTTTAGATTGGCAGCAGTTTTTTAAGCAAAAAAAAAGAAAAATCAAATCGAAATGATTTTTAAGTCAAAAATAAAATAAAAAGTAGCGGTAGATCTATTTTTGATTTTTAATTTATTTGAAGTTATTTTTAATTTTTATTTAAGTTATTTTAAACCTTGTCAAACAGTTACTAACCTATTTTTAATTATTTTTATATTTGTTAAACACTTTTAGAAATCAAAACGAATTTAAAAGTAGATTTGACCAATTATTAAGTCAATCTAAAGACCATCATAGTCTACTTTGCTAAATAATTAATTAATAAGTAGTTTATTTGATCATAATTACAAATTAATTATTTAATCTCATATTTGGGAAGCACTTAGTTGAGTCCACCCAGAATTTATAAGTAATTAATTGACTTTTTCAACCAAAAGGAAAAAAAAAAAAGAGATTCTCGAGAAGCACTTCTTTGGCTGGGAAATTAATCAAAAAATATATAGAGGATTAATTAATAAAATTAGGGACTTGACCAATTTAGAATATATAATTACATAAAATAAAAACAGTAATTAATGTCACACAAACAAACAAAAGGAAGCTAGTTATGCAACTCCAACACTTTAGGGGAAATTAATAACTTGTTTGGTCAAATTTATTTTAGCTTAAAATTTAAAAAGTGGGATATTTAATCGATTTTTTAAAAGAAAATAAGTGATTTTTAAAGTGTAGAAAAAATTAATTTTTAATTTTAAAAATAATTTTTTTGCTAAAAGAAGTTCTCTAAAAAGTATTTTTGAGAAAAATACACTAAAAAAACTTTTTAAAACTTGATAAAAACTAATTATTGCTAAAAAATATTTTTTTAATATATTAAACATAAATTATTTGTCATCAATTTCTTAAAACACATAGAAAAAAAATATTTATCAAAATAAGTTGATGTGATGGATTATGTTACAGATTCAACACTGGAATTTTTTAAATTAGTTGTTATGGGAAAGTAACGTCTAATATATATGTTTTTTTTTAAGGAAAAAGACATTTTCTTTTTTAAAAACAATTATATAAAGTTGTATGTCAAATCGAGATAGTTACATTTTCAAAATATTTCAACGATAATAGAAATAATTATTAAGGTACTAGGTTAGTAATAAATGTTTAAGATTTCATATTCTATATTTAAAGAGGTTTATATATGAATATTATTATTATGAACTAATAGTGAAAAAGAATTATTTTATTTATATAGATTGATGTATAAATTTAAATTTATAAAACTTTATTAGAACTTCAAGAATCTAAAAATGCTTCAAAAATAGATGAAGAAAAATTATTTTTTGAAGATTAAAATATCTCTTTTGTATATATATGTTTATCCATGTATCCCTTATTAATTAATTATCATATCTCATAAGTTTGGTTAAGTTTCATTCAGAATTTTATTTTTTATTTTTATATGAATTTTTTAGTTTTATTTTATGTTTGTCACGATCCAAAATTAGTCGTGATGACACTCGTCTTATCCCACCAAGACAAGTCAACCTAAAACTCAATCATTACAATAAAATGTGGAAAATTTATAAGTTACTTAGAAGTACCCTCAAAACCTGGTTGTCACGTGTACAAGCCTCTAAAGTATTACAATTGAATCAAAAAAAATATAAGTCTCATATGATATTGTTTTTAGAGTAGAACAAAATCATAAACAGGAGTAAGGAGGTATGCTGAGATGACCAACAACTACCTCACAAATCTTCAGGAAGCCTCGGAAAAGAAGAGAATGTATCATAAAGGTCCGGGCTAGTAACCTACAAAAATATTAATGTATCATAAAGGTCCGGGCTAATAACCTACAAAAATATTGTAGAAGCAAGGGGTGAGTACCAAATCACACGGTACTCAGCAAGTAAACCTCTAAACACAAGCTAAGGAGATAAAATGCAGGTACTCCTATTACCCCCAACCGAACCTTCACAACTACAACTTGCATACAAATCAGCCCAACCTAACAACTCACAGTTTACATAGCACGTAGATCAACAATAACACTTAGACAAATTACATATCCTCCACAACAACACTTTAACAAATTACATATCCTCAAAAATAATAATTCAACAAATTACATATCATCGATAACAACACTTCAACAAATTACATACCTTCAACAATAACAATTCAACAAATTACATATCTTCAATAACAAGCTCTATATATGTTAAAGTGATAACATATCCTCAATAACACCCCAAGCTCGTGGTTTCTCTGGTTGAGCCAAATATACAACAAACCCACGAAAGATGTGATTCTTTAGATACATCATACAAGTATAAATATGTTCATATGCAAACCTACTTTTCCCCCTCAAATTATTGAAGTTCAACTATTTTACTTTGAACTTCAGGTACATATAACTTCAAATATCATAATTGAAATTTAATTTTGTCAAACCTACGTGTTTGAAGTGGATATAGATATAGGTATAAGTTGAATGACAGTGTTAGAATAAGTTGTGCTTAAATTTTTAGAGCAAACAATACAAATTTTATTAGTTTAGGGCCTAATTACGTTTTCTGTGAGTTTTCAAAATTACAATTCATGTTAGATTTTGATCTCTTGATATATGTATCTGACGCGTCTAGATACACTGGGTCAAAATTAGATATATTTCATTTCATGTACATTGTATCGGATCCAAGTGGATACACGGACTCTTTCGCTTGTATCTCTCCTATCTTGCTTGCCTCTCTTTCAATGTATTTGTATTTCATATTTACTTGAAATATATCTGGTGTACCAGATACACGTCTATGTGTGATTTATATGTATAAAATACGGGATAGATTGGTTATATCACTCGTCACCCTCAATCTCGTTCGTCTCTCTCCACTCTCGCTTGTCTTTCTTCAAATGTATTTATATTACATAGTGTATCCTATAGAAAAAATACATGTATCTAACTTAAAATATTATATTAAATAATTAATTAGTGAAACGATAGAAAGTCAATGTAATTAGGTTGTTTTTTTCCTAATTTTTAACAAATAAACCAGGTGTCCCATCCCATTTGGACTTGTAAGTGGGTTTGACCCAAGCTCATGGCCCTATGTAGTTGGCAAATGAACAACCTAAAAAAAAATTGGGCAACTTTCACATATAGCAAACAAAAAAATCATATTTGTATAATATAGCAAACTTTGCATAATTGCGCTCCATAGCAAACATAAAAACTGTATAATTCGCTATACATATAAAAGTGTATAATTCGCTGGCCTAAATTGTATAATTTGCTGGCCTAAATTGTATAATTCGCTGGCCTGTTTTGCTGCAATTGTATAATTAGCTTTGCATACAGTTGAATCGAATTAAAATGTATGTATATTGCATAATTATAAGTGTATAGCAAGAAGATATATGTTTTTTCTCGCTTTATACAAAAACAGAAACACAATATATACACTTCTGTTGTATAAAGCTAGAAAAAATTGTATTTCACTGCAATTGTATAATTCACAATTGTATAATTCTTTGGCCTTTTTCTCTGCAATATTTGAAGTAAAATGTTTGTAAATTATATAATTAAGTGTATAACACGAAGATATACATTTTTGCATGTGTATATACAATTTTTCTCTCGCTTTATACAAAATAGAAACAGAAATTATACACTTCTGTGTATAAAGCGAGAGAGGCGAGAATGGGAGAGTGGCGAGCGAGACTTCTGGGAGAGAGACCCTGGCAATTTTTGCCAAGGTTTGCTATGGAGCACAATTAAATCAAACCCTAGCTATTCCATTTAATTTAGGTTATTAGTTTGCTATTTTATACAATTTTCCCAAAAAAATTTGCTTCTCTAGATATAAAATACAAGTACAAACACATCCAAATGCAAACATGTTTTTTACCTTTTCAATAATTTGAAAGTTTTCACAACACAAAGTGATCCAACTAATTTCAAAACAAAACAATTCTTCATTATCTATTGATCCATATTGTATATAAAAAACACTATGAGAATTGAGAGGTAGAGGTGAGATAGGGAATGTGTTGAAGGATCGGAACGAGTGGAATGCTAGTTATAGGACTTGTTTTCTCTAATTTCATTAGCGAAATCATCATGAAATCCTAGAAATATTTGATCAATCTAAGATGAATAAAATAAAAAAAAAAATAATTATACCAAAAACACCCTAGACGTAATATTCGTAACTTAAAAAAAAATTAAAAATGAGTGTTGCTGCCCAGGATCGAACTGGGGACCTTCAGTGTGTAAGACTGACGTGATAACCACTACACCACAGCAACTTTCATGTTTACAATTGTTATATATTACACTAAATATTATACAAAGTATCTTTTATATATCTTTCAACTTCATCAACATTTTGGAAAATAATAAAAAGAAAAATTCACCTATTGTCATTGTAAGAAAGCTCCTTAATGAAATGGAAAATCAATGAATCTCCATGTTGTTCGTAATTTTTGAAAATGTTATTGAATATATGTTGAATTTTTGTAAAGTAATGTATTTTTAAAAAAGAAACTAACACAAATATGATAGCCTAATATGTTATGTCTTATTATTATTAAAACTAGAGACTTCATATTATACATCCATTTCATTGTTTATTCCCTATAAAGAAATAATTGCGACCTATATTATTAAAATTTGGTAGTTCATAAGGTTAACTTTGTAAATTACCTAGCAGACTC
Source organism: Solanum peruvianum (assembly GCA_027705065.1). Classification (NCBI taxonomy): domain Eukaryota; kingdom Viridiplantae; phylum Streptophyta; class Magnoliopsida; order Solanales; family Solanaceae; genus Solanum; species Solanum peruvianum. Next base: position 5,497,353 of record JAKWJD010001755.1, read on the forward strand.
CATTTATAATTTTTTCAGTAAGATGAGCTGTATATATATATGTTAAAATAAAAAAGAAGAGTACCATAGTAAAAGGAGGTGTAAATTAAAGTACATTTATTGAGGGGATTATATGATGAAAAAAAATTATAAGTTTAAAAAAACATGTGCTTTTGGTGGACCATTAATAGCACTCACAAAGACTGAAAATTCATATAGAGTATTTCCTCTTTCACATATTATTTATTCACATTATTAGAAAAAAAATTAAAATTAACTAAAAAAATTCTTTTTGCTGAAATTAATTCTTGTAAAGGTATAAATATTGTAAGTTTCAAAAAGGCTAAGGTATAAATTAATAGAAATATATTGATGGATAAGATAAAAAAGAGAAAATTACGCAATAAAGCAAACTTATAATATTTAATTAATCATCATAGCTATAGTTTGCTATAATTACCACTCGCAACTAACATTATATATTAATTATGTGGGCTGACTTCGAATTTAATTATTATGTTTATATATGTATAATTCGTCAGAATATACAAATACATATGTATTATATACAATAATTAACCTATATACATACACAATTCACCTCTCTACCCTCTCACGCTCGCCTCGCTCCTCTCTCCTCTCTCTCCAAATCTCGTTGCCCTATATACAAATGTATATGTATAATATACAATTATATACATGTATAATTCACCTCTCTCCCACTCTCTGCCTTCTTTCGCTCGCCTCTCTCCTCCCCTCCCAGTCTCGCTCGCCTTTCTCCTCCCTCTCCCAATCTCTCTTGCCATATATACAAATACATATGTATAATATACAATTATCTAACCAATATACATATACAATTCACCTTTTTCCCACTCTTTTCCTCCTCTCTCTCGCCTCTCTCCTATCTCTCGCAATCTCGTTCTCCTCTCTCCTCCATATAGCATTTAGCTACAAATTGTAATTATCAAATTATAGCTACAAAGAGTAATTAATTATTTTTAAGTGACTATATGTGAAAATTTTCCAAAAATAAATATATAGAATGTATAAAAAAAAGGCTAAAGTATAAATTAATAGAAATATATATTTTTGGGTACCACGTTCCAAATATGCTTTCACGAGTTTCTTCTCTCTCACCATCCCCTACTCACATGTATACTTTTTTATTATGAGTGTGAGTTTTATATTTAATTTTATTTATTAGAAATGTGAGATTCAATTAAAATTATCACAAATAACACTTAATATGAATAAAATATTTCATCTAGATAAAACTTAAATAAATTATTAAATATTAATTAAAAAATAAAAATTAAAGTATAATTATCTGATCATATTGTATACAAATAATTTTAGGTGAGTGTCAACCGCAAGATTTTTTAATAATAAATTTTATTTTTGTTATGTTTAATACGCAAGTAGGATATTATTTTTTCCCTAAAAACATATGTATATATGTTACACAAATCATAGAAAATGAGGAAAAGAATTAAGAGCAGAGGGTTTAGATTGGATGGGGTATAATTATTTGGAGTCGGTGGATTGGAGGTAAATAGAATTTTAAATTTTATTTTTAAAAAATTAACTACTTTTGTTTTAAGATAGATATACTTTAGTCTTTTAACTTTTAACTAATATTGATAATTTATATTAAAAAAAATTGTCAAGGTAGAGAGTTTCATTCATCTCGAATTATTAAGGGTTATTTTTAAGTAAAAGAAACAGTAATAATTTTTATTTCATCATTCCCACTTTTGTGTACTAGAACTATGTCTTTAAAAAAAAAAAAAAACTAAAATGTACTATAACTATGTACTGACTCAAAATTTCAGGAAAAAAAAATATATTTTGAAATTTGTGGTTAAATTATTTTTAAATATAAATGGATCTCAATTTTTGGGGTAAGCAAAAAGTTTTCGCATAAAATGTGACCTATTGAATTATCTTTAATAAAATTTCTGCAACACAATTGACATTTTTTAAAATTGTGAACTTTTTTTTTTTTTTTTAATGTACGTGGCCTCCAAACATCTCGCACGTATCTCTACTAAATAGAGTTACAGAGTGTATCGCATAAATCAAAATGTGTATAAAGTTACAAAAGAAAAAGTGAGATCAAGAGATAATAGGATCTTAACGTAATTCAATTGTGTTTCTGAAACTTTGGTCATACTCAAGAGTACCATATCCCTATTTATATTTATAATCTAATCTGTCACTAACATGATTTACAATTATAAATCTTCGTATAACGTTCTGATTCTTTTTAACCAAACAGTGTTAAAAGATGAAGAAAGTGGGATTAAGAGTAGAGTAGAACAGGAGTATGAGATCTGGAGAATCCAAAGTGTCTACTGAGAACATGATATCTTTCCAGAATATTAAAAAATAAAATTGATTTTGTTTGACAGTTTAAAGAAGTACTCCACATGGTACGTACGGCTTACTGAAATAATACTTACCAACTCTCCCATCATAACCTTAACTTTGTAAGTTGCAACATGTTAATGTATATTCATTTGCTATTATTCCTTTTGGTCATTTATGAGGATGTCTGAGTATATTAAGCGAGATAAGATTATATATATATATAGACTTATATATAAAATTAGGTTAGAGTAATTTTTGTGATGGATAAAATGAGATAGGTGAAACTAAGATGCTTCGGGATGTAGTTGTGAAAAGGAGATGCTTAGAGGCAGAGGCGGAACTATATATATATATATATAATATATATATATAATATATATATATATATATATATATATATATAATTAGGTTAGAGTGATTTTTGTCATGAATAAGATGAGATAGACGTGAAATTAAGATGGTTCGGGATGTAGTTGTGAAAAGGAGATACTTAGAGGCAGAGGTGAAACCAAAATTTTCAATTAGGGGGTTTAAAATCTTCAAAAATTAATAGCGGAAGGGGGTTCGACATCTACTATATATACATATAAACTTATTTTAACCATGCGTAAATAATATAATTTTCTGTCGAAGGAGATTGAGATGAACCCTTTCATATTAATTTAGAACTCATTTGAAAAAAAAAAACTAAAATAAAGATTTTTAAAAGTGGAGGAAATGCATGAAATTAGATAGTTGAGGAAAAAAATTGTTAAAAAAGAACATAATCTTATAAATAGTTAGACATCATTTCAAAGTACTAAAAGTCACTTATAAATTAGACTAAAAATGAGAAATATATATTTTTTTTTTTTTACTGAGTAGATGACAGTTGAAGATCTTGTCTTACTGTACTGATGAGAATCTTAAGACTTTGTGGGGACTAATGAAGGAGATGGGAACATGGCCTAGCAGTGCCTGCCTCCTCCAACTCTCCAAACTAATTAAAAAACGTTTTAGAATCTTGTCCGATTTGATGCTCGATATTCATATAAAAGTATAGTTATAGCTTAATTTATAATAATTCTAGCGCATCTAGATATATGTATCTCAGGTATATAAGGTTGAAATTTAGTATAATTTGTTTTAGGTACAATGTATTCAAATGGATTCACATGTATATAATTCTTTTGCTCGTCTCTCTCCTAAATTGCTCGCCTCTCTCCTTTCTCGCTCGTCACACTATCCTCTCTCACTCACCTTTCTCTCTATAACTATTAACTGGTATCTCAAATACATTTATTTAGTGTGATTCATATGTATCTGGAATTTAAAGTTTCTTCTGTTATAGAATATCTGATATTAAAAATACATAGATATCTTTGACTTATAATTTATATGAAATTATTAACTAGTGAGACAATATTAATTATTTCAAAATTATAAGGAAAACGAATATTATAATATGATAAAAACGTTTGTCTAATTAGATAGATTCTGTTAGTTTTACTCGGTAAATTTTGCAAATAACACTATGATTTCAAATCAAAACTTAAAATTGGGGTCACAAGTCCTACAACCAAATACCTACTTGAGACTACTCTAGATACAACCCTAATAAAGTCAAATATTCAAGACTCAGAGTTTCGAAAAATATCTCAAATAGTGAATTCAAACTAAAGAAAAACTTAAACATGAGCTAAAATTAGATCGTATAGAAGATTATGCTTTAAATATAAGTTATGTTAGATCGAACTAAATCAACTCAACATGAAATTATATTAGCTTATACTTTACTCATAAAAGTTTGAATGAGTTAAGTGGACCATCAATTTTTGAGCATATTTGACATCCCTCCTCGCAATCATGGAGTAATATCTATATAAACTACTAGGCTAAATTAAACGTGCAAAACGATAAATCAATTTTTTAAATTTTCTTTAGTTGATTCAATGTATACATAATTAAAGTAAGAAAACATAACAATGATGAAACTTATTTTCCCATTGATATAGCAAGCTAGTTAGTTTCCTCAAGGTAATAATGAAACTACCACATTAAGCATTAAGTGATGAGGCTAAAAAAATATTTTTTTGTGAAAGTATATACCATTTTTTTTTGTATTTGCTATATTAAATTTACCTCCTCTATTTGGATTTCTTTGACAAAACTTTTGATCTATTTATTATTATTCATATATATTTATCTTTGTATTAACTAATTTATTCGAAAGAGCAAGCGAGGCCTACTCATTATCTTTCAAATAATTAAGAATATGAGGTTAATTATAGGTAGATCACCACTAACACCTTGTTTGGATAGTTATTACATGACGTCTTGTATTGCTAGTTTAAATACAGTATTTGTTTCAGGTGTTACTTAATTTTTATTGTGTCGTGTCATTTAAATCTGTCGTTAGGTAACCATGAAAAGACCTATTTTATGTAACGACTGATTTAGTGTGATCACATCGTTACCTTAATATTTTCTTTCTTTTTTCTTTAATATTTAATAATCATATTTTTTTATCATACACTTTCGTAGTAGCTCTACCTTGTACACTATTTCTTTTATAGGTTTATCACTCAAATTATAAACGTATAGCTTTATACAACGACGCAGAATGATACAATCTATTTAAATATTATATTTATTAAAATAATATAATATAATATGATACATTATAAAATAATATGTAACAACCCTCCTGTATAGGACTAGATTGGCGTGATGTGTATAATGTCAGATTTGAAAAGTATAAAATTTGAAAGATACATATTTAATTAATCTACCATCAAAATAAAAACATGAAAAATACTCTAGAGAATCTACCATTAATAATTCAAATATAAAAATAAGAAAAGGACACACCAAAATCAACAGATGCATGCACGGATGATAATATTTTCGTTGAACACAAAATGTTATCGAAGACTAAGTTTTCGATTATAGTTTTAAAATTTGTACAAGATATATTTTAGTTTTTAAGAAATTGAAATATTCTGAATGGAAATGAAACTTTTCACTATTATATTTAAAAAAACAATTTTAAAAAAAAGTCTAATAAAATTTCATGAACAAAAAAATATTTAAAGATAAAATTTAAAAATCTAATTTAAAATTTGTGATCAAACACTCGCTCAAAGAACTAGAATAAATTTTCCCCCACACACTCCATCTCCATCCAAAAAAAAAATAATTTTTATTTATTATTTTAAGTAAGGCTAAATGATCAGAAAATTTAATCAAAATTTGATCAGAAATTTGAAAAGTCTATAATATTCTTTTTATTTTAAAATAGGCTGATTTTGTTTTCCATTTTCAATTAAAAGTATTAAAATTAAAAGATAAAAATATTCAAAAAATAAATAAAATGCAAAATATGTTATTTTGTCATTCTAACCAAAATAATTTTTCTATTAATTATAATTAAAAAAATATCACTAAAAATCTTTATATGTTGGTAAGAGGAGGAATGTGTTAGGTGGAGACATGTACGGTAAACACATGTTTTTAAGCATTTGTACATGGAAAATAAAATATTGGTCTAATAGGGAATTTTTAATTTTTAACATAAAATATATATATAGTTAAAAATATATAATAAAAAGCTAAATCGTATTTAATATTCCTTCTGCAATTTATATGTCTTATATTCTGTTTTAGTTCCTTCGAAATAATATATGTATTAATTTTTATATTTTATATTTAAGTTCACAAAATTAAAAATTATTCAAATACATTATTTTATAATTATAAAATTCTCACACACACAATGCTCAAAATTGTATATTGGACTCTTTATGAAGTTTTAATGTGTTGACTAACTTAAGAATAAGTAATGATCAATAATGTGTGTCCCCTATAAGTGATGAATATTTCTATGGATACCCATGCCACGATATGTGTAACTTGACTATATTTTACTTATTGAACTCGTAAACACACCTATTTATTAGTATAATTGATTGATGCGTAACTAATTTTACTTATTTGAATGTAGAAATGATACTAGAGCGGGATCGGAGTAGGGTAGGGCGGATTTTATCGTTCGAAATAGTTATAGTTATGATTGATATGAAATTACTATTCAAACTAGGAAATTATTAGAACTTAAGCTAAAATTGGAATGAATTCTATAAATTAAGTAAATCATAAATATGCCTTAATTATATGATATTGATATTGTCCAACAATATTATATTTATGATTTAATATGCGAACACATCAAATTGGTTGTTTCACAAAATAAGGGTTTTCATTATTACGTAACAACGAAATTTAATAATACAGTACAATACATTTTAAGTAACAATTAAAATAAATGTTGTAGATATAATAATATTACAATATAATATAATGGATAACAATGATCCAAACATAGTGTAAGTCTATCGCACACATATGTGGTTTACTCCTTTATCTCTCTATTTATTTGATACTCCATTTTCTCGTTTTCAATAGAGCAAATTACTCTTTAATATAGAAGCGAATAAAGGAGCTTGGAGTCAGTCGGTCAATTGATCGATTTTTATTTTTTTTAGCTTTCTCTATTTATATTTAGTATTATACTCATTTTAATTTATTTATCTTGTTTTTCTTTTGATGTTATGTATTTACAAAAAATGGTACTACAAGGAAATTTTAAAAATTTAAATTCTTAGTTAACTCTCGAAATTTCATATGTACTGAATTGAGATAGAGAGTAACTTATATTATTTAAAAATTACACTAAAAGGATTATAAATTACAATATTAACTACTTAAAATACCAAAATTATAATAGAAGAGAATAGAAGTGCTTAGGGTCAGCGGGTCAATTGACTGTTTTGCCTTTCTCCTACAACTTTCTCTATTTAGATTTAGTATTATATTTGTTTTAATTTATCTATCTTATTTTTGTTTTAATATATTGTGTATTTATGAAAATAGCACTAAAAATCAACTTAAAATATTAAAATTTTGATTAAAAAATTATCAAAATTTCACATGTACTGCATAAATGGGACGAAGGGATCGAAGTAACATATATGAAAATTACTTTAAGAGGACTATAAACCATAATCAAACAACTTAAAATATTCAAAAACATATTAAGAGGTGATTGACTCTCGAAATTTCTAGGTGTCATATAATTGAAACAAGGAAGTCATATATATTTTTTGAAAATTACGTTAAGAGTATTATCAATAATATATATTAAAAATTTGATTAGCTCTCAAAATTTAATACATGCCACATAAATTAAGACATTGAAAATAACATATATTATTTAAAGATTGCATAAATTCAAAGTATTATAAGTCATAATAATTTAAAATTTAAAACTTTTAAAAATCATACCAAAAGAAATTGATTGAGTTCAAAATTTTACATGTGCCACAAGAGTGAGTAACATATTTAAATATTTTCAAAATATATTTAAAATTTGATCAAATCAAATCATTTAACATGTGTCACATAGATTACAATAATTAACAACCTAAATATTTTTAAAATATATTAAAATTAATTAGCTCTCAAAATATCGCATGTGTTATCAATATTATTCGAAAAGTACATTAAAAATATTAAAATATAATTAACAATAAAAAATATATTAAAAAAATTAGTTGACTCACCTAATTTTATTTGTTTCATATAAATTAAAACAAATAAAATAATATATATCGAGCCCAAATTTGTCCTAACTTTTCTATCTAGGACTCCCTCTGTTCACATTTATTTTTAATATTGTATTTTTCGAAGTTAATTTTACTATTATTTTAAGTTAAATTAAATTACATTAATTCGATATTTCAATCAAATTTTTTAAAAATATTTAAAAACTATAGCAAAAATATTATAAATTGTAATTTTTTTGCATATCAATAATTCAATGTGATAGAAAAACATTTTGTAAAATATTCGTTAATTTTTTTATAGTTTAACCCTAAAAGAGAAACTGCGACAATTAAAAATGAATGGTGATAATATTATATAGAAATTCTAATTATTCACTCCATATTTTACAAAATTTTCTATCTTTTGTAGGATGCTTTTTTTTTTTTGGTGATTGAAAGATTTATGTGCATCACATCTAAATGTACTTTTTTATTTCTATATATATGTTAAATTTATTTCTTAAAAACTTTTTGTCCAATCAAATAAAGCAAATTCAGGAAAAGAGTACAATATTCGCAAACTCACCTAACTTCCCCAACCAATTACTAAAATACGCCGCGTGGTGACATACCCCTCTCGTTCCTTTTCTTAAATGAATTATTTTTATTTTTTAAAAATAAAATAAAATTAAGGCTATGTCCTTTTAAAAAATAATTTTTTTAATTAAAATATGGTCAAAACTAATTTTCAAGTTTGGAGAACTCATGTTCGAGAAGATTTCAAAATATCACACCAACATATAATTAAACATTGATGCGAATAAAAAGAAAATGTGTGTGGATAAAGTGAGGTAATGTAGATTTAAATTTAGGGACATAATTTAAATTATGCTTTTTTATTAGTGTTTTAGTGAAATTATGTATATAAATTTATTAATAATGTAATTTATTATATAAATATATCAAAATTTATGTTAAAAGAAAAAAAATAAAATATATATATATATAAAATATATATATATATATATATATATATACTATATATATATATATATATATATATATATATATATAATATATATATATATATTATATATATATATATATTGTAGGAGTGTATGAATTGTTGTCCGTTCTAATAGCCATAGTGTTGGCTTGTTTCTCATTTTTCAATTATATTATTATGTACAACATTTGTTATATTACAATATTATTGTGTTAGCATTATTGTTATTTTGTTTATCGGCAACAATTGCTTTACCTGAGGTAGTGATTGACGTGTGTGGGATTTTAACGAAGGGATATTAATGTTCTAGTAAGAAAATAAAACAAATAATTATGAGGTCAGTAGAGATTGAATACACAATCACAAGGAATTTGCAACTCCTTAATCACTAGATTAAATTTTTGCTTATATCAAAAGTGCGCATATATATATATATATATATATATATAATGTTAAGCTAAAAATAGATAGAATGTATCAAAATATCTTTAATTTTATTTTTCAAAAATATATTTTGAGCAAAGTTTTTACCAAAAAAAATTATTTTAAAAAAAGAGACAATTCTTTTATTACAAAATATTGATGCGAATATTTAAATTTAGGGACATAATTTAAATTATGCTTTTTTATTAGTGTTTTAGTGAAATTATGAATATAACTTTATTAATAATGTAATTTCTTATATAAATATATCAAAATTTAACCTCTACATGAAATGTATTTTTAGGCACAAAAGTGTCGCTTGACGCCCCTCGATAAAGTGTGGGTCTGCTCCTGGATGAGGGTGAGGGAGGGAGAAAACATAATACTTCTTTATTCTAATTTGTTTGTTTTGTTTTTAGCGTGATGGGATTTAAAAAATATATATATATATATATGATGTTAAGTTAAAAATAGATAGAATGTATCAAAATATCTTTAATTTTATTTTTTAGAAATATATTTTGTGCAAAGTTTTTACCAAAAAAATTATATAAAAAAAGAGTAGACAATTTTTTTATTTTGTTTTAAATAATGAATTTAAATATTAAAAAATAAAACAAATAAATTGAGACGAGGACTATTTAGAAAGAAAAGAAAAATTGCTTGTAAATTTTAGGTTTAGTGAATATAAAATCATATTTGTATTCCATAGCTATACTTATATATTGTATTTTTTTTGTATAATTTGTATTTGTATAAAGCGAGAAGGAGAAAGGAAAAAGGGAACTGTCTGAAAAAAATTGTATTGTATAATCATAAGTGTATAGCACGAAAAGATATATATTTGTATTTATATATACAATTTTCTCTCGCTTTTATACAAACACAAACACAAACACAATTTATATTTTTTTTTTTTTTGTATAAGGTGAGAGAGATGAGCGAGATCAGAGAAGTGGAGAGCCAGGAATCTTGGGAGAGAGGCAAACGAAAAAATATGTGTTTGTATTTGTATACACAATTTCTCTCTCTTTATACAAACACAAACACAATTTATAAATTTGTGTTTGTATAAAGTGAGAGAGGCGAAAGAGAGAGGTGAGCGAGATATCGGGGAGAGAGGGGAGTGACAAGTGTTTGCTATGGATTAGAATCAAATGAAACTGTTATTATAAGCATTTAATTTTAATTAATAATTTATTATTTTATACAATTTTCCTATATTTTATGATAAAAAGGAAAATTTGCTTGTATATTTTATGATTTTTTTTTTTGGAAAATTGTATATAATGACAAACTATTAATTCAAACTACATGCTATAACCACAATTTGATTTAATTGTGCATCGTAGCAAACTATTGCCAGTCGTCTCCCTCCCTGAAATTTTCACTCGCCAGTCTCTCTCTCGGCTCTCTCGCTTTATACAATTAGAAATGTATAAATTGTATTTCTGTTTGTGTAAAGCGAGAGAAAATTGTATATGCACATGCAAATACTTATATCTTCATCATATACCCTTATAATTATATAATGCAATATTCTCCTGCCCAGTTCTATTTTGTCTTTCTCTCTTTTTCGCTTTATACAAATACAAATAATACAAAATACAATGCATAATTTATGTTTGTATAAAGCGAGAGAGCGATGTTTTATATACAAATGTTTTATTTCGATCCAGTTGTATACAAAATATAAATTTTATACAGATATACAAACACATAAAATTTAATTGAGAGGCTACCAACAATTTATACAAACGAGAGACTGACAACAATTTATACAAATGAGAGGCTGACAAAAATTTATACAAATGACCTGCCAGCGAAATTATACAAATCTGAAGAGAAGCCAACGAATTATACAATTGCTTCTTATATATATATATATATATATAGCGAAATAGTCATAACACATTTGTTATGCAACACAATTATACAAACTATAATTATAATATATAAAGATAATTTTTGGTCCCCGACTTCCTGTTGTATATAAGGCAAAAAGATACATATTTCTTCATTTCCAATAAATATATATAACATGGTGGTTTTGACTTGATATAAATTTAAATAAAAATAAAATCTTTTCTTAATTTATAATCTAAATAAACTTTAAATATTTATGTACCTAAAATTGTTTCATTCTTTTCCTAATTGAACTTGTCAATTAAAGGAAAGTTTATCACAAAAATTAACTATATAGTGGAAGCAATATTTTTGGCAAAATAATAAATTTTACTAGTAGATTACTATTTTAGAGTATTTTATTTATAGTGGGGGCTGGTCAAGATTCAGTTACCATGTAGTTGGGACTTGGGAGAGAGATCCTGTCATAAGACCACTACAATCCTCTTGTTTTTCTCTTTCTCTCTGTGTTTTTTGAGAGATTCAAGAAAATCTTGGTGACCCAATTCAAGAATCTTCAAGAATTTGTAATGGGTACTTACCATTTCTTCTCCTTCTTTTCTGTGGGGGTTTTGGGGGTGGGTGGGTGGGTAAAAGTTGTTATCTTGAGTTTGTTTTTGTTAATTTCAATACATGAATGTTTTTGTGTTGATGGGTCAATCTTGAATTTTCTTGTATTTTTTTTCTTAGCTTTGTGTGATTTGGTAGATTTGTTTAGTTGTCTGATTTTGTTTGGTGTCTCCAACTACTGATTTTGTTTGGTGTTATTTTGAGCTGTTTCCACACATACATAACACAATTAGGAGTTTGAGTTTTTAAATTTGATTTTCTTTCGTTGTTCTATTGAGCGGTTAATCAATTTTGTTAAGTACTCATCGTGGTGTACGAAAAAGCTTTCGAAACCCCACTTAGCTTCGCCTTTGCTATAAACATATAGCCCCACCAACACACACCCAAATATAGGTAGTGTACAAATACCTTTTAGCCTTCTTATTTAGCCCTTCTTTGGTATTATTTGGTTATTATTACTCTTTTCTAGTCAAATTTAATTTTGCCCCTTTCCTTAAAAATACTTGCTTTACATTCTTGGTTGGTAATGCTGATTCTCTCTGTTTGTGTTTTTATCTTTTTGTTTCTAAAGCTACAGTTAGCTATTCTCAGAACATCATGGATGATGAATATGAAAAATTTATCAGAAGAATGAATCCACCAAGGTATTATTTCTTCAATTTGTTGATTTTAAACTTTTATTGATCACTAAGGCTTTGCATTTACATTATGATTTCATTGTCTTTATGTTAGAGTGGTGATTGACAATGATTCTTGCAAAAATGCTACTGTAATACAGGTTTGTGTGGTTATTTGTTGTTTTATTGCTAGTGAAAAAGGGGGATCTTTTATAATTTTGTTTAACTTTCTAGGTGGATAGTGCTAACAAACATGGAATACTTTTAGAGGTGGTTCAAATTTTAACTGATCTTAATCTTGTTATCACTAAGGCTTATATTTCATCTGATGGTGGATGGTTCATGGATGGTAATCATCTTTGTCTTTACTTTTCATTTCATCCTTTGTTGCTCAAATTCTTGAAAATTGAAAAAAATGTGTTGACGGGTGTGTGTCAGATTCTCCAAAAGTAGTGCATTTTTGGAGAGTTTGAGTAACATGTAACATTTGTTCCTTTCACTTTGAAAAAGGAATTTATGACACTTGTGTTGCTCAGACTCTTCAAAAATGTGTTGACGGGTGCGTGTTAGATCTTCTAAAAGTAGTGCATTTTTGGAGAGTCTGAGCAACATCTAGAATTTGTTCCTTTCACTTTGGAAATGGAATTTACCTCATTTTTTAAGGGGTGATTTGTAAGTTGATACACTTGTTGCAGTTTTCAATGTGACTAATCAAGATGGGAACAAGATTACAGACGAAGCGATGTTGGATTATATCATGAAGGTGAGCTGTATCCTGTGTGCCAAAGTTTGGCACTTGTGCTTTTGCATTGGTGTGGAAAAGCAACTGAATTTGTTTTTTTGTGGTTGTCATTTTCAGTCTCTTGGTCCGGATTCTAGTTTCGCGTCATCAATGAGACGATCAGTTGGAGTTACTACAGGAATGGACTACACTTCAATTGAGTTAATCGGAAGTGATAGACCGGGGCTATTGTCTGAGATGAGCGCTGTCCTCACGAATCTCAAATGCAATGTGGTTAATGCTGAGGTGTGGACTCATAACACCCGAGCAGCAGCTATAATGCAAGTTACGGATGAGGAAACGGGAGGTACAATTAATGATCCGGAAAGGTTGTCGATGATGAAGCAACTTTTGTGTAATGTACTTAGATGTAGCAATAAATTAAGGGATGCTAAGACAATAGTATCTGACGGGGTCTCTCATACCGAGAGAAGGCTTCACCAGCTAATGTTTGCAGACCGAGACTATGAACGTGCTGCTGGTGAAGTATTGGATGAAAAAGAAAGGCCTAATGTGAGTGTTGTTAATTGGCAAGATAGGGACTATTCCGTTGTGACAATCCGGTGCAAGGATAGACCAAAGCTTCTATTTGATACAATTTGTACGTTGACCGATATGCAGTATGTGGTTTTCCATGGTAATGTTGATGCTGGAGGACCAATAGCCCACCAGGTACTAGAATTTCCTATTCGTTCCGCACGTTCTAGCATTGTTTTTTTTTACGGAAAATATGTGAACTAAAACTATAAACTCTGTTCTCATTGAAGGAGTACTGCATACGACATATAGATGGTTCCCCGGTAAAATCAGACGCAGAGCGCCAACGAGTGATTCAATGTCTTGAAGCAGCTATAGAAAGAAGGGTATCTGAGGTTAGCATTACTGATTTACTTCCTAAAGTCGTTTTATATCCATTATTCAACATTTATTCAGCTCTAGCTAGCTTTTTCGTGTGTAAGAACACGAATCTGGTTTCGTAATTGGTGCTTGAATTCACTGGTGTCAATTTATATCGTTTACCTTGTCTTTGTTGATCAAATTCTGTTTCCGGATCCTTATAGAACGTCCACAGACCTTACCCTTCCATAGAACTTGTTTTAGATAGATCATCGACTCAAGGAAAAATAATCTAAAGCAACATAGCAAAGCAAATACTATGATGATCGAAGTACAAGAAACAATATCGAAGGACAAGAAACTATCGGAGAAAAGACAAACGTTGAAGTATATTTTATTTATCAGAGTAAATGTGTCTCTCTTAGCTTGTCTAGTGCATGCTTCTGGCAATCTATTTGTCTATTAGTTGTCTGATGATGTCTTACAATTTTAATGTATTGCCTCAGTGATGTCAGATAGATTTGGAAATATCCTCTTGGAAGAAAATATTGGAGTCTTATAAATGTCATTTTCTTGTCTTGTAGACTTTGGATTACGTTGTAATCGAACATTGTTTTTCGTTCTTTTCTCGTGTCTTTCCAGGGATTGAAACTAGAACTATGTACCACGGACAGAGTAGGACTACTCTCCGATGTTACTAGGATCTTCCGCGAGAATAGCCTCACAGTCACCAGAGCAGAAGTAACAACTAGAGCTGGCAAAGCTGTTAATATATTCTATGTTCGCGATTCGTCAGGGTATCCTGTTGATGCTAAGATCATAGAATCTGTTCGTCAGACAATCGGACAGACGATACTTAGAGTGAAAGGCAACATTGGAGAGTTAAATCCAGTTCCACAAGAATCTCCAACCAGGTTCCTTTTTGGAGGTTTATTCAAGTCTAGATCCTTTTGTAATTTCGGGTTGGTTAGGTCGTATTCTTGAAAGACACTCGATCTATTCCTAGTCGCGTGTACATTTGATCGCCTCTGCATCATCAAACCTACATTGGTTCTTGCTAGGTTTTAAAGGCATGTCATTTGTCTGTAAATATGTTTTCGTAATTGTTTTGCTATGGTCATTGGTTGTGGTTCAATACCATGTTGACCCAATGGATAAGCTATGAAGTGCTCAAAAGTCACTTTGATCAGCTTATAAGCTATGAAGTGGTTCAATTCGCGATCATTTAGCTTTGTCTATTGATTATGGTTCAACAGCTCGATGGTTCACTAATATGTTGATACCTGTTTATAAGCCAATTTGACCAGTTTAATCAAATGCCCTTTTTACTCTCTTGTATCTTTTTAATGTCTACTATAGTTTTTGTGTTGCTTGTTTAAATCTTTGTATCCACTTTTTCTATTGAATCTAATAAACATGAAATGTTAAATATCTAATTGGAGACTAAACATACTTAAAAAACAAATTATTTTAGGCTTATCTTCAAACATGTGTTATGATTTTTGTCATTTTCTTGATTAAACATTAAAGTTGAAAAAATGTTATAAAAGACAATGTCATTAATCACATTAATTTTTTTTCCTTAATAAGTGGAGTCATCCACCTTTGACTAGTAGATAAAATATTTTCTTGGTTTAATTGTCCAAGAGATCTAGACGGCTTGTCACTTTTGATTTTAGTCATCAATAATAAATGAGCTTAGCATAAAAAATTAATTAGTTTAGTTGGGTTGTCATGGGTTAATTGGATTACTTCTACTTTTGTGATTGGAGCATTCTAGCTTCTTCTTCTTTTTTTTCTCTCTTTGAAAAGATAGAAACGGAAACAAGATTTAGACCGTTATTAAACTATTGAAAATAGTATAAAATTTGTTCTCTGATGAGCTTATAATATCTTCGATGAACACCTTTGGGTTTCATATTGCCCTTTATTTTTAATACCTCTAAATGAATTTATTAATGATGTGGCGGTTAATGGCCATCTATTGATTGTCTTTTAAACAAGGGAAAAAGGACAAATATACCCTTTAATTATCGTAAATGGTATGCGGTACCCTCAGTCATACTTTAGGGACATTGGTGCCCTTATCGTCCCAAAACTAGAACATAAAATACCCTTTATACTAACGGACATACACGTGTCATAATCTTATCCATCGACACGACATCGAATTGATGGATAAGATTGTGTCATGTGTCCCTATTTAGTCTTCCGTTAGACTGAAGAGCGTATACATTCTAGTTTTTGGAAGACAGGGGCACCAATGTCCCTAAATTATAACTAAGGATATTTCTATACAATTTACGATAGTTCGGAGTATATTTATTTTTTTCCTTTAAATAATACGTTGATGTTGGCAAAATTGATCATAAAAAGATTAATTTTACTTTTTTTTTTTTTGATAATTTGAGAGACTAAAAAATGGATGGATAGAGTTGGAGCTTACTCTTTGTGACATTATTGTTCTATTTCTCCCATCTACATCCCCATGGAGTAAACATTTTTGCAAATTTAAAAAGTCTTATCCTAGAAATAGAAGAGAAAATAAGTCAAATGGAAAAGTGATCCAATTGATTTTCATTTTGACCAAACAATGCCAAAAGGAAAGGAAATTGTTGTCATTTGAATATCTAATGTACACAATTAAGAAAAGACATTCTAAAATGGTGAAAGAATAAGTGGAATGAGGAGAGGAATAGAGACCTCTTTCTAGAGTTACACTCTTGTCTAACCAATAAAGGAAGTTCAATTCCCCTCTTCAACTTGTGCATGATTGATCCTAATTATAAAAATAATATTCATATATATTTCTTGCTCCGTTTAAAAAATAATGATCTCATTTCTTTTTTTAGTCTGTTCAAAAAAAAGTTATCTCTTTTCTTTTTTCGTAAGATTTTAATTTCATCTATCCACATAGTATGTTTAAGACCACAAGATTAAAGGATAATTTTTATACATTTGACATAACTTTAACACATGACCACAAGATTCAAAAATTTTCTTTACTTTCTTAAACTCGTGTCAAGTTAAACGAGATTACTCCTTTTAAAACGAAATGAAGATTGATTACACAATTGTGTATAGACCACCTAAAATAAGTATTTATTATTTGATTCATATCCTGATATTAAAAGTCTATGACAAAGAGCAATACATAAAATGACCATTTTATAAATGAAAAAAACAATACTAAGATCAGCTAGAACAAATGATCACCAAAAAGAATTACTGAATAATTTAGGAAGATAATAATATTATTGTTATAAATGATCCAATACTGAATAAATGAGTTTATCTCTTTTGATGGAATTCGATGCTCTTTCGAAAATAATTTTGTTCTATGTGTTAAAACTTTGAAGATTTTCTAAAGGACCAACATTTCAAATCTAATACGTTATTATATTCAGATGTATTTCTCTTTTTAACCAATCAAATATATAATAAGAAAAGAGTTTGAACTTGGTATTGTATTATTGAAACTTAGAGCAATTTTGTCATCCATTAATTTTTTGACACCATGGTCTTGTCTTGTCTTTATTAAATCATTTTATATTCACTCTATCCATTAAAAGGAATTTGGGCAATTTCGTATGGTTGAATTACACAAATTTTGTTCTCGTCTGGAAATCCATTATATGCCGTCATGATTATGGTTGTCTTACGTATGATACATTTTATTTATTTCTTACACTACAACAAAAAGAATTATTAGCGGTAATTAATTTTTATTATCGTTAAATATATATGTTTAGCGGTAATTGACACTCTTTGTATATGTCCCTAAATCCTTTAACGACATTGATTCTAATGACACTTAATTAATGCTGGTAAAGACTTTAGCACTCTTTATTAATGTCAATGTTTAATGTCGCTAAAAGTTATTTTTGTTATAATGTTATCAATGTTGTCAAAAATAATTCAAGAAACGGTTTGCAAATAGTCATATAATATTACAAGAAAAGAATGAATTACATGAGAATTTTTCTGGGGATTAATATAAAATCATTTACATTAACTAAATACATGAAATAAGTACAGATAAAATCATTCAAAATAGATTAAAGCCTGAGTGATTGACTAACCTATGATATGGAGACGACCAATAAAACTTAGCATAACATGAATTTTTGAAACTACAAGATATTGAGCATACGATATCCATATAATACATATGTGTAAGATTATTTAAACGAAATTTCACGGTATAAAAAGAGTTATTAGCATGCATACCTTGAGGATAGAAGAAATTAAAATTCATAGTTGATTAGAATATCATGCTAATAACGTGTTTTAAAATTAACAGCAATATAAAATAAAATCTCTTTAGACAAGAAATGTACAAGGAAAAATGGTTTATCTTCTTTCAAGGGTGTTGGAGTAGAGTCTGAAGCCTCAAGGGCAAAAAAATTTGATAACAATTCTAAAAGGGTACATTAATATTTTTTTAACCAAAGAGGTGAAATCGCTACTGGCGTCGTTAAATTTAAAATCGCTAATCCACTAGCGATTTTCTGCATTTTTCATTTTTAAAGAATATCGCTATAGCTACGGTGATTTTGACCAAAAAAGTTTTTTGCTTTTTATAAAGTCGCTTCCTTGACATCGATTTTGGTAAAAATAAAAATAACAAAAAAAAATATCAATTTCTTTTGTAAAAGAATCCACGTAGTACTACTAATCAACTCCTCATCACCTCTTCCTATTTATGGTGATTAAAAAAAATCCACCAAAAGTACTGTCAATGCAACCAATTTTTTTAATTATTTTTTTTAAAAATCACCGCTTTATAAAAAAGAAAAAACTGTTTTCACCAAAGCAGCGATTTTTTTACTTTTTAAAGATACTTTTTTGGCAAAAATCGTTGTACCTGCAGCGACATTCTTCAAAAAAAAAAATGAAAAATATTTTGGAGAAAATTGTTCGTGAATCAGCAATTTTTAATTTAACGGGAGTAATGGCGTGAAAATAACTCAAGTTTATTGATGGTGATTCAGTTATTCATCCTGTCACCAAAATTCTTTGAAGCATGTCTACACACTAGTGATCACATTGTTGACAATTTTTTTCTTGAGTCAAATTAGTGGTGTGGATAGAGTATATGTTGCTCAGAATCAAGTGTAATGTTGTTGTAGACATTGAAATTTTGTGGAATTCTAGAAGACTCGTTCAATTCGAGTTGGAACTCTACAAATTGTGTTCAATTCAGTAGGATTCTTGGATGCTACTGAACCATAAACCCTAGCTTATGCCTATATAAAGGATACTAAATTCCCTTAAAAGACATCTCGAAAATTTCGTAAAGAGATCAAGATCGGATACTCCACAAATTGATGGTTTATTCATAAAGAGAGGTCAGAATCTAAATCATCCTAGTTTGAGAAATACGCCACTAACGACCCTCGAGTCATGGATAAATTCTAAGAGAGTAGAATCAAGGGATCAACAGAATTGTACCTCAATCTATCTTGATCAATAAAATCTATGTTTCTTCATATTAATTTATATGGTTTATTTATTTTCCATATGTTTTAAATTTGTTGCAAACAAATTGGCACGCCCAGTGGGATCAAATCTGCCCTTCATCTCTTCTCTCTTAAATCAAATCTGAAAATCTAAAGCAGCAAAGATGGAAGAATGAGTACTTCAATTCTCATTTTTGAGTTTCATAAGTCTACCCTCCGTCAAGCCTTGAAGCAGGAGGCTTTTGTAGACATTGAAATTTTGCGGGACTCTACAAGATGAGTTCAAGTTGAGTTGGGACTCTAAAAATTGTGTTAAACTCAAATTATGATTCTTGGATGCTATTAAACGCAATTTTGCCTATATAAAGGGTACTAAATTATCTTAAAAGGCATCTCGAAAAATCCACAAAGAGATCAAGATCTCGAATACTCCACAAATTAATAGATTATTCATATAGAGAGGTCAAATCTAAATCATCATAGTTCGAGAAATACGCCACTAACGGCCCTCGAATCATGGATAAATCATCTTAGAGAGTAGAATCAAGGGACGAACAAATTTGTACTCACAATCTTGATCAATAAAATCACGTTTCTTCATATTTTATTTGTATGGTTTATTTATTTTTCATATGTTTAAAATTTGTTGCAAACAATTCTGAGAATTTGTAGACAATAAAATTCGCGTTGAGAAAACAATAATCAAGAACGAAATATTATAGCAACAATCAATTTTATTATTACAAATGCGAATGTTACAATCTCTATAATTCCTCTAAATTTGCCTTTTCAAATATAAATTCAAGGGCTTTAAAGCTTGTTCTTGAATCTATGATGAACTTGAACTTGAACTTTATCTTGATCTTGACTTTTATTTGAATTCAAGGGCTTCAAGCTTGTTCTTGAATTCGGCGGTCTTGATCTTGATCGTTCTTGAACTTGAATGCTTGAATTCTTAAACTTGTAGCTTTGCAGAGAATTAAATGACGTTTGTACCACATAATTTGTCTAGCTTCTTGTTTAGAATTTTTTGTTCTTCCTTTTTCTGAATTATGAGACGACTATTTATAGTTTTAGAATAGAGGAGCTCCGGCTGGAACAGGACTCCCTTCAGCCAATCAGATTTAAGTGAAATATCATATGTGCTTTATGGAGCGGGCTTTAATTAAATTCATATTTATCTGAATTTAAATAATTAAATTAATTATATTAATCCATAATATTTATTTGGATTATATATTCATTAATTTAATATAATCAGAACAATTTTATAAATTTATATTTAATAAATTTTAAGTGATTACAGTCGTTAGTGTCGTGAGTTATTATTTTTTTAAAATCCGATCAGCATAGCTAAGAATCCTCAACCCTCCAAATTTTGATAGGTTTCCTCTAAGAACATAATCAGAAGGAATCACGATTCAAATTTGATTAGACCTCATGTACACAACTTATTAGCTTCAAATTTGATTAGATCTAATGTAACTCAACTTATTAGCTTCAATTTTGATTAGTTGTTATGTAACCCAAGTGACTTTCCACGGGATATTTATTGTTACACATATTGCACACAAACCTCAATTCTTAATCTTTTTTCCACATTGCTCTATACTTTAATGAAATCAAATAAAAACTAAGATTAATTTAAATAATTTTGACGTGAGAATTCTGACTCTACTATGTTATTTTTAAGGGTGGATTAAAGTGATAATAAAACTTGGACTATGTTATTTTTGTTTGTCTTTTTTTATTATAGACTAGTTTCCAAATATTAAGCAGTATTAAAAATTAACTACCCTTAATATGTTCAACAATTCATTGTAGTCTAGGTGATTAGGATACTGACTCTCATCCAGGATTTGAGGAGAAGAAGTTAGCAATTATACATTTTTTATTATTTTTTATATAAAATCTACTCTTCTAGCTTTTTAAGATGTAGAATTGTTAATATATTTAAAATTATTTCTTTTTTTTCTTAATTAAAAATGTTAGTTTTCTATAAATAGTATTCTATAAGTTTTAATCTTTTGCTCAATTTTGACTTGACATGAAACTTAAAAGAGTAAACAAGGATTTTCAGATCTTGTGGTCCTAAGCTAAATTTTTTTTATATATATATATATATAAATTAATCTTGTGATCATAAACATGTCAAGTGGAAAGATTAATTAATTAAAATTTGACAAAGAAGAAACAAAACATTCTTTAATGTTTCAAAATGAACTAAAAGACAGTATAATTTTTTATTTTTTTTAAAAAAACTTAAAATATTCTTGTTACTATAAAATGGGATCCATTAAATTTTGAGCCTCAAACCATTACCTCATTTTTAAAGGTATTAAGCTGTCCAGGAGTAAATATAACATGATTTTCCAACGAAGGAGGTTTGCTGATTAGGATGTACAGGGAGGACTCAACTAGCACAACACACTACTGAGTCTCAACTCTGACTCCTAAAAAACTCAAAATTAGGTTAAAATACCTATTTTTTTAGCTTGTTTGAACGGATGATCCAACTGAATTTTAGTACAAATTAATCACATAATAGCAGAAAAGGAAGTGATCGAGCAATAACAAAACTCGTACGAGATACCAAACAACCTATGTATGAGCAAACTGAGTGGAACCTATTGAATGACCTTAAGATATTGTGAAGAATAAATGTTTGTATACGTCGCGTTATGCCTTTTTACGCGTGGAACTTAAGCATATATGGTGCTTGTAGGATCAATTTAAGCAGATCCTAGGAAGTTCTTGAACCAGTTCGCAGAATCTTTTTAGGATATCCGTTGAGGTTGTCCTTGTAATCAACATAATAAAGACCAAATCTCGACGAAAATCCAGCTGCCCATTCCCAATTATCCATCAAAGACCACACAAAGTATCCTTTCACATTGCAACCATCTTTTCTGCATATTCACCAATATAGATATCGAATGAATATGTTGTGTTCTACATTTATCGATCAAGTAGGATTTTAGACATGAATTATAACTTACTTGATAGCAGCTTGCAGATTAGTAAGATAGTCATTGTGATAATTGATCCTTTTTGTATCCTTAAGAGTATGTTCTCGCGATGTAAATATGCTATTTGGATCATCCATTCCTGTAACAGTTCAAGAAATCAAAATAAGAGGCTCGAACCATAGGAAACTTAATTTCCTATACTAATCCCAAAAAAATATCCATGTAATTCACACTTTTCTTGTAGCTACGTTATAGATTTAGAAACTTACCATTTTCAGTGATTATGATTAGAGGGTTCTCATACTTTTGCTTGATGTAGTTCAATAAGCTTCTAATACCATAAGGTACTATGTACAACCATATTGATATTAAAGTTAAAAAGGATAAAAAATAGTCTAAAAGATAAAATAAAATAGAAAAATATTATTCTCGTAAAATTTTCCAGCGAAAATGATTTTTTATTTGCACACCCCTTTAGCTCACCCCAATATCCATCAAGCAGATGCATAATTATCTTTATTTTTACAAATTACATTTTGTATATTGATCTATTTTTTAATGAATAATTATTATATGTTGATTTTCATGAATAAATATTATATCTTTCATCTCTGTTTCGCTCATTGTCAATCTATGTTAAAGAAAGGTTTGGAAATCTCTCGAGAATGAAGAGGGGTCAAGGATCGTCTTCTCAAAATCGCTGCTGTAGCAACGATTTTTCATAACTCCGGCGGACAAAATCGCTGCTTCCTTAGCAATTCTATCGTTTTGGTAAAAATTATTTTCATATACCGCTTTGAAAATTTTGTTAATATTTTTCACCCTTTAGGCTCCGGACTCTAATATTTTGTCTAAGAGAAAAATAGATTGTTTAGAGGAGGGTGCACTAGAAAATGGGGTGGAAAGTTTTAAAGACAAACATGACATAGAGTTAAATATTTTTTGTCTAAAAGAAAAATGGATAATTTTTGAATTAAAATACTTCCTTCATTCTTTATGTGTTGTACACAAAATCTAATTGTTTCAGGGTTCTAGTTGATAGTTACTTCTGAATTCCATCTTTACGATGTAATTAAATATGAGAGTCTCTTCTCATCGCGCTTCTTAAGAATCTTTCTAAGTGCTAGTGGCCGCCTTCCCACTTTCAAAGTCGTTAAAGGCATCTATAAGTATTGTCCAATATTACAATTAAAAAGCATGCATGACTAATACACGCATTACCCTAACCAGCTAAACAACCCTACCAAATAAATTAAAACAACATTTGTTTATAAATTAGGACCAAATATGCAATTTTATCAACATTTAGACAATACTTAAAGGTATCATAGGTCCATACATGTTGGACCATGTTCCCGTTAAGATATCACATAAATTTTGCCAAGGAGTATGGGGGCATACTAAAAACAAGAAACTCCATGTAATTTTTTTCGTATCAACACATCCTTATTGCCCCCCCCCCCCTTCATAAATTCTTGGGGACAGCCCCCCAAGAATCATTCAGAGTGAAGATAATACTAATATTACTCAGAAAGAGACTATGATTCTCGTAAAAAATCAAAATCATGGAGGAACGTGTTGTTGATGAACATGAGTTTCCTGGTTTCCAAACTTTAATTATACCAAAAGATGAATTTGCAATAGTAAAAAGGCCACTTAGAAGGTTGCAAAGGCGCGCGCCTCGCCCTTTTCAGCTCAAGCCCACGAACAAGAGCAACAACTCTCTTGATTATAAAGGTGCATTGCTAAATAAGCTAATGGATTCATCTGAATCTTCTTCTACTTCGTATTCGTCTTATTGTCATAGTAAAGATCCAATTCCTTTGCTTTCTCCCCTTGTGTTGCCTTCTTTGCTTGAATCTACAACAAAAACTCATTGATTTTAGCTTTGAATAGTTATGTACATTGAATAGATTTTTTTAAATTGTTGATATATATTGAGAATATTATCTAATTTTACTTTGCATGTTTGTTAATTAAAATTTGTTAGAGTTAGTTAGAAATTAGTTACACAACTTTTTAAATGCTTTCTGTACAGAATCAGTTAAATTTGTTATTTCTTATAGAATCATCTTTAGCTGTATAAATAGGATTTGTCACAAATGTAATTGCAGTTAGTTCATTCAATCCAATTCAGAGAATCTCTATGTTATTCTATCTTCATCTTCTCCAATGAAGTCTCCATGAATCTCTTTTTGTAATTGATCTTCTGTGTTCTTAATCATCAATTCGACATGGTATCAGAGCAAGGTTGCTCTTACTGGATCCTTTAATTTGCTGCTCCATCTTCAATTGTTCATTGTAAATCTGTAACCAATGATCTGAGATCTCCATGTATAATCAATCTGTAATCAGTTCAGCATGGTGGAAGTCACTGAGCATAGCAGCAGTTCTACAGAAAACAACTCTTCTGCAGGAAACAACATTATCGATGTAAGTAAACCTCTGTATATTCATCCATCTGACAGTCCGAGTCTACTCCTAGTTCAAGCAACATTTGATGGAGTGGGTTATAGATCTTGGAGGTGAGGTGTGATAAGGTCCCTCTCTGTGAAAAACAAGTTAGTCTTCATCACTGGGGAATGTCTGAGACCAAATCTCAATTCACCTCAATATCGACAGTGGGAAAGATGTGACAATATAGTCACATCTTGGATTCTCAATTCTCTTGGAAAGGATATTGTAAACAGTTTCGAGTATGCCCGTGATGCTTTGGAGTTACGGATGGAGCCAGAAGATCGTTATGAATAAACAAATGGGGCAAAGCTGTTTCAAATTCAGAAGGAGATCAATGATTTAAGTCAAGGTGTGCTCGACATTACTGTATACTACACTAGGATGAAGAAGTTGTGGGAAGAGTTAAGCAATGTGAACACTAAAAATCAGTGTAGTTGTGTGTTCAATTGTGGAGGGAAGGATAACATGCATAAACTGGAACAAGATAGAAGGATTATTCAATTTTTAATGGGGCTAAATTAAATCTACACTGTAATTAGAAGAAATATACAAATGATGAATCTCTTGTCATCCATAGACAAAGCTTTTGCTCTATTGGTTCTAGATGAAAAGCAGCGAGAATTAAAGTCTAACAATCAAATGTTTACTGAAGCAAGCTCAATGAATGGTTCTAGCTCAATGAATAGTGCCAGTTCATCAGGATCTTCAGGAGGAAGGCAGCAGTTCAAAACAAACTATGCGTCCACTAGCAGTCACAATGGGAGACCAAGAACATTCTGTGATTATTGCAGCAGGTTAAGGCATATCAGGGACAAGTGATATAAACTTCACGGTTATCCCCAAACCAACACTCATGGCAATGACCAAACCAGATATAATAATTCACAGAATCAAAGGTTTCAACCTCACAACAATCAACCCCATAGATCTGCCAAAGGGAAAGGCATTGCAGCAAATGCATTTGGGATTGATGATGAGACCACTGCAGCACACATTGATGAACATCCACACATTTCAAGTCCCGGTCTTACTAAGGATCAATATGGACAACTTCTTAGCCTGCTACAACAATTTCAGAGGGGTCCTACAGGGGAAACTAATGAAGATTAGGGTGCAAGTGGATTTCTGGTATGATAACTTGCAACTCTTCTTTTGATTTTGACAAACCTTCGTATGAATGTCTTAAAACAGGAGCAGATTTGTGGATATTAGATTCAGGGGCTACACACCACATGACCTTTAATAAAAACTATTTTTCAGACATTATTACTTTACCATATCCCATGCTAGTAAACTTACCCAATGGATACAAGGTAAAATTGACTGAAGTCGGAACTGTAAAACTTACTCCCATGATCACATTGTACAAAGTACTCTTTATTCCCTCTTTCAGATACAACTTGATCTCAATCAATTCCTTAACAATCCACCTCAAGTGTGTTGCTTCATTCTCCAATTCCACTTGTGTTCTGCAGGGCCCTTCAATGAATAGGCCACTGGAATTTGGTAGAGCTCAAGATGGACTCTACTTTCTTTGCTCAACATGTCTACAGAAGAAATGCTTTGCTTCCAATAAATGTCCTACCTCTAATGATAGTAAAGTAGGTAGTATCTGTCATTCTCATTCATGTTCCTATACTCCTTTATCAAATGTAAAATACTCATCTACTCCATGTCCTTTCATTCCTAATGTAATGACAACTATTCAGAATAATAAAATTGTTGCTTCCCATTCTGTACATTATGTGCCTACTTTACAACCATCTCATGATAGCAAAACATATCGTCCATTCCTGTAAAAGTTTTTGTCAAACAACCTTTTTCTTGTGGTATCTGCCCTATGGCAAGACAGACCAAAATACTATTCCCAATCAAATCACATAACACAACCAAAATATTTGAATTACTCCATGTTGATCTATAGGGGCCTTATCATGTTTCCACTCATGATAATTTCAAATATTTTATTACACTAGTAGATGATTATAGCATGTCTACTTGGACACATTTGCTGAGTTGTAGGAGTAATGCACTGCATATCCTTAAAGATTTTGTTAATATGGTTGAAAATCAATTTCAAACGACAATTCAAACCATCAGATCCGATAATGGTTTGGAGTTTGTAAACCAAGAATCCATTCTTTTCTTTCAATCCAAAGGTATAATTCACCAAAAATCATGCCCTTACACACCACAACAAAATGGTGTAGTAGAGCGAAAACACAAATACCTACTAGAAACTGCTAGAGCATTACTTTTTCAATCCAAATTACCAACAAAATATTGGGGAGAGTGCATACTCACAACAACCTTTATTATTAATAGACTACCATCTGTTGTATTGCATAACAAGTCCCCATTTTCATTATTGTACAACAAAGAACCTCAATATTCATACATGAAAAGCTTTGGTTGCTTGTGTTATCCCACCACACCTAAGTCACACATAACCAAATTTGATCCTAGAGCTACTCCTCATGTGTTTATAGGATATCTTTTTGGTACAAAGGGCTACAGGGTGTTGAATCTGGTCACTCACAAAATCCATATATCCAGGGATGTTGTGTTTCATAAGACTGTATTTCCTTTTTCTCTCCGTGATAAAATAAATCCTCCTAATTCTCCCAGTCTATCCTCTCTTGTGTTCGACCACTCTCCTTCTTATGTGGTTAACATTACTAATGATAATTCTGCTACTATGCTCAATCCACATAATGTACAATGTGATCATGACAATGAATGTGTTACAACTTCAATCCAGTTACCAGATCCTTCACCTCATCCTGTTGAACAACCACCAATCAAGAAATCTATCAGGCCTCACAAACCACCAGCTTACTTAAATGACTATGTTTGTTCTAAACCACAACCTGCCATCACTACTCCAATCTCCTTATATGGTTCCTTCTCTAACCATCACCATGAAACCTCTACTTTTCTATATCCTGATAGTCAGGCTCTTGTTTTAAGTGTCTCAGATGATTGCGAGCCATCATCATATGAAGTTGCTGCTATGAACCCTGCCTGGCAAGCAGTAATGACGCAAGAGTTGTCTGCTCTCCATGACAACAACACTTGGGATCTCATGCCACTTCCTCCTGGGAAGAAGGTCATTGGTTGTAGATGGGTGTACAAAGTCAAACACGGAGCTGATGGGTGCATAAAGAGATACAAGGACAGGCTGGTTGTGAAGGGTTACACCCAACACTATGACATTGACTACACAGAAACAATCTCTCCTGTCATCAAAATGACTACTGTTAGAGCTTTAATTGCCACTGATGTGAAGAAGCACTGGAACATTTACCAACTAGATGTGAATAATGTTTTTCTACATGGAGAATTACATGAGGAAGTTTATATGACAGTCCCACAAGGATTACAGGTTCATAATACTGGGTTGGTTTGCAAGCTCGATAAGTCTTTGAATGGACTTAAACAAGCTAGAAGGCAATGGTATGCAAAGTTATCTGATGCTCTTGAGTCCAGGGGTCATGCTCACTCTCTCAATGACTACTCCTTGTTTTACAAGAATAAAGTCCCTTCTATTGTGTTTATTGCAGTTTATGTAGATGATATTCTACTTACAAGCACTGATCTTGAAGACATTAACAGTTTAAAGAGCTTTCGACAGAACCAGTTCAGAATTAAAGATCTAGGGAAGTTGCACTATTTCTTATTTTTGGAGATTCTACACAGTGAAGTTTGAATTCTTATTTCACAAAGAAAATTTATCCTTAATCTCCTCAAGGAATATCAATGTTCTGAATACACCAGTGTTGCCTCTCCTCTTGATGCATCGCTTAAGCTCAGGGCAAAAGAAGGGCAACCTATTTATGATCCAAGTTCTTATAGAAAATTGGTTGGGAAGTTGAACTTCCTCACTAATACCAGGTTGGATATTGCCTATGGGGTTCAACACCGTAGCCAATTCATGCAAGATCTTAGGGAACCTCACATGAAAGCAGTATACCACATGCTTAGGTACCTTAAGAAGGATCCAATATTGGGTTTACTCATGACTTCTACTGATGATTACAAGTTTCAAGCTTTTTGTGATTCTGACTAGGGTGCTTGCCCAGATTCGCAAGAATCAGTAACAGGGTACATTGTGCTACTCGGTTCTAGTCCAATCAGCTGCAAGTCCAAGAAACAAGAAATTATTTCACTTTCATCTGCTGAAGCTGAATACAAATCCCTTTGGAAAGTAGTTGGAGAATTGACTTGGTTAGATCGATTGTTTCCTGAACTTACCAAACCGAGGAGTGGTCCCTTTTCTGTTTATTGTGATAGTCAATTTGCCTTACATATTGCCAGGAACCCCGTATTCCACGAAAGAACTAAACATATTGAAATTGACTGTCATTTTGTGCGTGCTAATTTTCAAGAAGGCCTGGTTTCTTTGCATCATATTGGAACTAATGATTAGTTGCCTGACATACTCACTAAGGCTCTTACAGGGATTAAACATTCTGATGTTCTAGACAAGTTGGTTGTACTCAGTTCACCTCCAACTTGAACGGGGGCATTGAGAATATTATCTATACTTTACACGTTTATAAATTAACATTTGTTAGAGTTAGTTAAAAATTAGTTACACAACTTTGTAATTGCTTTCTGTACATAATCAGTTAGATTTGTTATTTCTTCTAGAATCATCTTTAGCTCTATAAATAGGAGTTGTCACAAATGTAATTGCAGTTAGTTCATTCAATCCAATTCAGAGAAGCTCTCTGTTATTCCATCTTCATCTTCTCCAAAGAAGTCTCCATGAATCTCTTTTCTATAATTGATCTTCTGTGTTCTTAATCATCATCAAATCTACATTGGTTGTTGCTAGGTTTTAAAGGCATGTCATTTGTCTGTAAATATGTTTTCGTAATCGTTTTGCTATGGTCATTGGTTGTGGTTCAATACCATGTTGACCCAATATGTTATAAAGTGGTTATAAGTCAGTTTGATCAGCGTATAAGCTATAAAGTGGTTCAGTTCGTGATCATTTAGCTTTGTCTATTGATTATGGTTCAACAGCTCGATGGTTCACTAATATGTTAACACCTGTTTATAAGCCAGTTTTACCAGTTTAATCAAATGCCCCTTTTACTCTCTTATATCTTTTTAATGTCTACTATAAGTTTTGTGTTGCTTGTTTAAATCTTTGTATCCACTTTTTCTATTGAATCTAATAAACATGAAATGTTAAATATCTAATTGGAGACTAAACATAGTTAACAACTAAATTATTTTATGCTTATCTTCAAACATGTGTTATGATTTTTGTCATTTTCTTGATTAAACATTATAGTTAAAAAAAATGTTATAAAAGGCAAATGTCATTAATCACATTAATTGTTTTTCCCTTAATAAGTGGAGTCATCCACCTTTGACTAGTAGATAAAATATTTTCTTGGTTTAATTGTCCAAGTCATCTAGACGGCTTGTCACTTTTGATTTTAGTCATCATTAATAAATGAACTTAGCATAAAAAATTAATTAGTTTAGTTGAGTTGTCATGGATTAATTGTGCTTCTACTTTTGTGATTGGAGCATTCTAGCTTCTTCTTTTTTTATCTCTCTTTGAAAATATAGAAAAGGAAAAAGATTTAGAACTTCATTAAACTATTGAAAATAGTATGAAATTATTTTTTGTTCACCGATGAGCTTACAAATATCTTCGATAACCACCTTTAGGTTTTATATTGCTCTTATTTTTTATATCTCTAAGAAATTGTTTGGTGTGAAGGATTAAAAATGACAGTGATGTGGTAAAAAAAATTATCTTGTTTGGTTGCCATGTTTGAGATAATTTATCCCATCATTTATATCATAGTTGTTGAATAAGTTATCTCATATACATGTGTGATAAGTTATCTCAAAATAGCTAACCCAGGATAGCTTATACTGATACAACTTGTTCCTAACCAAATAACCCCTAAATGAATTTATTAATGATGTGGCGGTCAATGGTCATATGTTTATTGTCTTTTAAATAATATATTGATGTTGGCAAAATTCATCATAAAAAGATTAATTTCACTTCTTCTTTTTTTTTTGATAATTTGAGAGACTAAAAAAATGGATGGATAGACTTGGAGCTTCCTCTTTGTGACATTATTGTTCTCTTTCTCCCATTTACATCCCATGGAGTAAACACTTTTGCAAAATTTAAAAGTCCTATCCTAGAAATAGAAGATAAAATAAATCACAAATGGAAAAGTGATCCAATTGATTTTATTTTTGACCAAACAATGCCAAAAGGAAAGGAAATTGTTGTCATTTGAGTATCTAATGTACACAATAAAGAAAAAACATTCTAAAATGGTGAAAGAATAAGTGGAATGAGGAGAGGAATGGAGACCTCTTTCTAGAGTGACAATCCTATCTAACCAAAAAAGGAAATTCAATTCCCATCTTCAACTTGTGCATGATTGATCCTAATTATTAAAATAATATTCATATATAATCTCGTTTTTTTTTAGTTTGTTTAAAAAAAGAGTGACTTTTTTTTTGTAATATTTTAACATATTTCCACGTGGCATGTTTAAGGCTTCAAGATAAAAGGACAATTTTGTATATTTGATATAATTTTAATTTAGGACCACAAGATTCAGAAATATTCTTTACTTTCTTATACTCCATGTCAAGTTAAAATAGGTCACTCCTTTGAAACGAAAGGAATATTGATTACACAATTGTGTATAGACCCTCTAAAATATGTATTTATTATCAGATAGTAAAAGTCTATGACAAAGTACAATACTTAAAATGTTTTATAAAAGAACAACAACAATACTAAGATCAGCTAGAACAAATGATCACCAGAAAGAATTACTAAATTATTTAGAAAGATAGATATTACTGTTATGAATGTTTGTCTCATATGCTATAACTTGAAGAAGATTTTCTAAAGGACCAACATTTCAAATCTACTACGTTATTATATTTAGATATATTTCTCTTTTTAACCAATCAATATATAATAAGAAAAGAGTTTGAACTTGCTATTGTATTATTGAAACTTTGAGCAATTTTATCATCCATTAAACTTTCAACCCCATAGTCTTTTCATTATTAAATCATTTTATATTTGCTTTTTTCATTAAAAGGAATTTAGGAAACTTCGTATGTTTGCGTTACACAAACAAATTTTGTTCTTGTTTGGAAATCCAATATACGCCATCATGATACATTTTATTTTTCTTTATCAATGTTGTCAAAAATAATTCAAGAAACGACTTGCAAGTAGACATATAGTAATTGAAAATAAGGTGAATTACATGGGGATTTTTCTGGGGATTAGTATGAAAATTTGCAGAAAAATAACTTTTCTACGAATTTCCAAAAAAATTCCTATGTAATTCACACTTTTCTTGTAGATCCCATTTAATTAGAACACAAGCAACATGTAATTTATCTATTTTTAATTTTGCTCATATATCTTCTCATTCGACTTTAACGTATGAAATCATTTACATCAGCTAAATACATAAAATAAGTGCAGTTAAGATCATTCAAAGTAGAATAGAGTCTGAGTCATTGAATAACTTATGATACGGAGACGACCAATTAAACTTATTATAACATGAATTTTTGAAACTACAAGATATTGAGCATACGATATACATATAATACATATATGTAAGATTATGTAAACGAAATTTCACGGTATAAAAGGAGTTATAGTATGCATACCTTCCGGATTGAAGAAATTGAAGTCTGTAGTTGATTAGAATATCATGCTAATAACGTGTTTTAAAATTTATAGCAAATAAAATAATATAAAATAAGATCTCTTTAGACAAGGGTATTGGAGTGTCTTCCAACAAATATGAAGAATATCTTGTTAGAGAATATACAAATCGTAGTTAGATATAAAAATTAAGTCATGCCTTAATCAGATACATGTATGCTATAGATTCATTGAATGAACTATCCACACAATTAATATTATTTTTAAATTTTTGTGATAGCTCTCTATCATGGTAAGGATATATATAATCGGGTTGGTTTGAGTTTTTCAAATCAAATCAAATTATTTATGTCGAATTTTTAAATTTATAAACCAAATAAAACCAATAAAAGTCATATTTTCAATCTCGGGTTTTTTCGAGTTTTTTGGTTTCGGTTTTGGTTTTTCTCATAAAGGATTCATACTAACCTATAATATACTTGTACTTTAAATATTTCTTTAGTCCTATAAAAAAATAACTATCTAAGGTGTTTCTTTAAAAAAACCCAAAATATAATATGGTTAGTGACAACAACAACAACGACAACAACGACGACAACAACAAGGACAACAACAACGACAACGACAACAACAACAACAACAACGACAACAACGACAGCAACGACAATAACGACAGCAATGACAAAAATGACAGCAACGACAACAACGACAACAACGACAGCAACACAACAACGATAGTGGCGACAACAACAACAACAATAAAAACAACGACAACAACAACAACAACAACAACAACAACGACAACGACAACAACGACGATGACAATAACCACTACAACGACAACGACAACAACAACGATGACAACAACAACGACAACAACGACAGCAATGACAACAACGACGACAACAACAACAACAACAAATTTAAAATAAGTTTAATAAGTATTAGTTACATGAGTAAATATTAAAGTAAATTAAAATTAGACTATGAATTTTAATTGTCTAAGCCAATGTAAAACTAAAGAACAAATATGCAATATTATTATCATTTGTTTAATTGATTTTCTTTTATTTGCATTAGTATTACTTTGATTTTGATTTTGATCTAAGCTTTATTATAATTACCAACATTTATCGGTTATAATCTTTATGGGATCATTCAAAATTCTAAATTTCAAACTTGAAATAATAAATTAAGGGATAATGTCCAAGTACCCCCTCAACCTATGCCCGAAATCTCAGAGACACACTTATACTATACTAAGGTCCTATTACCCCTCTGAACTTATTTTATTAACAATTTTTTACCCCTTTTTAGCTTACGTGGCACTATCGTGTGGGCCCAACGATAGTTGACTTTTTTTTCGAACTAGTGCCACGTAGGCTAAAAAGGGGTAGAAAATTACATATAAAATAAGTTCAGTGGGGTAATAGGACCTTAGTATAGTATAAGTGTGTCTCTGGGATTTCGGGCATAGGTTGAGGGGGTACTTGTGTATTTTCCAAGATAAAAACTATGAAAAAGTATAAGAAATATTTCAAGTTATATCAAATATATATATATATATATATATATATATATATATATATTAATATATATATATATATATATATATATATACATACATATATGTATATATATACATACATATACATATATTATATATATACATATGTATATACATATATATGTACATATGTATATATACATATGTATGTACATATGTACATATGTACATATACATATGTATATACATATATATATATATATATATATATATATATATATATATATATATATATATATATATATATATATAATGTCGGGTTTGTTTGATCTCGAGTTGATTTTTTTAGTTAAAATCAACCCAATCCAAATATAGTCGGATTTTTTTAACACCATACCAGTCAAACCGAACACTAATTGAATTTTTTTCGTTTTGATATAATTTGCGGTTTGATTCAATTTTCGATTCAATTTTTTCAGAACAACCATTAACGTGATTCAACTTTTTAAAATAAAAAATAATCATCTCCTTAAACCTACTATTAATTTGAGTCCAAGTTTATATACTATGTTTGTCATATTGAAATTGATTAAACTTAAAATTACGTCGGAAAAATTTCAATTAAAGGGTAAAGTGATTTCTAACATAGACAACTCCGAGACTAGTAAGACTCGAATATGAAATTTTTGTATAAGAATTAAGGAGTAGTCATTATTCTAACACAACCTTTTGTTGATTGAATCTAGTTATTCTATTATTCCTTGTGCTTCAATACCCGATATGTTCGAATCTAAGAGATAGACTTTTTAATTTTTATTATAATATATTTTAAATTAAATAAAAATACGATAAGTTATAATAAACTAATAATAACATAATTTAATAAGTTGAGTCTGATGAAAAAGATTATATATATGCACATCTTATTTTCTTTTTTATATGACAGACAAATTATTTTCGATAAATTCTTGACTAAAAAAAAAGAAGTAATCAAAACATGATTGAAAGAAAAAAATATCACTAAAACAACAAAATAAGCCATTAATAAACAAGATCTAATATTTAAGAAACATAAGAAAACTTCTGATAAAATATTTATTCGTCTACATTTAAAAATTTAAACAGTGTCACAAAAAATAAGGCAAAAAAATTAATTTCCATCCTTTCACAAGTTTTATTTTTTCTAATATTTACATTAAATTTTATTAATCTAAATCATCATATAAAATTCAAGAAAGAAACTCCTCATCTTGAATTGGCACAGAAATATTTGCAATTAAGAAAGATCATGTGCCAACTTGTGGAGTCTTCAGACTAATCTATCTTGGTCATTGTAAATATGTGCTGATTACACGCCCAATATAGATTAACTTAATCAAATTTTATTTGAAAGTAAGTGATATTTTATTTTAACATAATGGCCCATCATCATTGGGAATTCGAAAATCTCGAGCTTCAGAGTAAGTTTGAAAAAGATGACATGTCCAGAAAGGTAGAATTATCGTGTAGAAGATTATTAACACTTATAACTCTTTTGAAGGAGGGGTATCCCAACCTCACTCAAAAAAACGTATACGCTGAAATGTAGGATCAGTTTGTCTTGTGCAGGAGATGAAATTTTCACAAAGCACGATAGTCGTCGTTTTGAATAGTCATCTCTTTGAAAGAAAGTATAACATGTAGAGGAGAATCCTAAAATAATTGATCAAATTATTTTTCAAAATTATCCTTATTTACCTAATCAAGAATCATGAATTATTTTTTATGTTATTATGAATAAGTTAGTAAAAACGCTTCTTCTATTTATATCTCTTTTACTAATATATAGTTTTCAAAGGATATGATCAAACTAAAAACACCACTTATTTTATATCGAATCAAAATATTTTCTATCAAAATATTTTCTTATATATAAGTTAATACTACATTTTCTTAGATAATTATTAATATGAAGGTTTTCACGCATATCTCAATAAGATATTTCCTTCATTCTTCATGTGTTGTACACAAAAATAGTTGTTTCAGGGTTTTACGTTGATAGTTACTTATGAATTTCACCTCTACGACGTAATTAAATATGAGAGTGCCTTATCATCTAGCTTCTTAAATATCTTTCTAAGTGCTAATGGCTGCCTTCCCACTTTGTATTCGTTAAAGGCATCTATAAGTATTGTCCAATATTATAATTAAAAAGCATGCATGATTAATACACGCATTATCCAAACCAGCTAAACAACCCTACCAAATAGATTAAAACATACATTTGTTAATAAATTAGGACCAAATATTCAATTTTATCAACGTTTAGACCATACTTAAAAGGTATCATAGGTCCATCCATACATGTTGGACCATGTTCCCATTAAGATATCACACAAATTCTGCCTAGGAGTATGGGGGCATACTTAAAACAAGAAAACTCCAAATATTTTTTTTATACTAACATATCCTTATTGGTCCCCCCCTTTATAAATTCTTGGGGACAGGCCCTCACGAATCATTCACAGCGAAGATAATACTAATAATATTCAAAAAAACGACTACAAATCTTATAACAAATCGAAGTCATGAAGGAATGTGTTGTTGGTGAACATGAATTTCCTGGTTTCCAAACTTTCATTATACCAAAAGATGAATTTGCAATAGTAAAAAGGCCACTTAGCAGATTGCAAAGGCGCGCGCCTCGCCCTCTTCAGCTCAAGCCTACAAGCAAGAGCAACAACTCTCTTGATTATAAAGGTGCATTGTTAAATAAACTAATGGATTCATCCGAATCTTCTTCTACTTCGTATTCATCTTGTTATCATAGTAAAGATCCAATTCCTTTGCTTTCTCCCCTTGTGTTGCCTTCTTTGCTTGAATCTACAACAAAATCTCATTGATTTTAGCTTTAAATAGTTATGGACATTGAATACATCTTCCTAATTGTTGATATATGAACAAATTTTTTTACTTTTGGTGTTAGTCATGTACTTAAAAAACTCCTTATGTTGCATTATTTACTCTTCCATATCTCTCTTTGTCAATAACTTTATCTTAAAAAGATTGGTAGCATTGGCTTACAACAATAGTAAGGGAAAGTCCCTCTAAAGTCCCTCTTACACATTTACAGGAATTAGTGACAAACAAATTCTGTAATTATTACCATACATCCAAATTCGCTGCTAATCCTATTTAGTGATGAAGTAAAAAATTATATTAACTACTAACAATTTAGTGATGAAGTTAAAAAAATTGTTAATTAAAAGGGTTCATTGTTAAAACCAATGGACTCACCTGCATCTTCTTCTTTATATCAAAGAGGGAATCCTCATCTAGTTGTTAGTTTGAAATGTTTATTTTCTAAATGTTGTAGATTTCATATCAAAGAAATTATTTTCTACTCTTATTAAATGTTTTAAAACTAGTAATCCACCAATTGGGATTAAAGCCATCTAATAGAGAGTTTTACTTCTCTCTAATTGCATGTCACTTGTTTGAAATATACATCGAAATCGTGAGCATTAACATGTAGGTTCTGGATTGAAATGGTAGTATCAGTCGCTTTAACTATTGCTCTTGAGAAATGCCCTAGTCTTAAGGCATTCCTCAGAAAAAAGTTTTTACGGAATTTCTATCTTCCAAACTTTTGAAGTATGATTTTAATGAACGAAGAATCATTGTATCCTATTTTTTTTTTTTTGAACAATACATACAAATTAAGGAGAATCGTAAATTAGTAAATTTTTGAGATAGAGATATTTCTATAATTAGTTGGGATAATGCCCAAGTACCCCCCTCAACCTATGCCCGAAATCTCAGAGACACACTTATACTATATTAAGATCCTATTACCCCCTGAACTTATTTTATTAATAATATTTTACCCCTTTTCGACCTACGTGGCACTATCTTGTGGGCCCAAGATAGTTGACTTTTTTTTTCAAACTAGTGCCACGTAGGCTAAAAAGGGGTAGAAAATTACTTATAAAATAAGTTAAGGGGAGTAATAGGACATTAGTATAGTATAAGTGTGTCTTTGAAATTTCAGGCATAGATTGAAGGGGTACTTGTGCATTTTCCCTAATTAGTTTGCTTATTCTTTACTTTTTGTACCTCATATTGTCTTTTTTCCCTTTAGATGAAACTAAAGATCAGAAATGCTTGCTCACGAGATTTTCAGAAAAAAACCTCTATGACATAAACAAACAAGGATGAGAAATAAATCAGATACTTCATCCGTTTTGATTTCTTTTGCCTATTTCTTTTTAATCCGTTTAAAAATGAATTTCTCTTTCCTTTCTTCGGTCACTTTTTACTTCTAACTTTTTATTTCGTCTATTTAAGACATTGATTTAAAAAATATTTTGATACATTAATTTAACATCACAAGATTTAAAATTCTTTTTTACTTACTTAAACTTCGTATCAATTTAAAATCAGACAAACAAATTCAAACAAAATAGTAATAAAAGAGAAATATACCAAAAAAAACGCAACATTTAACATGATTCGATCAACGGATATAAAAATGAGTACAAAAATATCCAAAGAAATAATATGACAACTCATTTAGGAAAAAAAAAAAACTCACGTGACTAGATAACACTTGTGTCTGAGAAGCTAGTTATATAAAAATGAGATGCACATAGATATATACATCAAAATTATATTGATTTCTCTTTGAATGAAATGATAGGCAATACACCATTCAAAAGTAAGAGCATCAACCAACCAATTAAATCATGAAAAAATTACATAAATTAATACATTTTAAAAAATAATTACTGATTTTAGCGATATTTTTTGTTTATTATCATTTATAGCAATGCTTTGTTAAATTTGTAATATGTATTAAAAGTGAATTATGTATGCAATATATATGAATTATAATTGTTTTTTGAAATATATCAAATTTGTTTGGTAAAAAATTGTCACATTGTATTATAAGTGTATTAAAATGTGTGATAATTGATTATTCATCATTAAAATTTGTATTATATGTGAATAATAAATTATTCTTTGTAATATGTATTAAGTTATAAATGAATTAAAAATGATCAAGTGAAAAAAAAAATTTTTATTGCTATAAATGGTAAATATTTTTTTATTATAATATATTTATGTAAATTTCACTTAAATCATTCACAACGAGCCCGGCCTAATGGACTAAACAAAATAATGAGATATGGAGAGACATAAATTCTTGTTGAATTCTGAGGAAACATCTATAATTGACGAATGTTCTTAAGGACAATGTCATAACTATGTCTCAAGCTATAACAATTTTTTGTGATTTCAAAATCATCCAACATATCTACACATTTGATTGTAAAAATCTCAAACTACCATACAAAGCAAATCCTCTATTGCATACACGATCATTTCAAATCAAAAAATCGATCTCGAGGTTGTTTCTAATGAATCAGCCCCAGCCCAAAAGGAAAACCAACAAGAATATCACACAAATAAATATTGGGCCAAGTAAAAGCGTACTTTATAGGGCTTAGTTTAATGTTAACACCGCGTTAAAATTAGTTTTTATCCGCTAATTATTTTTTGGGAAAATTGTATATAATAGCAAACTAATAACCTAAAATAAATGGAATAACTAGGGTTTGATTTAATTGTGCACCATAGCAAATGTTAGCTAAAATTTGTCAGCGTCTCTCTCCCAAAGATCTCGCTCGCCACTCTCCATTCTCGCTCGCCTCTCTCGCTTTATACACAGAAGTGTATAATTCTGTTTCTGTTTTGTATAAAGCGAGAGAAAATTGTATATACACATGCAAAAATATATATCTTCGTGTTATACACTTAATTATATGATTTACAAACATTTTACTTCAAATATTGCAGAGAAAAAGGCCAACGAATTATACAATTGCGAATTATACAATTGCAGTGAAATATAATTTTCCCTAGCTTTATACAACAGAAGTGTATATATTGTGTTTCTGTTTTTGTATAAAGCGAGATAAAAACATATATCTTCTTGCTATACACTTATAATTATGTAATATACATACATTTTAATTCGATTCAACTGTATGCAAAGCAAATTATACAATTTCAGCGAAATAGGCCAGCGAATTATACAATTTAGGCCAGCGAACTATACAATTTAGGCCACCGAATTATACAATTGTATATGTATAGTGAATTATACAGTTTTATGTTTGCTATGGAGCGCAATTATGCAAACTTTGTTATAGCATACAAATATGAATTTTTTATTTGCTATATGTGAAAGTTGCCCTTATTTTATTGTATTTATCGAACTAAAATCATATGGACAAAACCAAAAATTGTATAGTCAAGCAAGTCTACTAATAAGTAACGTGAGCATTATCTTCTAGCAAAAAACGATTTGATATATAGTTGACTGACATTTTCCAAGTCTCTAAAACTTTGAATGGGAAAATTAAATAAAGTGTTGAAAATGATAACGAAGTGAAATATAAGGTGCTAATCCGAAATTAAAATAAAATTTACACAAATTTCCTAGAGTAAAGATTAAATTACATTCTGCCTCTATTGTTTTATCTAAATACAATAATTTCTTAGAATTTTTAACTTTCGAATATATTAAAGAGTATCTCGGATACATTATAACATAAATTGGATAATAATATGTACCTCGTATACATAAAAATTAGCTCGGATACATAATATGTAGTTCAGTTTCATTAAAAACTAGCTCAAATATATTATAAAATAAACCTATAGATACATAATATGTAATATGTAGTTAGGATACATAAATACAATTAGGAGAGATATAAGGGACTTTGTAGCTACATGTTATAGGGAGGAAAGAGACGAGCGAGACTGGGAGAGCGGAGAGTGAGAGAGAGCAAAGAGTAGGAAAGAGGTGAATTATATATGTATATCAATTAGATAATTATATATTATACATATGTATTTGTATATTTTAAAAAATGATACATAAACAAACGTGACAAAAAACAATTTTAATTTCATAATAGAAGTAAATCATGCAAAAAAAAAAAAAAAAAGCCACCGACTAATAAAAGAGCCTAAATAACCGTTATTTAATCTTGACCGCCAATTTTAGAGTTGTAAATTTCTTTCAACTTTCGTGATGTTTATGTCGACCCCTTTGTTTTAATTTCATAAATCATGCAAAAAAATCTAAAATCCACCGACTAATAAAAGAGCGTAAATAACCCTTATTTAATTTCAACCACCAATTATAGAGTTGTAAATTTCCTCGAACTTTGTTGGTATTTATGACGACATTTTAATACTCCCTTTGTCATACCTTATTATTAAGCTTTAGGTGATGTGGTTGGTGTAACATGTAATGTGGGTGATTTAATAGATAAAGCAGCTAAATTCAATGTTCCCATTTCCACGGCAGTGGGCTCAGTGGCTTCTGCGGCAGGTGCATTTGGTCATTTGGGCCTTGCAATTAAGGCAATGTGCCTTGTCACTCATGGTGGATTTAAACTTTGGAAGGGACTCTCACGCAAGTAATGTAATAATTACATTACTCAAAAGATTAAATACAAGTGAACTCTAGTACTAGTATAAGCTAGGGCACGATACAAATATCTATCGTATTGTATTGTATTGTATTGTATAATGTTGTGTTGTATGGTATTGTGTTGTGTTTTATTGTATTGTATTGTGTTTTGTTGTGTTGGATGAGATTGTGTTGTGTAATGTTGTGTTGTATTGTATTGTATTGTGTTGTGTTGTATTGTATTGTGTTTTGTTTTGTTGTGTTGTGTTGTATTGTATTGTGTTGTGTTGTATTGTATTGTGTTTTGTTGTGT
This sequence comes from Solanum peruvianum, assembly GCA_027705065.1. Lineage (NCBI taxonomy): Eukaryota > Viridiplantae > Streptophyta > Magnoliopsida > Solanales > Solanaceae > Solanum > Solanum peruvianum. The sequence continues at coordinate 5,539,292 of JAKWJD010001755.1, forward strand.
TGGATGAGATTGTATTGTTCTCCGTTATTACATAAGGTAACATATTCATAATTTGAATTATAAACCTACTAAAAAGTAGGATATTGGGTAGAGCTACTTTGAAATATAGGATAAAAAATAAACGGACAAGGGCCTAAAATACCCTTAAAGTATTAAAAATGGTACAAAATTATCTTTCATCCATCTATTGGCTCCAAAATGTCTTTTTCATCCACATATTGGCTCCAAAATACCCTTGTCATTCTCCTTTGTGTTCAAAATTGACCACTTCTTTAATTGTTTTAAATTAAACTCTTTAAATATTTTATAAAATACTTGGCGTTCAATTATTGATTATAATTATAATTTATTAATATAATTTATAAATCAACCCACTACACACTCATTACTAACTAAACCTCACCCAATTAATAATCCAATTATAATATCAAAATCGTCATAAACACTACTAAAACACGATGAAATCATAGATTTCTGAAAATTACATTCAAATTATTCGAGTCCGAATCGGAGCTCCAATTAAATTTAGGTTGAGCCGCTTATTTAGGAGGACACTTTCTTTCAAAATAGAATTAGAAATTTATGATTAAAGGTAAAGAAGTAATACATCTCGAATTGATTCATGCACTTTTTTTAAATATAATTTTATAAATATTTATGATTTGTTTTAAAACTTTAATATTTTATTTTGAAAAAAAGTTACCTATGAAGTAACATCACATAATTGAAACGTAAGAATAATTAAGATAAACATAGTCAGATTTTTAAGTTTATTGATGATTTTTATTTAGCCACTTGAATGTATGATAATTTACTTCTATAATTTTTAAAAATACTCAATTGGCAGTAGCTTGCATTAATAATGTGACAAGTTCATTAATTTAGAGGGATTTAATTATTAATGGGGTGGGTAGTGGATTGATTTATAAATTATACTAATAAGTTAAATTATAACATATAGTTGAGCACCACGTATTTTAAAAAATATTTAAATAGTTTAAATATAAAACCGTTAAATAAATGTTCAATTTTGAACCAAAAGGTGGATGATAAGGGTATTTTGGACCCAATAGGTGGGTGAGAAGAGTATTTTGGAGCCAATAGGTGGATGGAGGGTAATTTTGTACCATTTCCAATGCTTTGAGGGTATATTAGGCTCTTTTCCGAAAAATAAAATATAATTATTAAATAATAAACAGAAACAAAATGGCAGAAGAAAATATTAAGGTGAAAATGTCATCACACCAAATCGATTGTTACATAAAATGAGTCTTTTTATTGTTACCTAATGATAAATTAATAGAATTTAAATAACAATCAAAACAAACATAGCATGCCAATAGGGCGGGTAATATTCATCCAAACAAGGTGTTACAAAACTTTATGTCCCAAGTTCAGCATACATAAATTCAATAGATGTAACTTGTGCTTTGGAGAGATAAACTCAATAGGCATAATTTGGGTCTAAATTTATGTCATGTGTGTCACTAAACTTATATCTTAGGATATAACTTGTGTTTTAAAACATAACTTATGCTAGTATGCTACTAAACTTATTGAATTTGTCCAAATTCATGAACCTTTAGCTCCGCCCTTATATCACAAAAACTTATGTGTTGCAAACTTTTATTTTGGAACATAAGTTCATAGTATCTAAATTCCCAAGACAAACATTTTACAAAACATAGACTTGAGGTATAAGTTCAATCGACACAACTTATATGCCCCAAGCTCAATAAGCATAAATTCTAGGTATAATTGACAGAGGCCGAGTTAGATGGGTTCACAATAGCTTTTCGTAGAATTTATATTTGTACTAGAAAATTATGTGTGTATATATATATATATATATATATATATATATATATATATATATATATATTATAAACCTTTAACAAAATTGATTAATGGTTAATAAAGAAATTTAGAGTCTCAAAACTCTTAATCCTGATTTCGCCTGTAATTACTAGTGTCTTAAGGTACAAGTTCATTCAGTCTTGTGCCATGATCTCATTTATGACTTTTTTTATAAAAAATAAAATAAAAAATAAAATAAAATTATATTGCTAACTTCTAATTTCAATAGTACAAACATTTAAACTGCAGAAGAATCGTACATAATTCACGTGAATATGAGACTAATGCATAGTAGGGTTACTAAATCAAATCGAAAATCGAATTAAATTATAAATTTTATCAAATTGAAAAAAAAATTGATTAGTGGTTTGGTTTGATTTGGTTTGATGTTGGTAAAAAAATATCGACTATATTGGGTTGTTTTAGTTTTAACTAATAAAAATCAACTCGAAACCAAACAAACTTATATATATATGTAATTTTAAAATTTTATTTTATACACAAAAATATTTACTTTAATATTATTTTAAAATATTTCTTATACTATTTCATAGTTTGTATCTTTTAATATATTATTTCAAGTTTAAAATTTAGATTTCGGAATGACTCAATAAAGATTATAGTTCATAGAATTGATAATTATAATAAAAGTTAAATCAAAATTAAATTAATATGATGCAAAAAGAAAATCAATTGAACATTAAGAATGACAATAATATTGAATATTTGTTCTTTAGTTTTACATTGGTTTAGACAATTAAAATACATAATCTAATTTTAATTTTCCTTAAATATTTAGTAATCCAACTAATACTTATTCAACTTATTTTAGCATGATTTAGTATTTTTAAATTATGATTATTTCATTATGACTTTACAATATTTATTTTATATGATGATTTCATTATTATTTTTATTGAATATTTTTGTGTCATAAATACTCATCTCATATTTTGTGTTTTTTTTTTAAAAAAAAAAAGCTTAGATAATTATATTTTGGTTGGACTAAACAATATTTGGAGCACAAGTTAATTATATGTTTGTATGCAAACTTTACCGAAAAAATCCAGAGTTTATTAGTTTGGTTTGATTATAAATTTAAAAATTCGAAATAATGGATTAACCCGAACCAAGCTGAGGTTGAAACATGAATAATTTGATTTGAAATGAAAAACTCAAATCAACCCAATCATGTACACCCCTACTACATACTGTCGTTTTCATTTTAAGCAAAGATTAGAAAGGAAAAGCTAGAAGTCATATAAATTAGGAGAGAAAATAACCAAAATGTTCCTATGACTACATTTAATTTAATATTTTCTTTAATAAATTTGTTAAGCTTAAGACAAAATACCAAAATGAACACATTTATAATTAAGGATCATTTTATTTAAGTGAAATATATTAAGAATCAAAATTTATTATACATTGAAGATAATTTCAACAAATAAAATATATTAAGAACCAAAATAATTCATTGCACATACATTAAGAATTATTTTGATCATTTTCTCTATTTTGGGACATTCAACTTTTGGCTTTGAGTTAATAGTTTAAAAAAACTCTTAAACTTACATAATTTATTATTTGCATATCTAAACAAAAAAAAGGCTTAATTACCTCTTCGAACATTGATTTTTGGAACTACTTACCCCTAAATTATAACAAATCTTAATTATCCCCTTAAGTATGGAATTTTGAAACTATTTACCCCTAAATTATAACAAATCTTAATTATCCCCTTAAGTATGGAATTTTTAAACTATCTACCCCTAAATTATAAAAAATCTTAATTATCCCCTTAAGAATGGAATTTTTAAACTATTCACCCTAAATTATAACAAATATTAATTATCCCCTTAAGAATGGAATTTTGAAACTATTTACCCCTAAATTATAATAAATCTTAATTATCCCCTTAAGTATGGAATTTTGAAACTATCTACCCCTAAATTATAACAAATTTTAATTATCCCCTTAAGAATGGAATTTTGAAACTATTTACCCTAAATTATAACAAATATTAATTATCCCCTTAAGAATGGAATTTTGAAACTATTTACCCCTAAATTATAGCAAATCTTAATTATCCCCTTAAGTATGGAATTTTGAAACTATTTACCCCTAATTTATAACAAATCTTAATTATCCCCTTAAGTATGGAATTTTTAAACTATTTATGTCACATGGCACAAAAAACTTGCTTCATCCCAATTTATGAATTTCACCTTCCTTTTTATTCAATCAATCTTCTACTCAATCTTAAAATAATATTTGATCATATTTTTTTTAAAAAAATGAAGAATTCTGTGTTTCTTTTTTTAATTGGTTCAGGTCTGGATGCATAAAAATGGATGAGATAATCTTTTTAAGCCAAATGACATTTTGAAAATTTAAAAACCAACTTTAAGAGATATTTCTTGATTCAGTTTATTAACGTAGAAAGTAAATATGCATTATTTGTTAGAGAATAAGAATATATATATATATAAGCCTCATTTGTTAGACATTACGGGGTCGTTTATTTTGAAGAGTGATAATGCAGGAATTAGTATACATGGATCAGTAATATAGGATTTATTTTTATTAAGCGTTTGATTCATTGTTTTCGACTTCATCTTATATTTGGTGTAAAACTCTATAAAAAGTTTTTTTCCCAATTATACCCTTGATTTATTATGTAATTGGCTCAAGATAGATAATTGTTGGACAATACTTTTTTATGGCCTTCGAACTAGGGTTAATATTTCAAAAGGTCACTCCAACTTTGATATTTATCTAGCAAGGTCATTGAACTTTATTTTATATCAATAAAATCACTCAACTTAATTTTTATATACAAAATCGATTATCTATATTTATCATTAAGTAGTTAAGCTTTTAGAAATTTTGATCTATACTCTCTACTGTTGACGACAAATGAATTAAATTCACCTTTTAATATTATTATGTTTATCACTTCCCTTACTGAATTCCAGTTAACTCAGTAGTGGAAAAAATATATGTATGTATACGCATGGTATAATTTACTTGAATAACAAATTATAAAGGAATCAATAGGCTTTCGATCCTAAAATTGAATACACAAATTCTATACATTACACGTAAAAATTGAACAAATCATTTACATTTACGTATAAAATTTGTAATTATAATTTTAATGAGATTAACTTGTATTCACTGACGGTGGACAAAAAGAATTACACCATCACCTAATTTTAGAAATACTTATTTCTTTTAATTTAATTATCATATTTTCATAATTAAAGATTAATAATTCTTTTAGCTTCTCTTTTTTTTAAAGACACTCTATAAATTTAAGATTGTTTTGAAATAACGTTCAAATATTGTTTATACTATCGACTTTGAGTATTACTTAAATAAATTGGAATACATATGAATGTATATGGATCAAAGTTTATTTTCAATTAATTTTGGTATTGTCGATAAAATGAACTAAGAAGAGCAAAGTTGAAGCAATGGAAGCATCTATCCAAAAACTTTTTCATGTTAGAAAGAAGACTTAATAAGTTATGAATTATTTTTTTATGAAATCAATTAGTTAGATTTTTTTATAAAAAAAAGAAGTAAAAAGTTATCATTGATGATTGTCTCAAATTGCTTCAATGGTGTTGACGGGGAATGAGGTAAAAATAATGAGTATAAGAAAACATTGCAAAAAAATCTTCTTATCTTTGGCGACCAAGAAAAATCCTAAACAAACTCATACAATTAATTTAGAGTTCAAGTTATCATATAATACTTTTATTATTATTATTATTATTTAAAAATTAATAATAAGTAATATATTTTTAAAAATAAATATTTCTAAAAATGAGTTGATGGTGTAATTTATTTTGTCCATTGTCAGTGGATACAAGTTAATCGCAATTTTAATATGTGTGTAACTTTTTAAACTGTTAAAAATATAAATAATTAGAAAACATTGTATTTTGAACAATTTAAGTTGTAATGTTTTATATATTTATTTGTATTGGATTTATTTTATAACAAACACTTCTCTCTAAATAATTTGTAAAGCTAATTATTTAAATTAATTACTAGTATAAATATAAATCATAAAATTAAGAAAATAATTAAAATAATTTGAGGGATATTTTTGCCTTTACATAGACTTATCTCATGGTATTATATCAATATATTACTAATACCTCTAAATGGAAGGTATTAGTAATACATCCTATAAGACCATGTAGGAGGTATAACTAATCCATTGATTAGGAATACATTAGGCCAAAATTCCTACCTAACATAGTAATAAATAATACCTTACAGAATTAGATCGTGCTACTTTGAAATCCGATGGTGTTTTTCGTAGCAGTCCAAGGGGTTGGTTTACTTTTGGGCATGCTTCGTTTGCTTTGCTCTTCTTCTTCGGACACATTTGGCATGGTGCTAGAAACATGGATTATTTCTTCTAATGCGGCCTACCAAACGACCCCTAAGGGTGTGTTTGGTATAAAGGAAAATGTTTTCCAATTTCTCATTTTTAGTTGCGTCAAATGTTTTGGAAAATATTTTTCAAATCAACTTATGTTCCTCAATTTATGAAAAATGACTTTCCTTCAAAATTTAAGGATAACTGTCACGACCCAAAAATGGGTGTGATGGCACTCGTCTTATCCCACCAAGACAAGTCAGCCTAAAACCAAATATCTAACAAAGTGCGGAAGTAAATGACAATCCAACAACAATTCCTATTATGAAACCAAGTCATATTAATCCAATCCCCAAAATCAGGTTGTCACGTGCACAAGCCTCTAATGTAAATATTAGAATTGAAATAAAATACAAGTCTAAATGAAGTTGTCTTTCAAGTAAAAACAAAGTCATAAACTGGAGTAGGAAAGTTCGCTGAGATGACAAGCAGCTACCTCACAATCCTCCACAAGATGCCTCGGAAACGAAAAGAATGACAAGTATCACAAAGATCCAGGCTCGTATCCTACAAAAATTTGTAGAAGCAAGGGGTGAGTACCAAACCACGCGGTACCCAACAAGCAAACCTCTAAACACAAGTTAAGTGAACAAAATACGGGCACTCCTTACACCATATCTAAACCTCCACGCTACAGTCTAATAGGTTACAGTTTACCAAACACACAACTCAATAACCACACTCTATCAGTTTACACATTCTCAATAACAACTCAATATTCAACAGTCACAAGCTTCACAGAGAAACACTCACAAGATCAACAAAACACATGTTCAAGTTCATCAATAATAAAATGTGTAATGCCATGAGATGCAATGTCAAGTATAGTGATGCATGTCTTCCCTAACGATACACACCCGCTGTCTCTCAGTCCGGGACCCATGGGGGACATATCTGTCCATGCATATGTCGCGGCGCACGACACGACCCTCGATAAGTAGTAACCTTCGCGGCGCGCGATACGTCCCTCGAAATATAATATCCGTCGCGGCGCGCGATACGACCCTCGAAAATAGTAAACACACCATCCTCTTACCACAACAATGTCTCAGATACAATGCAAATGACATGCTCAAATGAAAAGGAGGAGATAACCATTTGATAACCAAACACAATTTACAACAAGAAATACAACACCAACAAATAAACAACAAGTCTCCAAATCATTCTCAACATCACACAAGGAAATACACGAATTTCGTACGCTAACAAGAGTTTAGAAATCCACTTGCCTTAACCACTCGAATAATCACTCTGGGACTTGAGCCTTCCCTTTCCGTTGAGCTTCCAAATCAATGCAATCTATACAAGTATATATATATATGCATAAGGTGTAAGTTACAAGCTCGTAACACTCTTATTATATGTCTAGCCTAGACCCAAAACTCACCTAATTCCTATAATCAATTTCCTAAGTTTAAACCGATGGGTAGGTCCTATTTTTCCTCGCATTAGCACAACTTTAATGTATATACTACATCTTATAATTAATTACCTATCTTAATCAGTTAACTTAAATTATAATTTGATATTTAAATAACTATCCAATTCTGAAATTTAAGGTAATACCATAAACAAGAAATCGGCTAACAATTTCTAATGTTCACTGTAATTGTTTTTCCCCTCACGTTTGTGCCAAAAATCACTGGCCAATGATAGGGCAATCATTTCCCCGTGATGTACATGAGAATAATCCCTATTTTTCCATATTCCAGAACATATCATTCAATTTCTCCACTAATCATTATTCCTGAATCCTTTCAACTAGAACATTATACCTTACAATTAATATCTAACTATACCAGATATAAATATGATATAAACCCATACATATTAATTAACCAACAGAAACCCTTAAATATTTCATTAGTCATAACCAGTAACACGAAACGAAAAACTAAATCGATAACATCGTCATCTACCCACACCCAGAAACTATATCTTATAAACTACTACGGATTTCCCTTAATCATTAATTACTATCCATGTATACAAATACACAAAATGTAATGACCCGGAAGGTCATTTTTGGAAATTTTGAATATTTGCTTAACTTGAGTTAATTAATCGATAGTTTATGGGCTAAAGTGATAATTTATTTAAGACCCTATACTAGTTAACCTTTATTTAATAAAATATGTGGGTAAAACCTATCTCACAATTAGTACTTAATACGATGGTTGAGAAATAACGAAGGCATCTGTGAGCGAAGAGAAACGGAACAAAGGCGTTCAGGTACAGAGAAGTTCTTAACATTTTTTTTTATTTTCTCCTTTTTCTTATTTAAATTTATTAAGTACTAATTGTGATAGGTTTTACCCACATATTTTATTAAATAAAGGCTAACTAGTATAGGGTCTTAAATAAATTATCACTTTAGCCCATAAACTATCGATTAATTAACTCAAGTTAAGCAAATATTCAAAATTTCCAAAAATGACCTTCCGGGTCATTACATTAACATTTTCAAAACTCTCTACCAACCCCAACCCCACCCTACCAGCCCCTAGGGGTGGGCATTCGTAATTCGGTTCGATTTCAGGGTTTTTTTTTATTTTTTTGGTTTTCGGTTCTTGTACAACGTGTACCGAACACCTAACCAAAATAATTCGATTTATATTATTTCGATTGGATTTTTTTATTTCGATTTTTTTAATGGGTCTGCTTAGTGGGCTTTATAAAATTTAAAAATTTACAATTTTTTTTTGATTTTTCAGCTTAATAGGCTAAAATAGTTACATCAAAGAAGTGTCTTTTACTTTTTTATTTTTATTTTAAATTCTAATATTTATTATTTAACATTAATAATTAATATAATATAAATATATATTATAATATTATATATTTCGATAAATCGAAATATTGAGTAACACAAAATTACATACCGAAAAAGTCGAACCAAAATATCAAAAAAATACAAAAACGTATACTGAATATCAAACCAAAATACTGAAACTGAAATACCAAAAGAATTTGATTTGATTCGATGTTTCAGCTTTTCGGTGTTTATGTCCAGCCCTACCAGCCCCCCCCCCCCAAACCATCCCCCTACCATCCCTCCCACCCACCCACACCCTACCATCCCCCTACCCCTAAAAGGAACTTAAGTTTATGTTTAAAAAATATTTTCAACTTCAAAATTCATATTTTTCACCCCCCTACCCTTGATCTCCCTACCACCACCCGCATCCCAAAAAAATAATTTAAGTTAGTTTTTAAAAAATATTAAATCATTTCATTCTTACCCTACACACCTCCACCCACCTCACCCCTCCCTAGCCCTCCACACCCCCTCACACACCAAAAAAATTAAAATAAATTTAAGTTTGTTTTTTTAAAAAAATTTTCAACTTCAAAAATCCATTTTTTTATCCCACCGCGACCCCCCAACCACCCAACCCCCCTCCCCCCCCCAAAAAAAAAATTAATTTAGGTTTGTTTTTAAAAAATATTTTCAACTTGAAAAATTTATTTTTTATCCCTACCTTTGACCCCCCCTCCATCCACCCACCCCCTACCCACCCCCACCCACCCTAAAAAAATGTTTTTAAGAAATATTTTAAATTTTAAAATTTCATATTTTCTACCCCTACCATTGATCCCCCACCCCACCCCACTACTATCCCTACCACTTCCCCCCCCACCCCATCCCCACGAATTTTTTTTTAGTTTGTTGTTTTAAAAAAATTCAACTTTAAAATAATTTTCTATTATAGTAAAAACTAAAAAATATTTCTTAAAAGTTAGTAAAATATCTACTTGTTTTCTTGAAAAACAGTTCTAGGAAAACATTTTCTTTTATACCAAACACATTCTAAGAATATATATGCACTCGAAATATATCGGCACTAAATCATACTCCCTCCGTTTCACAAAGAATGACATGGTTTGAGTTGACACGATGTTTAAGAATATCAAGATGACTTTTGAATCTCGCGATCCTAAACTAAAGTTAGGTCAAATATATAAAATTACCCTTTGATCTTATGATCTTAAACATGCCACGTGGAAAATTGAAATTAAAATATTATCAGAAAAAAGAAATATGTCATTCTTTTTTGAAAAAGTTTTTAAAAAAGAAGATCAGTCTTTTTTTAAACGAAAAGAGTACTTGTCAATTATTAATTTTAAGTTAAGAGACCAAATTTAAACATTAATGAAAGACTTTCATATAATATATATATATATTTTTTTAAAAAAAAAAATACTCCCCTTATTACACCATCCACAGACCACAATAGGTAGAGAAAGTTCACACAAAAAGTAGTGAGAAAAAAAATATGAATACTCCATCAAAGAAAACTGTTACTTCTTCAGATTCAAAAGATGAAGCAATAATTATATGTCAGCAACTGAAAATGCAATTTCACGGAACCAGAAAAGGGGATCTCGAAACCATAGATTCATATATCAAAAAATTAAAATCCATAGCTGATTCTCTAACGGCAATCGGCAATCCAATTTCAGATCCAGATTTGGTTTTGCAACTTGTAGCTGGTTTGCCTCGTTCTCCATACTTGCTCCTCAAAAACACGATTTCGTCTCAGTTACCTCTTCCAAATTTCTCAGAGGCTTGTTCCATGCTTTACGAATACGAGAAAACAACATCAACTCCTCCTCCTCCTCCACCTCCACCTACTGGAGAAAACAGTAATAGTAATACTGGTAAGAGTACTCTGGAGATGATTCATGATATAGCAAATACTGTGACGAGTGTTGTTCCGATAGCAAGCGAAATTTGTAATGTGATAATTAGACGCTGGTCTGGTAGTGGTTCTTCAGGAACACCAACAAAGGCCACTCCAGGTCCAGGAAATACGAAAAAAGGATCTACCGGAGGAAGAGGAAGGGGAAACAATAACAAAGGCAGAGGCAGAGGCGGAGCCAGAGGAGGATCTTCTACTCGCAATTCTACTGGGAAATAGTATTTCGTATTGTTACCAATGTACTATAATTTCATGTTATAATATAATGAGTGTATCACACGTATACTTATTCGACTTTATATAAGTTTAAGCTAATTGAAGTCTAAGTTAAAAAATGTGTTTATGCATTATAGCAATTGTAGTATATTAGCTTGCAGTTGTTGGAGAAATTCGATCTATACAAACTTGTATTTGTTTACTTAATTAGAATTCAGATATTGTAAAGCTTGTTGTAAGAGTCTTTAGCAGTTGGGTTTATAGGGCGGTTCAAAATTGAATTGGAATCGATAACTCGAATTTGAAAAGAAGTTATTGATTTATTAGTAACGAATTATTGGTTTAGTGATTTTGATAACGGTTGGAATATTTTTGTTATTGAGTTATCGATTTTTAATGATTTGAAATTTTTTCTTAACGGGTTAACCGATAACCCAATAATAAATTAAATAATTATATTTATACCACTTTGTGTATGAAGTTCTTGAGTTAGAGTTTGGTTTCATACTTTTATTTCTTGTTGTCTCAAACTTTTGGTTATTCAACAATGTAAAAGTGTTGGTTTTTGAAGCAAAATGTAACTTGTGAACTCATGTTCTTGGTTCATTTGATTTGTCACCTTGATTCTAAGTGATTTTTAATGTTTCTTTCTGTGTGTCAAAATTTTAACGGCTAAATCGATAACCGAACTGATAACAATCAATAACCGATAAATCAATATCTTAATGATTTTATAACGGTTTATCATCTTTACAAATCAATAATCAATAAGGTAAATCGATAAACTTCTACCGAATCGATCGATACACAACCCACTAATTGGATCCAAGTAAATATGGGTATCTTAGACCAAAATTGACAAATAGTAGGGGCAAAGATGCCAACAAATCCTAAAATAAATGCAACAAAGGACGAAATGGAATAATTAAGACATAAAAAAAAATCAAGATAATTGAGATGGTTCAAAAAAAAATCTTAAAATTTAATTACATGCAATAAATATATATAATATAGAGTTCTTGATCCAAATCATTCACATCTTCATGATGAAAGACTATGTTTCTTAGCACCAAAGTAATCAAAGGAATAATTAGGAAAGCACTAATCCAACAGAAAAGTTAATGGGGTAATCCACTAGCTTTTGCTACATAGAATTATACTAAACCTTGACCTTAATAGAAAAACAAATAAATATTGGTGTGTTCAGTATGATAATGTTTTATTGATTAATTTATTTTAAAATTAAGTTCGCATGTAATATTTTATAGGCATAATACTAAACATGATTCTTAAAATTAAGTTCACATGTAATAAATTAAGTTCGCATGTAATAAATAGACACTTTAACTTGTATAAAATTGAACAATTCCCTACATGACAATTTTGTATCCTACATGGAGTAGCGGAGTCGAGATTTTCAATAAGGAGTTCAAAATCTCGAGAAATAAACACAGAAAGTAGCCTAAGTGGGTTCGATATCTATTATATATATTCAAAAAATTATTTTAACCATGTATAGACAATATAATTTTCCGCCGAAGGGAGTTCAGATGAACCCCCTTGCAATAAGCTAGCTCCATTCCTGCCTACGTGGCGTCCTACATGTATTGTGTCATGTAGGATATGTGTATTTTACGTGTTCAATTTTATACAAATTTAAAAATGCTACTTATACACATTCAAAATTAAAAAATATAAATATCTATTAAACACAAGTTAAAATCATATTTATGTGTTATATGCTATTTTATATTAATTATATCCTTTCGATCTTTTAATCTACCTTATTTTCACGTCCACCCATTGTAGCCCCCATCCCAACCATTCCAAATAATATTAATCTAAATTCTAAATAATTAACTTTAACCTATTATTCTTTTACATGTATATCAAACATAAAGTAAAATAAATTACTTTTTTAAAGTATATCTTCTATACCTAACAACTTTTTTGCTTTAGGAAGTTGTACGGAGCCAATAATATGTAAGGTTGTTTGGGTCTCATCACAATTAATTTTCTTTTTTATATAAAACACTTTTTAATTTATTTTTTTATTCGATATTCGAAGCTCGCATTAAATTTCGAATTAAATTTGAATTTGGTTCTACATGCTCTGTTTGAGAGTGACACTTTCACAAAAAAAAATTTATTTTTAGAATTCAATCTCAAAATCTCGAATTAAAATTAATAACTTTCACCAATATATCAAAACTCACGTTTACGCAAACACTTTATTGTTACATGGAACTTGCGTTCCAATATGAAAAGTAGATAGAGCAAAAAGACAAAGATATGTCTATTTCATTATAGTTTTCATATTCCATTAGATCTAAAGACTCATTTTCTATCAATCAATATGACTTACTTCACGAGTAAGCTAATTCATATATGTATTATTCTCCTTTTTCGATTTATATCATATTATTTAAACTCCTAAAGAATTTAAGAAATAAATAAATATTTACAAATTTATTATAAATACTTTTATATTTTTATCTCAATATAAATAGCAATATTGCATTTTGTAAAAAACTTTAAAATGAAAATAATAAATTAAAATTTACTGTTTAAATAAATATTAGATATTTATATAGATAAAAAAATCATTTTATTCAAGTTATAGATATGATTGAAGTTAAGATATTTCTTATTATATAAAAATGATTCTCCTTCTGTTTCAAATAGAATGACCTCTTTTCGACCGTATGATCAAATTTTTTAAAAAAAAATTTGCGTCAAATTAAATTAGATCATTTTCTTTAAAATAGAAAAAACTATCATTTTTTTTTTAATGTGCGGAAAAAAAAAAGCAACACTTAAATTAAAAATAAAAAAAAGTATAGTGTAAGGAAATTTGAGGCACCAGAAAGTTGATATTCTCAACGGTACATTACTTGACTTCAGCCACCAATAAAGTTGCCAAAAAATAAAAAGTTAAACCAATAATGTTCTCTCATCGTACTACTTTAAATCTTTTATGATAAAATACAAAATATACCAATAAAATGTTGCTATCCAGTCCCTCATTTTCTCCCTAAAACTTTTTCATGTATAATTTTATTGTACTAAAGCACTTAAGTAGCTTTGTAGTGGTATATATCAAATTATAATATTATATCAAAAATTTTAATATCGTGATTTTAGTTATTGTATTTGATATGATATATGGTATATTTTATTTTTTTTAATATTGGATATTAAGAAATAATATATCAATATATATATATATTAAAATATTAAAATTTTAATTCATTAAATTTATAATTAATAGGAGTAAAGGGAAACTCACTTTTTAATAGATGTGTCAATTTAACCATCAGTTAAAAGTTCGGTTCATTTATGTCATTACCGTTCAAGAAAAGACTCATTCATGCCATTATTTTTAATAATGATTTTGCAAAAACCATTTTTGACACGTGACTAATTATAATTCGGTAACATCATCAATTCTAATAAAAAAAAATTAATTCAATTTTTATTCAGAATTTTGATTTTTTTAATTAAAAAAATTAATGGTTAGGCCAATTATTATTCGGCCACGTCATCAATTCTTTTAATTAAAAAAATCAAAAAATTTAATTCAAATTTTGTTCAAAATTATAATTTTTTTATTTACGGCTCACGTGTCAAAAATAATTTTGAAAAAGCATTATTAAAAAATAATGGCATGAATTAACATTTTATTGAACGGTAATGACATAGATGAGCTAAACTTTAAACAAATAATATAAACAAACTTTTCTTAAAAATTCGATAACATATTTAAAGGTTTTCCTATTTAAAAATAAACAAATAATTAAGAAACGAGAAGATAAAAGTACTCCATAATTGAACAAGTTGTTCATATTTTAATGGGTTTCAGTCTACTCAGAGAATAAGAAAAACCAGAGAAAATATAGAAGCAGAGTTCACTTCAATGAGTTTTCGAAAAGATGAATCTAATGGTTCCACAAATCCAGATGATGATAATAACATCAACCCGACTCAACTTAAAATTCAATTTCACAGTACAAGAAAAGAGGATCTCGAAAACATCGAATCCTATGTGAATAAATTGAAATCAATAGCCAATTCTCTAGCAGAAATCAACAGTCCAATCTCAGATTCAGATATGGTATTGCAACTTCTTGCTGGTTTGCCAATTCAATATTTACCCATCAAAAACACAATATCATCAAAGTGGCCTCTTCCAAATTTTGAAGACGCTTGTTCCTTGGTCTACATGCAAGAAGACATATTACTAAAGGTAAAAAAAAATCGATTCAAATTTTACGAATTCAATTTATATTTTCATGAAATAATTTTATCGTTCGTAATTACAGGAGGAAAAGGAGCAGTCGTCTAGTTTTATCAGCGGAGAGAATTTTGATGCTGCGGTAAATGCAATTGGATCACTTAGTACTGTTGTTGGCGCAGTGGGTGTTGTGGCTTCGGCTGGCTGGAAAATTTGGCAGGCGATAGCACGCAAGTAAATCATTATTATTACATTAATTAAAAGTGGGTGTTTAGATGCGCGATTTTATTTCGAGATTTGAAATTATGAGTATGGTACTAATATGGATAGAGTTTATGTAATTGGATCTTATAATCAAAGTTAGAGATGCTATCAAGTATTTCTTTTCGTTTATAGAGGGTGTTTGTATTGACTTAAAAGTTGATCAAAATATATTTTTAATTCAGTTTTTTATTTTTGAAAGTGTTTGATAAATATAGAATTAACTTAAAATAAGTCGAAAAATGATAAGTTACAAAGTGTTTGACAATTTAAAAATGATTTAAAATAAGTTCGAAACCAAGATTTCCCCCTATTTTTTATTTTCTGACTTAAAAATTATTTCAGTTTAATTTTTTTATTTTTATCTTAAAAATTATCTTTTTGCTCATCCAAATGGATTCTTATTTGACTTACTTTTCTTTTGTTTTTAATTACAAGTTTTTAACTTTATATCAAGTTAAAATATGACCAAAATGTTGAAATTAAGGGAATATTATATATTTTGAGATGTTGTACAGGATGTAGTTGAAAATGAATTTTTTGCAGAGTCTCACTTCGAAAAATATATTTTGCTATAAAAATTTAAAATTTAACTTGTAAGGAAAAGTACATTTAATGTTCTACAAAATCTCCCTTTCGTTTCTCTTTTGGGGGTTTAAGTTTCACTCTTCATTTCAATATTCTTATCGTTCATATATGAAGTGGATTAATTAATTAGACCTTAATCAGGTTTAGATGTTAGTTAACATGTTGAATAACGCATACCGACCATAATTATGTCAATATTATAGATAATTACAGATTATATTGTTTATTACTAAGCTAATCGATCATGTGACAAATAATTACCTAAATATGGATCAAGCTGCTATTTTCAAGACTTTGTTCATGTACAATCAAATTCCACTTGCTTTTACATTTTTTCTCTATTAATGAGATCGAGTACGAAATTTTTTTCTCCAAAACTGAAAAGGTCGATGTAATATTCAATGTACGTAAATACTAGAAATCGTGAGACCATCAATATAATATTTGATTCATATTTCTTGCGTGTTGATTAAAATTAAATAATTTATCGTTTGACGTCTACTTTTGTATTTAGAAGATTTGTGAGTTTTTCTTTAATAAAATCAAATCTACAACAATTATATGTGACTAGTTGTACTGATTTTCGGAAATCCTCACGAAACAGATGAATTTCCTTTGTTTACAACTTAAATATCTTCTTGAAGATGCAAAGTATTTTCTTAATAAACCCTAATCTTCAAATTATGGTTAAATATATATATTTTTTACAATATTTATAAATTATAATGATGTATTTATACTTTTTATTTAACATATAGGAAGAAGATAAGTTTAAAGACATAACAAAAACTAATTATTTATAATGATGTAATTATACGTTTTATTTAACATATAGGAAGAAGATAAGTTTAAAGACTAACAAAAACTAATTAATTTTTGTTTACATGGGTAGATCCAAATCAATAGCTATTTCTAACCGTCTAACGGCCCGTTTGGATGGGCTTAATAAAAACAGCTTTAAAAAAGTACTTTTGAAAGTGTTGAAACTTATTTTTAAAATAAGCAGTTATGCGTTTGGATAAAAGTGCTGAAGTTGTTATGCCAAACGTGAAAAGAGAAAAATAGAAGAAAGAGATGTTAGGGTTATATGGGTAATTTGGAGATTGTATAAAAATATTAAGGGAAAAAACATAAAAATGTGGTCAACTTAAAACAACTTATAAGCTAAAAAAAAAAAGCACCCCTACCCCAGCTTTTAACTTTTGGCTTAAAATAAGTTTTTTTTAACTTAAAATAAGCTATTTTGAGTATTGCCAAACAGTTAAATAAGTCAAAAACCAGCTTTTAAGTCAGTTTGACCAGCTTTTAAGCTGAGCCAAACAGGCTCTAAGTAATGTTAATCAACAATATTATCCCCTTTACCATAATATATAATCTTCATTATCAATTTTTATTTTATTTTGCAACTTTTTTTTTTTTTTTTGAGAAACATCAATACAATTGTTTAGCAAAGTTGGTGCTTGGTGGGGACTAACAATTGATTAAATTCATTCCCTTTAATTTCCCATTCACTTGGATAAGGTTATTCTTTTGATTGCTTCTGTGTTAAGATTATTTTCATTTTAATTGTATGATTTTGTTGGCAGTTATTTTATAAGGGAAAAGGGTCTGATATACCCCTCAACTTTGTTATTTGGAGTTGATATAACCCTCGTTATAAAAGTGGCTCATATATGCACTTACCGTTATACAAATGGCTCACATATACCCCTGCCGTTACAAAATGGTTCACATATACCCTTCATTTAACGGAAGTTAAAAAATTAGTTTTAAATTTATATTTATTACTTCTAATTTTATTTTTTAAAAATTATTTAAGGGTATATATGATTCTTCTATCAAAGTTCAAGGTATATTTTAATTTTTTTATATACATAAATTATTTTTTGACTTCTTTTATTATAATTATATGAATTTCTTATTCTTATTTTGTTTTTTCTTTCATTCCTTAGTTTAAAGAATAAAAAATTAAACTATTTCTTTTGTGTGTATTGTAATTAAATTTCGTATTCGAAGAAAAAATTTGGTCATCTACAATAAGTTTTACAAGAATATTAGTGAAATATAAATAAATTTGATTATCCAAATAATAATTATAAATTAGTCATTGAAACAAAAAAAAGTCAAAAAAAATATGTTTTAATAGGATTAAATTTACTCATATGAGATTATATTTTTTAGAAAAAAATAATAAAAATTTAGATTAAAATTATTATTATTTTCATTTCCGTTAGAGGAAAAGGGTATATGTGAGCCATTTGTTTAGAAGTAGGGCTATATATGAGCCACTTTCATAACAAGGGGTATATCAGCTCTAAATGACAAAGTTAAGGGGTATATCAGACCCTTTTCCCATTTTATAATATTTTAACGTATTTTTTAAATAATATACGTGGCAAATGTGATATTTGAGGTTCTTAGGGTCCGTTTGGCCATGTAATATGATATCATGATATGAAATCATGAAATGAAATTAAAGTTTTGTTTGGACATACGGTATGAAATTTTGGTGTTGTATATTTTCTAATAAACATAAAACTCTTATAAGTTCTAAAACTGTTAAAATAGCTCCAATTATTTATTCAATATTATCAAATAAAAAAAATTATTAAATCGTATAATAAATTATTATAAAGTTATTTGTTCTCCACTTAAATGATTGTTTTATCAATATATTTGAGTAAAAATGAAACACTTTTCATGGGCTCTTCAAGATTTTATTACTTAATAATCATGAAGTGTTAGTTAAATTGATTATATGTTGGTGAAAATAATAAATTTTATGTCGGTGAGAATAATAAATTTTTAAAAGTAATGATGTGATTATAAATTTTATTTACATGTGAAATAAATGGTTAATAGATATAAATATGGGGTTGTTTTAACATAATATAAACTTGTGGATTGATTTTTGTATTAAAATAACTCAAATCATGATCCGGTATTTTCATATGATTCCATATCCTGGTTTTTGGAGAATATGGTATCACATTCATGATATGAAATTATGAGATCAAATCAGCGTAAAATCGCATGTCCAAACATTGATTTCATCTCACGATATCATATCGTGATATGGTATCACATAAACAAACGCTACTTAATTTACAAGCCGTCACAATTAACCTTAAATGACTTATTTGCCCTAGAATTTAGTGGATATTTTCAGGTGTTTTAAGGTGTAATGGACCCTTTAATTGTTGCTAATACATGTTTTAAATTCACTTGTATTATTAATAGGAAAAATATGCGATTAAGCGAATTTATATTATTTAATTACTCATTATAGCAGTAGTTTGTTATAATTACTATTCACGATTGATATTATAATTAATTATGTAAATTGACTTCAAATTTATATAATTAATCATTTTGTATATGTATTAACATGATGATTTAAATATAATTAAAATATCAAACAAAATACTTTTAAAAATTATTCCACAAATTAAATCACTATATACGAAACATTCACCACAAAAATAAATAAAGCCCTTCATTTTTTTAATCCCACAAAAATAATGTTACTATTATTTTTATTTCTAATTCTGTAAAATAAAACATAAAATAATCTATCTATCTATCTATATATATATATATATATATATATATATATATATATATATATATATATATATATATAATATATATATATATATATTATATATATATATATATAATATAAAATACAAAATAATAATATATAAACGTAAATAAAAAAATTGAATGAAACTTAATCGAACTGAAGATATCTTGATTAATTGATCAGGAATATATTAATAAACATGTATATATGGAAGAACTATTTTAGTATTGGAAAAATAATTTCCTCCTTGTGTTTATTTTTTTTTTCGAGAAACATAATTTTTATCTTTTTTCCAATAGGAAAAAAAATTTATTCTACTTCCATTTAAAAGCTATTTTCAAAGATTTATCAATCACTTTATTTTTTCAATAAAGGTATTCCTTATTAATGTAATTTTAGCTCTTAACGACAGTGTCAAATAGGCTCTAAAACAATTTTATATAAAGATAAATTTTAAAGTATGGTTTGTTATATCTCAAAAATCATTTAGATGAATAAAATTAATAGCAAGAGTACAATAGATACAACATGATTAGTTATTCATTCATTTTATATAATGGATAATATTGTTGGATATCCAAAAATTTATAATAAACAAGTAAAAATAGACAAAGAAAGTATTCATTTTTCGGTGTTTAAATGACTTGCGTTGAAATGAGTCATTTGGTAAACTTAACTTATTTTCTAACCAAATGAACCTTTAGCGACTTTCTTGATATTAACTCATACAAACACTTTTTGAATTAAAAATTAAACAAATTGAACATTTATTGTGAATTTTGTATAGTATCTTTTAAATATTTTGAACCGTCAATTATCACAATTTATAATGTTTTTACGTAGTTTATAAATAAATATAATTATATGATTTTTTTAAAATTCATATATAAATTTCTAATCAAACTTATATTATTTAATCGATTGAAAGGACTACTAAACTTGACCGTATGATGATATTGAAACTATTTTGAACCTACTATTGAAGCATAAGTACCATTTTGTTCCTATGGTCTTCATTTTACTTAGCAAATCAGAAAAACCAGATAGAGAGAGAAAGTAAGGAAGAAGAGTGAGAAGCATTAACAATGAGTTTTCGAAAAGATGAATCTGATAACAGTTCCACAGATGATGATCAGATCATGCAAATTCAACTTAAAATTCAATTTCACAGTATCCTAAAAGGGGATCTCGAAACAATCGAATCCTATGTGCAAAAATTGAAATCCATAGCCAATTCTCTAGCAGAAATCAACAATCCAATCTCAAATTCAGACATGGTTTTGCAACTTCTTGCTGGTTTACCAACCCAATACTCACCCTTCAAAAACACAATATCATCAATGTGTCCTCTCCCCAATTTTGAACAAGCTTCTTCCATGTTGTATATGCAACAGGACTTATTATCATTACAGGTCAGAAAGCAAACGATTCTTCGAAAAATTACATTATATATTTAAAATTTAAGTGATATAACTTTTTTTTTCTAATCGCAGGATCGTGAGGAGGAGAAATTGAAAGCTGATGCTGGTGTTGCTGGTGCAGAGAAATCGTCTGGTTTTTTTACAGCTGATACATTTCATACTGTAATTGATACATTGAGTATTGCTGTTGCTGCTGTTGGTGCAGTGGGTACTGTCTGTGCTGCAGCTGGTGCAGTGGGTACTGTTGTTGGTGCAGTTGGTACTGTAAGTGCATCCAGGGTGATTGTTGTTGGTGCAATTACTGCTGTTGCTGGCTGGAAAATTTGGCAAACGGTACCTCGCAAGTAATTTATCGAGTTGATTTCTCGTTTGATCACTTAAATAATAATAGTAGTTCGAATTGTTAGATCTGTTTTACATGATTTGTAGTTGAAGTTCAACACAAATTTTGCTTTGTGTGTCTAAATATTTTGATTTTCCTTTGGAGACGGTAATTATTTTTGTTAGGGTTTTATAAATCATTATATAATTTTTATACGAATATAAAGTTTATAAAAAAATTACTGGCTTTATTCGAATTCACAAACTTTACCTAGCTTCGCCTCTATATGAAAGGGATATTTTTTTGGATAAAAGATCAATTACTCGCCATAAGAGACTCAGATTAATTGAAGCAAATAGTCCTCATTTGATGTTCCGATCAAACTTTGATTTATTACATGCATTCACACAAACATAGGTAAGAAGTGTGAATAATATTAAAAAGGAATGATATGAGTAGTGATTTATTTCGATTTTTGACATTTCACTTAATTGAAATGATTTTTAATATATAACAAATTATGTTTATTTTGATTAATTACGGTAAATCTAACAAATTTATTTTTAAAAAAATTCACTATGAACCTTAGATCTTAGGTTACTAATAAAATTTACCGTTATTATTTTCTTTGTTAGCTTTATTGTAAACTACATGAAATCTTACATCGTTATCTTTATTTTCTCTAACAAAATTTACTATTTTTTCTTATTTAAAACATAAATATTTATTATATATCAAAAATAATTTTAATTAAGTAAAATATACAAAAGTCCAAAATAAAAAGTTCTATAATACATAAAGGATCATTTTAATTAAATAAAATATATTAAAGATCAAAATAAACCATCGCTCATACATTCATAATCATTTCTTTGATAGAAATTAAATGGCAAAATAATAAGCAGATTCTTAAACTTGTTGGGTTTTTTCCCTTAGGTATCTCAACTATGTCATTTTCCTATTGAATCATTTAACCCCCATAATTTGTTCCGTTTAAACAAACATTGTTGTCTGATGTGGAACCAGATTTATGAGGGGTATTGATAGAGGATACATTGTTCCACAAATCATTAATCCAATTGGTAGTGAAATATTTGAGAACAATTATGTTTTACTTAAGTCATTTGAACACATTAGAAAACAAATGAGACTAACACGGTTTGTCTTCATTCATTCAATCAAAATTATTACAATTCGAACACAATTGAAGACATTTACAATATAAAAGCTGATTAAAATCAAACTACAGTGTTTTAAATAAACAAATTATGGGTGATTTAATGATTCAATTGAAAGATGACCTAGTTGAGGTACATAAGGAAAAAAACTCAATAAGTTTAGAAATTTATTTATGTATTTGGCCAAATTAAATAGACAAACCACAAGGATGATAAAAAGAAAAGGCAATTTTATTCCCACAAACCAAAAAAGTATAGTGCCAATTTTACTTGACTCACTTGGCCCTATGCATCTATACTTTTTCTTCCACTAATAAAGCTGGTCCTTAAATAAATGGAAAAGAACAATGTGTCATCTCTCATCGTACCACTTTGGATCTTTAATTGTAAAGTAAAGGATATATAATATATATAAGTTTGTTGTCCAGTTCCATTATTTTAAAAACAAAATAAAATTAAAGGTATATTTTATTAAATTATTTTAAATAATATTAAACCCCTAACTAGTATTTGAATATATTATAATATAAAGTTAAAGATTTTAAATTGGTAATTATTTGAGACGATATTCAAATTTTAAACTCGCCAAAAGAAATACTGATTTAGGGCCCGTTTGGCTATGCGATTTGGTATCATGATACAGAATCATGATGTTGTATTATGAGATGGAATTAAAGTTTTGTTTGAACATGCGATATGAAATTTTGGTGTTGTATATATTTTTTCATAAATATAAAAATCTCATAAGTTTTAAAACTGTTAAAATAGCCTCAATTTTCTATTTAATCTTATCAAATAAAAAAATTATTTCGTATAATAAATTATTACAAAGTTATTTGTTTTCCACTTAAGTGATATGTTTCATCAATATATTATAGTAAAAATGAAACACCTTTCACGGGCTCTTCAAGATTTTATTACTCAACAATCGTGAATTGAAGTGTGAGTTAAAGTGACTATATATTAGTGAGAATAATAAATTTTATATCGGTGAGAATAATGAATTTAAAAAGTAATGATGTGATTATAAATTTTATTAGCTTGTGAAATAAATTGTTAGTAGATATAAATGTGGGGTTGTTTTAACAAAATATAAACTTGTGGATCAATTTTTTATTAAAATTTCTCAAATCATGATATGATATTTCTATATAATTTTATATCATGACTTTTGGCAAATATGGAATCACATCTCATGATATGAAATCATGAGATGTAATCAATATAAAATCGCATGTCCAAACACTAATTTCATCTCACGATACCATATCGCATGGCCAAACGCCTACTTAAAAATTCCGAATCACGATTTTTTTAACGTAAAACTTTATTCATAAGTTTATATTTCTTTAAAGACTTGTTACTTTAAATTTTACCATTTCAACATAAAAAAAAATTGTTTGTCATGTAAAAAAATTATGTTAAAAAAATAACCATTACTACTATTATTAGTTAGTAACTTTTTATAAAATCATGTATTGAATATTTATAATCACAAATGTTTATTTACAAAAGAAACATAAGATATACAATTTATCAATATTGTGCCTTCAAATATACCAATATCTTAATAGCATTAACATGAATTGTAATAAGATATTAGAGATCAGGGGTGGATCGCACTCGATAACTTTTTTTTAAAAAGCCGTATATACATATATATAGACAATTAATAAAATAAACATATATTTAGTTCTGCACTCTAACAATCAAAAGTTGCTTTGGGTGCACTGATTGAATGTTCCAGGTCTCTGGGCGACCGCGCGTGTTCAATTCCTTGTGGGTGCAACAATTTTTTGAACTTTTAAATTTGTAGCCTTTTCTCGGAGAAAATGGTCCTTAATATGTTTTTTAACTTTGAAGTCTTTTCTCTGAGAAAAATAACCAAAATGGTTCTTAATGTACGGGAGATATTTTGTTTTGATCCTTAATATATTTTGCATGATCTATATAGTCCTTAATGTATTACTATAAAAAGTACTCAATTTAATGTTTTGCCCTAAAAGTCAAAAGTCATCAAATTTTTTTGTTAAGTTTAACCTTGAGTTCCACTAAAAACTAAATACAAAAACTTTCTCGTTCCCCTTCTAAGCAACAGCTGAAAAGTTTATTCAATTTTCTCCTTCTTCATCTTAATCAAATTTCATTGTATATAGCAGTGAAATACATTTCATATTTTCTAAGAAATTCTAAAGAATATATATATAAAGAAAAAAGTGATTGACAAAGAATCAATTTCGAATTAAAATTCGTTTTTGCCGCCTCATTTGGCCCCACCCTTTTTTAACCACCATTTTTATTCATCTGGTTCTATTCCTTTCTAATTGAATTTATATACAAATAATCTCCTCTAACACAATTATAAATAAAATATAAGAGTCCAAAATTAAAGTCATACTCCTATTATCTCTGCGTAAATAATTAAGTTTTTCTTTATAAGTTTTTTTTACAATAATTTGTTGTTGATTCTTGTGCTTTAAGATGAATATATTTTTGAAGAAACATAGTTCTTCTCAACCAAGTGTTACTTTTAGAGACAATTCTTTGCGTTTTATAGATGAGTTTGATTTTCAGTCACTTAAATCGGATCCTGGAGAAAAAATATCTATTGCTAAATATAACACTAGAATACAAGATGAAGTGAGAAGACATTATATTCAACAAGCGTCTTGTCAACCAGATATTAATGATAATGAATATCTTCAAACTAGACTCGAAACGAAAATGCGTCAGTTTTGTAAGACATGGTTTAAGGATTCATTGTCTAGATAGTTAGAGTATAATATGAAGAAAGATGTATCTTGCGTATGTTGCTAATGTTACCCTTGTATCTCCTAGCCTTATCCTTGAGTAACACATAGTAGTGCACCCCCTATCTTTAAATCATGTGTTCGCTTCTATTTGAGATTACTTTATTTTTAATTAAAAATCTCAAATACAAAGCTTAAGATGAGATGTCGAATGTTCTAGAAGTAACTCTTAAAATCTTAATTGATTTTTAATATCAATAACAGACACTAACACATGCATATATATATATATATATATATATATATATATATATATATATATATATGTATGCCGTTCTAATTTTCATCGATAAATAAATTTAATAGTAACAATAAAAAATACACTATTGTTACTCACATTCAAAAGGTAAGTAATTAAATATTCCTTCCTTGCTTGCCAAGTAGGGTACCACCATTTAATTGAGTTAGGTTTCAATGTTTTTGAAGAAGACCTAAGTCTACGGGAAGTAGTCGAGTACTTTGACTTTGTGTTACTTTATTTTAGTTGAGTTGTAATAATTACTGTCGACCTCTACTTTTATTTATTTATTATACTATTTTAGAATATTAAATATTTTTTTAGTTATTTTTAATTGCTATAAAATAAATTTAGGGTCAAAATGATAATTTTATTTTTAATATTTTATGTTGTATTGTTTTATTATATTAATATGTAAAACATATCAAATTACAATAATTTTCATATAATTTTAAGTATTTATTTTTTTATTTCAAATATCGAATTAATATTATTTAATTTAATTTTAATAATTTATTAAATTGACTTTTCAAAAGCAAAACATGACAATTAAAGGTGAATGGTTTGAGTAATACTTTTTCAGTTTATAAAAGTTAATGAATAATTTATTACTTGGATCTATTTTACTTATACTATTAAATACTATTTATTTTTAATGTTTAGATAACTAATATAATAAAGGTGATTTAATAAAATTATTGTTATTATTTATTGAATATAGATAGTAGTGTTAGGTAGTGGAGAATTTTGTAGTTGTTGCTACAGATGTTGCGGTGCGGTAAAGATGTTGATGATGAAGAGATATTTTTTTTGAGAATTTTTTTTTTGGTGACTGAATCAGTCTCCAAGTGGGAGAATTGTTAGGTAGTGGAGCCTGATTAATATATATATAGCTGTTTACGCGGTTTAACCTCCGCGGTGAGGTTGCCGGGGGTATGGGGGGCGGGAGCCCCCCATCCGAAGGCGGGGTTCGGGGCAGCGCGCCGACCCAAATTTTAGGCTTTACTATTTATTCTCTATGTATTCTCTGTAACTAAATACTCTGATATATTAATATAAATATACCACCGCCGTGGAAGTTCACTCACGGGGTGTTACCACGAATTGCTTTCTCTCTCTAGATTTCTCTCTCTCTCTCTCTCTCCAGATCTCTCATCTCTTTCTTCTTGAAATTCTTGTGTTCTTGAAACTTCAAGTGTGTGTGAATTAGATCCTAACAAGTATCACATAAAATCTAACTTCACCTCTTGTCCAGTTTAAAACTAACTTCAGTCGCAAATTTATTTGGTTTAAAATAATAAAGAATATTTTACTTATATATCTAAATAGTTTAATTTTCCAGCTATTGATAATTGATATTTGATATTTACTTATAATTTTATCTCCGAATGTGTGTATTGTATAGACATAAAAAATATATAATATATTCAAAAGATCTATTCAATAAAACACATCATTCAATATAACACAAAATAACAGAATATTGTTGGGTACAACCAGTTTGAAATACTTTTAAAATGTGTTAAATCATTTGTTTTGTCTGAATATATATGATTGTATCTTATCTAATTTTTGAGCTATTAATATGAAATTCTTGTCCTCATAATTATAATATAAATTATGAAATAATACATAATAATTATACAAATAAAATCATAACACGTTCAATTTTTTATGATACTATCGTCAGAGATAAATTTCTCACCGTAGTTACTCGTTCTAATTCTTTTTCAAAAAATAAAGAATAATCTCAAGAAGAAACAAGACTTTGGCTCATAAAATGGTGCTAACTATAAAAACTATACAACGATTTTTGTGAACACACACTTCACTTCTATAAATGAAAAAATAGATAAATCTACTTCAATCAATAAAATCTATCTTAAAAATAAATCGCCCCATTATAATTTCTCCCATATAAAATATTTATATGGATTTGAGTAACCGAAATATTATAATCATTTTGCTCTTCAATTGCTCAAGTCACATGGATGAATCATATGAAGCTTCTACACTATTCTAGAAAAAGAATAAAATAAGGTCATTTTTGCCATTTAAAAATGTTTTTTTTTCTTCCATTTTATTTTTAACATTTAGTTACATATTCTGTTACATATATTATCATTCCTCTCTGCAAAAATAAACACACAAAAAATATTCATTTCAACAATTCAATGGAATCAACAACGAGTATTCCATTTCCATCCTCGATTACCGACACGAGTTCGAAAGATGAAAAAACTATCACAGTTCAACAACTGAAAATGCAATTTCACAGCACCAGAAAAGGGGATCTGGACACCATTGAATCATACATCAACCATTTGAAATCAATAGCCGATTCTCTATCAGCTAACGAAAATCCTTTATCAGATTCAGATTTGGTACTTCAACTCCTCGCCGGTTTGCCTTCTCCTCGATACACGCCTTACCAGAACAGAATCTCATCGCAGTCACCTCTACCTGATTTTTCAACCGCTTGTTCTTTGCTCTACATGTACGAATCGTTATTGGAAGAGCAAAATGAAAATGATACTTCGAAAGATCAAAATTATGATAATAAAGAGATACTGCATAAGATTGTTGATGCGTTTATATCTGTAACTGGTGCTGTTGCTACAGCAATGGATGTATGGAGTATGTTTGGAAAATCTGCGACAACGAACAGAAGAAACAGTAGAAGACGTAATCGAGGAAGAGGGAGGAGGTAGAAATTTGTTTCGAGTTTTCGAATTTACGAAGAAATTAGAAAATGTAATCTATAACTATTGTGTTGCTCTGTTTAAGAGTTTTTTTTTTCTTTTTTGTGATATTTTTCATTTTATGTAAAATAAGAATGGACTGTTTTTGCTTGTTACGATTGAATATGGTGTTGAATATTTGCGTACTTTGATTATTTGGTGGTCGGATAAGAAATATGTGTTTAAGAAAAATGAGTTATTGGTATATAAAATTAAATATGATATTTATTTGAAAAAATTCTATTCAATTAGAAAAATGGAATTAAATCGAATAATTTTATTTGGCTTAGGTATGGTTTAATTTTAAAATTTTAAAAATTTATAACATTTTCATAATGTCTTGTTCGAAAGTGATAACTAGAAAGAAATAATTTGGGAAAATTGTTGATAAATGAATTAAAATCTATTGCAGTTTTTTTTTTTTTTTGTATGATTCAGTTAATTTTTGATTTTTCTTTTAAAATTTGGGGTTTGCTAACTTTTAGAGTATCATTTCAAAGTATCCTATTATTAATAAGTATTATTATTAATAAGTATGTCAAATGAATTCTTCACCAAGATGTTCAGAATGTAAAATATTGTTACCTTATTATTTGACCATATATAGTTAATAGGAGTGCTTGCAAGCATAGATTTAATCGTATTCTTTGATAAAGTATTATTATAGTATCTAAGATCTAGGTTATATTTAAATTTAAAAAATGTTAAAAATATATTTAAATATTAAATTTTACATATTGTTAGTGTATAAAATATATTTACATGTAAAGTTATTCGTTTTGGTTTGAAAACTTTTTCCACTTTTATTATAAATTAAAAGGATCATCCCAATTATGCGATACAGCTATACACTGAAACAAAAGTCCACAATTTCCTTAAAAAGATAATATAAATCAATTCGTACAATTATATTCGATCTATTTCTTATACCCATAATTTCAGTCCCCATCAACTTTAGCTTAATAATAATTTAAGTGAACTTAGCTCCTAATATAAAAGAAAGACTACAAAAGAAGTCTACAAATGAACTTAGGATTTTTTATTTTTTTTTACTTTCACTTTTGAAATCTGATAAAAATTAATCATTACGAATGTTATGATTTATTCGATTTCTTATCTTCTTGTCTATGACCGTGAAAATTTTCAAATTAAAAATTAAAGTAACTCTTTGCAACACAGAAAAGGGCAAAGATTATTCTTAACAACAAGGTAATTATTTATTATTATATATTTAAGGAATAATTGAAAAAGCATTAACCAAAAGACAAAAAAGGAAAAATAATAATTAATAAATGGACTAAAATTTCAATTGCAGTCCCCATCAACTTTAGTTTAATAATTGAAGTGAAGCTTCGTCCTCACATATAAAAAAGAAGACCGCAACAGAAGTCTACTAATCAAATATTACTTTCTTTCGTTTAAATTTATTTGACCTATTTAATTTAATTTATACGAAATTTAAAAAAATAAAAAAATATTAAAAGGTATTGTTATGATCAATGAAGCAATTTTCCGTGGCGGTGGAAAAATTTATTTAATACATATTGGTAAAAAATGTATCCTTCAAATTAGTAGGGGTGCTAAAAAAACCATCCAAAAACCACGATCATAAAAAAAACATAAAACAATTTGAATTTTATAATTTAAAAATAAAAATATATTAAAATATTTTTTAATTTTATAATCTTAAACATGTTAAAAATAAACTGAAAATAAACTAGTAAATAAAATAGATTATAAAATAGTGATTTTTTGTCTTTTAATGAAATCGTACGGAGCCAATGTTATTGGTAGTTCTTTTTTTATTATTCTAGAAGTTAGTTGAAATAATTGGTGGGTCTCGAAAACTTCTTAATTAAAAGAGTGATAAACAAAATGTTATGATAAATTAATAGTATGCGAAAAAAAATTAACAAAAAGTGCAATAAGCAAACATTATTGTGAAATCTCAGCAATAGCTATTAGCGCCCACTATTTCGTTCTATATTAATTTTTATTTTGATATCATTTTTAATAAAATCTCAGCTATAACTATTCTCATTATCAATTATCATTACTTATCATCCTTAGCCCAACACAACCATCAAAATCATCGTGATCAAATTGCAACATCACCACCAACATTGTTATATCCACTAATCACTATAGATAATTATTACTATTAGGTTATATTATATATCGCTAACAACCATCACAATTCACCATTCCAATTAGTTAATAATAGTATCATCCTAGAGCTATTTATCAACCGTCACCACTTGCAACTACGATTTATTATTACTGTCCATGATTAATAATCAATATTATCCTAGATCAAACACATAATCATTATCGTTAGTCATTAAAGATATTGAAGTGGTGCGCTATTCACGGGACTTTATCCCTAATCTCCTTTTTCCAAGTCCTTGGTTAGTGGTTCTTGGAAAGTGCTTCACTTTGATTTGAGGTTATATCCTTTAAACGTGATTGGAATTGACCAACATGTTGGTTGGTTGGTCGAATTGCAAAGAAGATAAAAAAAATAAATACTTACTCAACTACGATAACAATTTACGGGTAAATTTATCAACAGTTTCACACCAAGTGCATACATCATGTTAATATATGCATGTTATGTGTGTAAATTTATAATTCATTTTACTTAATTATAATTAATTAATATATATTTTACTTTATTAGATCACGTAATACTGAAAATTACACTAATTTAACATATACATTTGGTGTGAGTAATATTTTTTGAAGTATATCAACCGTTGATAAAAAATCAAATAAATCATAAGATTTATAATAATTGATATGATGAAGATTTTATTGAATCCCAAAAGAAATAATATTCGTATTGATCAATTTTAGGAAGATTTAATTGAATTTTTAAAAGTAAAAACAAGGAAAAGACAAGAAGAATCATCTTATAGCAACTTGGGAGGCCCCTCCCCACTTTACTTTCCTTCGTTATAAAGAAATGGTAGAAAGACAAAATAGTACTATATACACTATACATAAATATCGTTGGAGCTTTAATCATCAATTTAGGTTTAAGTTAAATGCCTCTTCTAAAACAAAGTGTCAATGTTTATGGTATATTTTAGATTTTGAGATTTAAAGAAATTTTTATTTTATAAAAATTGTTATATATATTTTTTAAATATATCAAATTATTGAATGTTATGTGGATCAATTTACAAAACTCACATATTTTTAAGATAAAATTTCAATTTATTCTTTAAAAGTTTACAATTATAGAAATCCCTCAAATAAATACAATAATATAAGCACAAATACATTAAAAGAGGATCGAATACATTAATAACTAAAAAAATCAAAGCACTGATACATTAAAAAAAGGGTCGGATACCTTAACAAAAGGATACATTAATGGAGGGTCCGGATACATCAATGACCGAAAATTCAAAGCGCTTATACATTAAAAAGAGGATCAGATACATGCGCTGATACATTAAAAATAGCTTCGGATCCATTAATGACATTTTTGACTTAAGAGAAAAATGAGGGATTTTGGAGATTCGTAAAACTTATAAATAATAATGGTAATAAGTAAACTAAAAGGTGATATTTATGTAATTATTCAATTATGTTATTATATAGTATATTTTACATAGTTTTTAAATAAATATAATTTATTTTAAAAATCTAAGATTTCAAAATTCACAATTATAATTAAAATTAATATTAATATTAATCACTACCCTCTTTGTCCCTAATTCACCTCTATCAATAATAAGTTCATGTAAGATCTAAATAACAAGGGATTATTTAACTTTGTTTTCATATTTTCACAACACAAAACCATACATACAATACATAATAGTAGTAAACATGAAAATTACAAAAATTACACAAATTAAATAACATAGATTAAAATTTTTAACGAAAAAAGTTACTAGTTCAATAACAATCGAAACAAATCACACAAGTTGATCACCAGGATAGGATCTTAGAATACGAAAATAATCTCTTGGATTACTCTCAAAAGTGCTTCTAGGCATCCTACAATTTCTTCCAGGAGCTTTCATCGTTCGTCCACGTCCACGTCCACGACAACAGCAACAACAACAACAATAACTAATGAGGGCGATAAATATTGTGATGATAAGAAAGGGTAAAGCTACGTGAAACCAGTGATTGATTTTGTCTTTTCGAGTATCTGGTGGAAACACTTTATCGAACCAACTAAGGAATTGACCACTAAAATTGTTAAGTAAAAGGAAGAGTTCCTTTAATTTTTCAATTGCATAGTTTTTAACTTCCTCAATTCCCATCTTGTTGATGATCAATAAGATTTTTAGATAATGAGAAGTGTGATGAGTGAGGGATACAAAGGGTAAAGTGAAAATTGCAAAGATCTAGTATTACTAGTGTTGTTTTATAGGGTGAGGTTTTCTTCTTCTTTATTATTTGGTGTGTGTGGGGTGGGGCCCTTTTACGGTTGATATATTCCATCTATTTCTATTTATATGTCGTCTTTATTAAAAGTAGATGTTTCTTAATACTGGTCACTTTGCAAAATTAATGCATAAATAATATTTTTCTTCTTATTTTACCCTATGAATTTTACCAAAATACGAAAACTAAATGATTTAGATTATTTCATGTTCATTAGTCAATTTAATTAAGCAAAATAAATTAATTTATGTTAATTTATTGAAAACACGACTTCAAGAGAATACTAAATAAGATTGTTATGGCAAACTTATCTAGTTTTTTGAAGAACGTAAAATCAAAAATGGTGACAAATAAATAGAAACGTATTACTTGATGACTTACTAAATCCAGATAGAATTAATTTATATTTTCCTCTTTACCTGATCTTTGCAAGTTTGAACAATTCTCAGTTCTAGCTATCTTATACCATATGTATATTTTTTTCTAATTTATTTTAATGTACATTGATATTAGCAAAGTGCAAATAGTAAAGTTGACCTGTATACCTATTAATAATTTCTTAATCACTGTATAAAATAGAAAATGACCATTTAATATGGGACAAAGAGGGTATGGTTTACTGCCATAAATAAGAAAGATTAGCTTTTAAAAACTATCAAATTAAAACATTTTATTAGAAGTTAAAGGTGTTCCATTGAAACATAATTTTAGTAGAATGTATTACATGATGTAGTCTAATAAATTTAAGGGGTTAACTATGCATTAAACCTTGAAAAAGGCCTCCATATCAAATATATATTATTATACAACCAGATATAACACAAATATACAAAGGATACACATATATGCATGGGAGATGTAAAAAGTGATACACAATATACATAGAGGATATACACATATACACATTTCGTCGTGTTTCCTAAACTTCATCTACTTTAAATATGGGCATTAAATCGTCTTCCAAAACCGAATCAAACCAGTTGAAATTTAGTATACAATTCACGTATTACAAATATTTTGAATACCCACTTTGAACTATAATACTTTTTAAATTATGATAATCTTAATCTCATGTTGGATCAGAATTGACAAATATTTTGCTTGGGGCACCCAAGTTGTGTAATTTTCTCTATTTATGAATGAAAAAGTTTCAAAAATAACAAATATTAGGTCTTAAATAGGATTTTTTTTAGGTATAGTTTCATTAATTATAATTCGTAGCTATTTTTTTAATTTGCTACACAGTTGTGTTTTTGTTTTCTTTTGCGAATTTTGGAGAGAAAAAAAATACAAAAATACTGATTTATATCAAAATGAATATATATTCGGAGGAGAGAGGCGAGAGATTGAGGGAGGAGAGATTCGGGCGAGATCGAGAAAGGGAGGAGATAAAATTGTATTTTGTATTTATTTTGCATTGTATTCTATATTTGTTTAATGCATAAATAATTATTTTGTATTCTATACCAATTGTTTTCGAAATACAATGAATAAAATTGTATTCATCCTCTCTTTGGGTGGATACAATTGATACATAATACATTTGATAGAAAGGATGAAAGCATATTGTATTTGTATGAGTAAAAATATAATTGATATAAAATACAGATATAGTTTTTCGAATACAATAGATGTAAAATACAAAACTCTAACATATATCTGATTGAATACAATTGCTACATTTTACATTAAAATGCTTCTTATAGGGATGAGAAAAAGAGAGAGAATTTGCCATAAAACAACATATATTGATTTTTGTAATTTTTTAAACTAAAGTTTTTTACATAAATATGTTGACATTTTTTCCTTGTTCCATATTTAAATCAAGTGGCAAAACGAGTAAAGGCTACAGAGGCGCTAGTCTAAATTACAAGACCTTAAAAGAACTCTGTCCGATAAGCCAAATACTACATTATGAGTTAGTTTCAAATATGTAAAATAAAGTAATAGTTCACAATAAATAAAATTATGTTTTATTTACATAAAAAAGTAGTTAAAGTCATGAAAAATATATATTAAATATACAATATAGTTCGTCAAAAGTCAAAGAAAGTATACGTTGATTATACGATATAGCTCGTCAAAAGTCAAAGAAAATATGCACTAATTATAAAATATAGTTTGTCAAAAGTTATAGAAAGTATACACTAACTATACAATAAAACTTATCTATACAATGGTTATACATATACATTATGATACACTTAAAAAACCCAATGATAATTAACTATATATGAATTATACACTGATTATACATGAAATATATACTGACAATTCAATTCCGACCAACTCAAAATCAACTATAAGCAGTCTCAAATTATATGAAATCATCTTGATATTTCAAATTATTTGATATATAATTCACTCAAAAGAATAGAAAAAGGAGGAGGAGGACCATTTTTATAAGGGCAACTTTCACATATAGCAAACAAAAAATTCATATTTGTATGGTATAGTAAAATTTGCATAATTGCGCTCCATAGCAAACATATAACTGTATAATTCGCTATACATATACAAATGTATAATTCGCTGGCCTAAATTGTATAATCTACTGGCCTCGCTATACATATACAATTGTATGATTCACTGGCTAAATTGTATAATTCGCTGGTCTATTTCGCTACAATTGTATAATTCGATGGTCTATTTCACTGCAATTGTATAATGCGCCATTGTATAATTCACTGGCCTATTTCGCTGCAATATGTGTATAAAATTTGCTTTGCATACAATTGAATTGAAGTAAAATATTTGTATATTGTATAATTATAAGTGTATAAGAAGAAGATATATGTTTTTCTCTCACTTTATACAAAAATGGAAACACAATTTATACACTTCTGTTGTATAAAGCGAGAGAAAATTATATTTCACTGCAATTGTATAATTCGCTGGCCTTTTTCGCTGCAATATTTGTATAAAATTTGCATTTGTATACAATTGAATCGAAGTAAAATGTTTGTAAATTGTATAATTAAGTGTATAGCACGAAGATATATGTTTTTGCATGTGTATATATAAGTTTCTCTCGCTTTATACAAAACAGAAACACAATTTATACACTTCTGTTGTATAAAGCGAGAGGGCGAGCAGAGGGAGAGTGGTGAGCAAGAATGAGAGAGTGGCGAGCGAGAGTTTTGGGAGAGAGGCGACTGACAAACTTTGGCAAACGTTTGATATAGGGCACAATTAAATCAAACAATAGCTACTCCATTTATCTTAAGATTATTAGTTTGCTATTATATACAATTGTCTCTTTTTAAAATTCTTATAACTTGGACTAAAAAAATTGTAAGTAAAGTTTATGGGCTGACAGTTTGCATAATTACAAAATTGGGCTAAAGAGATGGTAAGTAAAGTTATGGGCTGACATATTGCATAATTTGCCCTATATATTTTTGGACCTTACAAAAATATACACCCAACAAAATCGAATTTGAGAAACTTTCAAAAAGGACTAAATTTTAGGCTTAATTAGAGGCTGTTTAATTATAATTATAACTAGAAGGAGGAGAGAGGCGAACGCGACTGAAAAAGTGAGGAGAGAGGCAAGTGAAATTCGGAAGAGAAAGACGAGAGAGGAAAAATACATGTCGGATATGTTCTATCAGATTGTATCAAAAATATAATTAACACTGTACATTTGCATCAAACAATACAATTGTAACAAGTATATATGTTCCCAGTGTATTAACCGTGTATCAAGTTGTATCAACAATTATAATCATATCAGGTGTATGAATGAATACATTTTGTATCATCAAATACAATATCAAGTGTATCAAAGAATACCATTATATCAAATAGTATCAACGAATATAATTGTATCAAGTGTATATATTCCTTGTGTATTAACTTTGTATCAATATATTTGAGTATATTTGCAAATTGAATATAGATATGGATCAATTTATTCAAATGTATTTTATCGTTGTTACGTATATTTTACCATGTGTGATATAATCTTTTAGAATACGATTGACACAATATTGTATCTCTCCTACTCGTTCAAGCATATTGAGTCTTGAGTATGAAATCAAAGAGGAGAAGAGAAATAAAAAGATAGGTCTCCACCATCTCACACCTGATTTATCCCATGCTAATTAGCCCAAATTCATGTATGAATAACAACAAAATAGAGTATAACATAATATCACTATATAAAATCAACACCCAACCCTATAATTGCACCCTTAGATCTTAGGGTTATAGTCACTCATCACACAGAGTAAAGAAAATATACTTTCCATGAACATAACCATGAGTAACATGAAACTAAGCAATTACAAGCAAATTCTTTGGATTTAACTTCAGTTTGTAAATTCAATAAAACGAGAAAGTGTTGTTCACAAAGTAAATGTCTCTCTACCAAAATATTTATAACTCTACTGAAAAGAGTAATAAAAAAGTTGCTTCTTTCTCTCTCATTTGAGCTAAAACAACCCCTTAAACTTGTACGCGTTTTCCGATTAGACACCTTAGCAAGACCTTCTTCCTAGTAAACACCTAATGTATAATTAAAGTGTGTCTATTAGATATACGTTGTTGATTTGACATAGTAATTGTAGTGCACTCATTAAAAGCGCGTGAGAGGCTTGTAATATCTCTCTTTTTATCCCTATTTTTTCTCCTCTTAACCCTTTTTCTCCATTTTCCGAACATAGTCATAATCATCTCTCATTCACCTCTTGAAAATGTCCTCTTCTTTGACTTTCTAAAGTTAAAATTAAAATGGTATTATTAAAGCAACATCAATCCTGATAGTTGAATTAAAAAAAGACACAATTAAGCTAAATTCATAAACAAAGTTGCTAAAAATAACTAAATATGGAGTTGTACCTATTTGATTTCTTAGTAATTTCAAGTTTTAATCATATATGTCAATGATAAAAAAGCGAGAAAGAAGAAGAGAAGAAGTTGTTCTGAAAAAAAATTGATAGCTTTACGAGACAAGAAAGAATTGAGCTATGCAAGTTAGAGAATATTGTTTGGGAGGAAAGGGAAGGATAAATTATGAAATATTTTTATAATAAAAATAAAAAGAACAAATAGAGAGTTTCATAAAATTATTAATGGTGGAATTTAAGGTGGTAGTGAGGAGGGGCTTCCAAGAAGATGATGCGGAGGGGGCTGCTGGATTTGATAATTTTTTTTTGTAAAAGATACTTTTTTTTTAATTTGCCACATGTCACAGTATGATTCACTCCTTTTCAAGTTATAGTGTTTGAAAGTCACACACTTTGTATATTTTTGGGCAATGTCATTGAAGTGTCTAATAGACATACTTTGGGTATACATAAGGTGTTTAATAGGAATATGGCCTCATTAAGGTGTCTAAACGAAAAAATCGTGCAAGTTCAAGGGGCCACTTAAAAAGTCAATGCATGTCTCATTCACTGACATTAGTCCGGCTCGCCGATTTTGTTCGATGAATTGCCTCTTGTGCTTTAGCTCGTCTTCTTTTGCTTTAGGCTTCAAGTGTTTGAAAGTATGTCTTTCACGTCTGGCATATCTTCAAATACCACCTTGGTATGCCTTTCAAGCCTTGTGTTTCATCGAAAAATTATTTTTTCGAAAAGAATTTGTTTTATTTTCGACATTTTGGGAGTCGCCACTTAATTTTGAGAAAATTAAGAAAACTTATTTCCAGAACAACTTAAACAGAAAAATTATTTTAGAAATATTTAAATGGGTTCGGGATTCATATTAGCGTCTTAGGAAGGTGTTAGGCACCTAAGACACTCCGTTAAATACGGTTTTCCAACGACTAACTTATTTGACTATTTTTTGTTTTAACTTTTGCAAATCTTTTGTTTATTTTAACTTATTAGAACGTTACTTAGACAAATTTTCAAAGCTTCGGAATATTTTGTTTATCTTGCAATTTTGCGGATTTTTACGAAGCCTAACTTAAAGTTACAAGTTTTTGGAATATATATATCTTTGCCAAATTTCCTTAATAGTTAAAGCTCTCTAAACTCAAACGGACTTGTAAAATATTATTGTTTTAAGGCAACTTTTAAAACCTTAACTCTAAGCCAACTTGCAAACTTAAAATTTTATTGTTTTAAGATTCCGTTAACAATTAAATTTATTAGAGTCTTACCTAAAAAATTCACGAGTTTGAAATTTTTATCGTTTTGAGATTCCATTTTTTAGTTTTAAGTTTTGATAAAATAGAAGGCGCTTCGCAAGGAGGTTTGGAGTTTTTCTAACTCTAAAACTAACGATAACCCACAAAAGCATATGAAACAAGTAACGGGTGAAGGGGGGAGAGAGAGAGAGAGAGAGGTTTGAGTCCGAACTCGGGCTCTGTTCGCCTTGACCGAGTTTTGGACCCACCTGTCCTAGTCTAAACATACAAAACATAATACAAGAAAGTAAAACGACGGGGCTTATGCCCATTACAAAAATAAAAATGCAAAACGATCATAAAAAAAATCTTCTGATCCAATCTTCTTCAACTCTTTCAGCTAGTTCGACTTCCAAAATCTGTCCACCGGATGTTTTTGCTTGACCCAAACAGATGTAATTAAGCCATTATGGCTTTCTCGAAAATATGGAAGGCGAAGAATTCGTAGAGAATCCGATAGTTCTCGCATGCAAAGAAAAGCAAGGGATTAATCTCCAATTTATGACATAGAAAAACCCAACATTAAAATTTCACAATCAACAGATGCTTGCAATACACACTCAATCATGCATAATTAAGAACGAAACTGAAATATCATCTATGCACGATCTTGACGTTAATATTTTAATAAGATATGAGACACACAAAATTTCATCTCTAAACGACACATTCCGAAAGACTAATATGTATGCTACAAATACAATTTGAACCAAAGAAAAGACTTCACACTTGAGCTGTCAATCTATTAATTCTCCTTTCTGGATCACCCAAAATATGCAACGAAGAGATCCCCCAAAACAGAGTGCATGCAGCAACAGCAAAAGAAAAGCTCGAAGGGTTGGAATAGACCGAAACAGCGAAACTCAAAGCAATTACCGAACAAAATTCTGATCATGAACAGACGACCTAAGACATAGACATTCGTGACAATGAACGCTTAATAAACTCCTATGGCAACAACAAACAGAAAGAACACCGAGAAATCAAAACAAGCCAACATTCGGAACAAGCTATGCCTCAAACGGGATGAGTATTACATTCATCACACTATCCCTATTGTTATATGACACCTTCTCAATACGGCAGACAGAACATCAGAACACAGCAATAAACGCGAACACACTATGGAGATGAAGAGGAACCATCGACATTCAAGAAACATCACATTTGGAAAAGTTAAACAGGCCCATTCGGCAGCCATGAAACGAAAAGTGAGAATAATAACAACAACACAGTCAAAGGTAACGACTTCATGATTGAAACAACATGCTAAATGAAAAGACGAGGAAAACTTAAGAGGACGGTTACCTTCTTCGGAGCAGCGGAACCGTGATTCAGATGAGCTAGTGCGAACTGTTCCACCACGCGAACACGACGGAGCTCAGCCTCAGACAAAGGATGCAAACACGGAATATCGAAACAAGGTCGAGGAATCAAACAACTTTGCAGACTCCCTTTGAAATTTCTCCAACCTTCGGTAACGTTTTCAGTCCAGAAACCGGATGAAGAAGCAGTCTTTTTTATCGAAAAATTTCCACCAAAAATTGCTACCCGCAAATCCTCCTCTGTTCTTCCTCAAAACTTCCTCCGAATCTCCAACCTCAAAACTTGTCCCGAAATCTGAAGAGGGAGAGGGTTTAAATAGAAAAAAAAAACGTGGGGTAGGGGGAGCGTATGTTTTGCCTTTTTCCGGGAATTGGAGGGTGGGGAAGGAAGGGAGCGTAGGAGAGAGACGAAAACACGTGAGGCTGTCGGGAATCGCGTGGGGGAGAGAGTCGCGTGAGGGAGGAGCGTGGGAGAGAGGCGCGATTTCTGGGGATTTCCGCGTCTCTGCGTGGCTGTGGGAGCCTTCTGTTTTTTGTGAGAGTCGCGTGAGGGAGGATGACAGCGTGAGGGAGAGACGAAGGCAGGGAGAGAGGAGGGTCGCGACGGGAGATGTGAGGGAGACGCGAGGGAGACGCGAGGGGAAGGGAGAGACGAAGGCAGGGAGAGAGGAGGGTCGCGACGGGAGATGCGAGGGAGAAGCGAGGGAGACGCGAGGGGAAGGGAGAGAGCGTGGGAGATGCGGAGACGAGAGAGGGGCGAGACGGGGGGTCTCGTGGTGGAGGTATCTGGGTTTGGTCTTTTCTGGGAATTAATTTCTGTTCTGGGAAATGTTTGGGGAAGAAGGAAGAGGGATGGGTCGGGTCAGGGGTTTGGGTCGGGTTCTGGAGCGGGTTATGGGTTTAGGAATTGGGTTTGGTTAGTTTTAGTGGCTGGGTTGGGTTAGTTTTAGTGGCTGAGGGAAAGTTGGGCCTGGAATGTTGGAATTAATTTGAGATATACATACATACCTATACTTACATGTATACATCTATATATATATAATATATATATATATATATATATATATATATATTATATATATTATATATATATATTTTATTTTCGTAAGATTTATAAAACTAAATAACTTTGAATACTCACGAAGCTCGATAATTAAATTATACCAACGTGGGTCAAAAATTGGGTGTCAACAGCTTGATTTTTCCTTCTTACACTGTAATTTTGAGTGATGATGAACAAGGTCGTATTTCTGTCGCCTTTTTAGTTGGAGTTCATTGACCTTTGTCGCTAGACCTAAGTGTTGTGCACTTTCCATTTAGGCGAGGTCATGTTCGCTAGATGGTCCATCTTTCTTGTTTAGAGATTATCAATGTATAGTTTGCACTTCTTTTTGCATTTTTGGTCATTCTTCCAAACATTCACCGTTGCCTTTTCTGTTAGCCTTCATAGCTAACTTGTAAATCATCAAAATGTCATAAAAACAAGATAAAATTAGACATTGACGATACTAATTATTGAGTTAAATAAGTCTCAAATGAGTAAAAATATACCACTCATCGACTGGTGAACTTTGCGTGCAATTGCTACACAATATTTAAGTAAGCTGTTATAAAGAGATAGTTTTATAAATATTGTATTTGTAACAATCGAATTCAGTCGTTTTAGAAAAGTCAACAAGAAAATTTTTTGGGACAAAAAACTTTTTCATAGTAATTTTAAATTTCTCAACCTAGTCTGGATTTGGACGTAATTGAAGTCTTAGAGGTGCAGGGAAATTTGATAAATATCATAAATTTTATGATTTTGATTGCTTGAGTAGTTAGGTAACTCCTTAAATAACCCGTACAACTTTACGGAATTGAATTTGGGCGAGTCCTGAAATCGATCTTAGCGCAAAGGGTATTTTCTGAGTATTGTGGATTAAAGGGTATGTTGTGAAATAAGAAATATGAATTTTTTAAATTTCTCTCTATCTCGTAAATGCCTCCTTGGCGCCGAGTTTTGGTTGCTCTAGAGGGGCCACTGTCGCAGGTGGTGGCCGCCTTGGCGGGATCGACGTGAATTAAAGTCGTTACTGAACCTCTAAACGACCTCATTAGAGTAAAATTGATTGGGAGAGTTTTGATATAGATTCTATTATGGAAACAACTCTAATTGGTACTTAGGATCATGGGTATAATCTAAGGTTCATAGAATTATTATAGTTTCAAATTATTAGCGATTGTTTGTTGATTCTCGT
This sequence comes from Solanum peruvianum, assembly GCA_027705065.1. NCBI lineage: Eukaryota > Viridiplantae > Streptophyta > Magnoliopsida > Solanales > Solanaceae > Solanum > Solanum peruvianum. Next base: position 5,582,017 of record JAKWJD010001755.1, read on the forward strand.
GTTATTATCATAGTTAGTAGACAAAGAACAAGCGAAATGAATCCGAAAAGAAAAAGGATCAAGTTTAAGTTTTTTTAGGGTTTTAAGATTGTTTTAAGGTAGGTGATGGTTGTGATTTGATTATATGTTGTATTCTTGTTATTGCTTCATTATGATGCATGTATGTATGTGAATGTTGCATAGTTGAATTTACACTTGTTGGAAATGAAATAAATGAATAATTATATGACATGAATCACTTATTGATTGTATGGTTATTGAGAATATACATGTGAATGTGATTGTGGTGTGTTGATGGATCAAATTGCCACGTTTCGACATAAAAATAGGATTGAATTACCACTTACCGATATAATTATGGGATCGAGTACATGTTCTTGTGCACTAACAATTTGAGTTTGGATTCTATGAGGCGATTAGCTACTTGTGATAAATGTGTATTGTTGAAGCATGTGATATTCAATATTGAATATGTTCGATATATTGTATGGTTATATTGTTGTATTAATTTGTTTATGTTGCACTTAGTGGGATAGCAGCATGATCCTACCAGTATAAGATGGTTGTGTACGGATTCTACACTTGCTCTTATTATTGTTGAGTACATGACATCTTCCGGCGGCTATTGAAAGACCTTGCTTAGAAGATTTGTGATTGTCAACTTCAGGTTCAAGGGTGAGCTAGCATTTTCCGGAATGCCATGAATTTTCTTTCGTCTATGTCCACCATTTTTGGACTTAGACATTTGCTTTAGTTAGTTGTTTAGTTCATTAGATTGGGGTTGCATTCCTTCTTATTTAGACTTGTTGAACTTTAGATGTTTTGGTACATTGACTTTCATGTTTTAGGTTATTTCATCCACATTTGTTTAGTTGATAGACTTTTGTTGGAGTTCATGGGAACTCCCTATTTATTTTCTTAGTATTTAACTTCCTTCCGTAATTTAAATGCCTTAATTTTTATTTTAGTTGCTTGTTGGGTTGTAGTAGTGTTTCTCCACTAAAGGGTTGGTGTGGATGCGAATCACGATGGTCTGGATAATGACAAAGTTGGTATCAAAGCATAGGTTCATTGATCTCGATGTACCAAAACGAGTCTAATAGAATCTCGCTTAATGTTACGGGGATGCCTTTACTTTACTTTGAGAGACTGTAGGATTTTAGAAAATATCTCTATTTCTCTTTGTCTCTTTTCATGCTATAACTTGATTCTAATTGGTATATGTCGATTTCAATTGGTATCTAACCCCCTTTACTCTTTTTTCTATAGATGGTTAACACTATATCAAAAGTATTTGTCCCACAACTCCCGTCAATGCTCCAACAAAGGAACCTGCAACAAGAGGTCGTGCTTGAAGTAGGGATGGAGTAAGCTAGGGGTAGAGGTCGTAGAAGAGTAGCGCCTGTGGGGAATGAGGTACCGTTTGAAAATATTCCTATGAATGAGAACCCTCTTGCACTTAATGAGGAGATAGAAGATGATATTGAGGTTGAGGATGTTGAGGAAGTTGAACAAGAGGAAGAGGTGCCAACGAAGGCTATGGTTATTCTTTCTAGTGATGGGGTGTTAAGTCAATAGATCATGTCATTTCTGAAGGGTTTGGTTGGTCCTGGAATGCTTACCTCTGTTCAAGAAACTCAAGCTCCCGCCAGTTTCCTACTAGTACCACTACTCCTAAGGTGAGTGCAACGGGAGGAATGATGCATTCTTTCATCCTTTGTTGGGTTTTGTTATGACTGGTAATGAGCATGAGATGTTGACTAAATTTTTGAAGCTTAAGCCTCCTGTTTTTCTTGGTTCTGCGAGTAAGGATGCTTATGAATTCATTCTTGATTGCTATGAGAGGTTTCATATATTGGGTATTGTTCATCAATATGGAGTTGAGTTTGTGTCCTTCCAATTTCACTGTGAGGCCAAGAAGTGGTGGAGAGCTTACATGAAATGCAAATCTTTAGCTTTACCTCCACTAACTTAGACCCAGTTTCATACTCTGTTCTTGGAGAAATATGTGCCTAGAACTTTGAGAGATCGTAAGAATGACGAGTTTATGGCATAGAAGAAATGTGGTATGTCCGTGGCTGCTTATGAGGCCAAGTTCCATGCTTTATCTAGATATGTCACACTACTTGTTACTATAAAGAAGGAGAGAATCCACCTATTTATTAGGGGTTTGCATTATGAGTTGCAAGTATTATCTGTCCATATGACTTCTATAGGGAAGAGATTTAATGAGGTGACTTACTATGTTAAGAAAGTAGAGGGGTGAGGCGAGACAGTCAGGCTAAGACATTGACAAAAAGGGCAAAAAATTTAAGCAACTTTCAAGGTTCTTATTACAAAGGTTCGGAGAGGCCAACACTTGCAGCCAAGCTGATCCATTCTTTCATGACTGCCTCTGCAGGTAACTACTCGTGAAATCCATTTCATAATTTTTAAGATACCTAGGGAGTCGCACCTTCAACAGACAATAGACCATGTTTTGATCGTACTTGATATAATCGTGGAGAACATGGACATATGAGGAGAGATTGCCCTCATCCGCGTGTACTGGATTCCGTGTAGTTGTCATCTAAAGTAGTGGTATCCACGGGGAATTGTAATAATGGTAGATGACGTCCACAAGTTGGGCGAAGAGGTAATCAGCGAGGCTTTGGAGGTAGAGAAAATAATAATGCGGGTAGAGGTAATATGAAACTAGGCAGGGAGATGGATTGTCAAAATGATAGGGTTCAGTGTTATGCTTTTCAAGCAAGAATGAGGCTGAGGCGTCTGACGCGGTTTTGTCTGTGACCGGATGGATAATGTGTTGTTTGATCCGGGTTTTACTTATTCTTATGTATCTGTGAGATTTTACTTAGATTTGATATGATTTATGATGTTCTTGATGCCCATATTCATGTTTGTACCCTAGTTGGAGAGTCAGTAATAGTTAGTAATGTCTATCGTGCTTGTCGTATTATATTTATGGGATTTCAGACTTAGGCTGATTTGGTGATTTTGGATATGATTTACTTTCATATAATCTTAGGCATGACATGGTTGTCCCCCTATTATGTTGCGTTAAATTGTAATACTATGTCTGTAACTCTAGAATTTCCGGGAAGGAGAAAATTAGAGTGGAAAAAGGTGTACAAGGCTAAGCAAGCTAAGATTGTATCTTCCATTCAGGTTAGTAAATTAGTGGAGCAGGGTTGTGTAACTTATTTGGCTCATATTAGGGATGTTGGGATTGAGGCTCCATCCATTGGGTCTATTCATGTGGTGTCTAAATTTAGTGAAGTGTTTCTTAATGACTTGCCTGGTATGCCTCCTATAAAGATCTAGATTTTTGCATAGATTTAGAGTTTAATACTCGCCCCGTTTTCATTCCTCCATATCGCATGGCTCCGAAAGAATTAAGAGAGCTTAAAGCTCAAATGTATGTAAGAGCTTCTTGATAAGAAATTTATTTGTCAAAGAGCTTACCCATAGGGTGCCCAAGTTTTGTTTTTTAGGAAAAAGAATGGACATCGGTAGTGTTTGCTCTTGAGATCTGGCAACATTACCTCTACGCGTTAAGTGTGAAGTGTTTACCTATCATCATAGTTTGCAACATGTGTTCACTCAACAGGATCTGAATTAAGACAACGAATATGGATGAAGTTACTTAAAATTATGATGTGACCATTCAATATCATCTGGGCAAGGCTAATGTGGTGACAAACACTTTGATTCGAAAAAATGGTGAGTATGGGTAGTTTAGCTAGCTTGAGTGTATCCAAGCATCCTTTGAAGATGAAAATTTGGAGGAGCTTAGAAAGAGGATCGTGAATGGTAAGGCACAAAAGACCACTCTTGATGTAGAAGGTGTACTTAGTTTCAAAGGAAGAATTTGTGTTCCTCAAATTGATGAATTGGTTAAAAAGTTGTTGACGGAAGCTCAAGGTTCGTTATATTCTATTCATTCGGGTGTGACCAAGATGTATAGAGATATGAAACAAATTAATTGGTGGCCAGGTATGAAGAAAGACATAACAGATTTTGTGTCAAAGTGTTAAAATTATCAACAAGTGAAGTACGAACATCAAAGGCTTGAAAGTTTTCTTCAAAGAATGTCAAATATAGAATGGAAGTGCGAAAAGATAGTCATGGACTTTGTGGTTGGTCTTCCCAAGACTTAAGATAAGTTTGTTTCTATTTGGGTGGTGGTCGATAGATTGACTAAGGCATCCCATTTTATTCCGTTAAGAATAGATTATAATGCTGAACAATTAGCTAAAGTTTATGTGAAAGAAATAATAAGGTTGCATGGGGTGCCCCTTTCTATCATCTCAAATCATGGTACCCAATTCACTTCCAAGTTTTGAAGGAAATTACATGATGAATTGGGCACACAACTCACTTTAGTACAGCCTTCCATCCACAGACAGACGGGTAGTCAGAGAGGACTATTCAAGTGCTAGAAGACATGTTGAGGGCATGTGTGATTAATTTTGGAGGTCATTGGGATAAATTCTTATCCTTATGCAAATTCTCTTATAATAATAGTTATCACTCCAGCATAATTATGATACTATTTTAAGCACTCTATGAGAGGTGATGTAAATCATCCATAGGATGATTTGATGTTGGAGATGTGAAACCTTTGGGTGTTGATTTGGAGAAGGATACTCAATAAAAGGTGAGGAGTATTCAAGCTAAGCTTCTACCAGCCCATAGTAGACAAAAGAAGTATGCGGACCATTAGGTAAAAGATATGACATTTCAAATCGATGAAAATGTTCTTCTTAAGGTATAACCCATGAAAGGGGTGATGGGATTTGGCAAAAAAGACGAGCTAAGTTTGCTATACATTGGTACTTTTTAGGTTCTTGAGTCTGTAGGGACTGTGGCTTATAGACTGGCTCTATCGCCTAACCTATCGAACGTTCATTCTATATTTCATGTTACCATGTTGAAGAGATATCATTGTGACTGTGATTACATCATTAAGTGGAACTCAATTGTGTTAGAAAACGATTTTCAATATGAAGAGAAAATGATTATGAAACTATCATGATGTGCGTAAGTTGAGGACCAAGAAGATCAAGTCCCTGAAGGTTCAATGGAAGCATAGTCTAGTCGAAGAAGCCACTTGTGAAACCAAGAAGGATATGTGAGACAAGTATCCCCAATTGTTCGTCAACTCAGGTACAACTTCGTTCCTTCCTTAGCTTGTATTTCCTAAGTTTGTCACTCGGGGATGAGTGATGGGTAAATTAGTATCTATTGTAACGATCAGGTTTTGTCGTTATAGAAAATCCAATAGGTAATAATTTTGGATCAAAAAACTCTTTCATAGTAAGTTGAAATTTTCCAACCTAGTTCACATTTTGACAAAATTCTTTAAGGTGTGCAGAAATCTTCTAACAAATGGGTGAATTAATTATGATTTTTATTGTATGAGTAGTTAGGTAACTCGTTACAAAATCCGTACGACTTTACATAATTGATTTTGGGCGAGTAAAATTCACGGAATTGATTTTAGCACAAAGGGTATTTTTTTTAGCATCGTGGGTTAGGAGTGTGTTGTGAAATGAGAATTTTGTGAATTCTTAAATTGCTCTCTGTCTAGCAAATACCGCCTTAGAGCCAGTTTTTTGGTCGTTGTGGCGTGATCGACACGAATTAAAGTCTTTTATAAACCCTCTAAGTTTTAAACTTTTAGAGCTAAGGAACGAATCCCAGGCAACTCCTACTCGTTTTTTACCATTCTTGAGGCTAAAGGTAAGTTTGTCACTCTCCGAAACCATTTTTTTGATCCATAGAACGTAATATAATGGGTTAATATGATGGGGGAGGGTTTTGATATAGATTCTATGATGAAAACAACCCTAATTAGATACTTGGGATCATGGTTATGATCAGGGTTCATAGAATTGTTATAGTTTTTGGTAATTAGCGATTGTTTGTTGATTCCCGTGTTATTATGATTGTTTGTAGACCACGAACAAGCAGAACGAATCCAAAAAAGGAAAGATCAAGTTTCTTAGAGTTTCACGCTTGTTATGAGGTAGGTGATAGTTGTGATTCTATGATTGTGTGATGTATTCTTGTTGTTGCTTTATTATGATGCAGGTATGTATGCAAATGTTGCATTGTTAAATGGTTAATTTTTTTTCTGTTCTGCTGTCTTTAACACTTGTTGAACATGAAATAGATGAATAACTATATTCCATGAATCACTTCTTGATTATATGTTTGAGAATATACTTAATAAATGTGATTGTGGTGTGTTGATGGATCGGATTGCCACATTTTGACATAACTAACTAGGATCGGTAGTCACGTTTCGACATAACTAACTGAAATTGGTTTCCACGTTCTGACAAAAAATAGAATTGGATTTCGACGTTCCGGCATAACTATATGATGGGGTACCACGTTCTAGTGCACTAACAGTTTGGGTTTGGTTTCATGAGAAGACCAACTAATTGTGATAAATGTGTATCGTTAAAACATGTGATATTCAATATTTTATATGTTCGATATATTTCATGGTTATATTATTGTATTAACTTGTTTATATTGCACTTAGTGAGATAACCGCGTGATCCTACGAGTATATGGCGGTTGTGTACTGATTCTGCACTTGCTATTATTTTTGTTGAGTACATGGTATCTTCCGGCGGCTATTGATAGACCTCGTTTAGAAGATCTGTGATTGTCAACTTCGAATTAAAGGGTGAGCTAGCATTTCTCGGTATGCCATGGAATTCTCTTTTATCTATGTCACCATTTTCGTACTTAGACATTTGCTTTAGTTAGTTGTTTAGTTAAATAGATTGGGGTTGCATCCTTTCTTGTTTAGACTTGTTGAACTTTAGATGTTTTGGTACATTGACTTTCAGGTTCTTGGTTATTTCTTCCGCATTTGGTTAGTCGATAGACTTCTGTTGGAGTTTATGAGAACTCTATTTATTTTCTTAGTAATAAACTTGCTTCTATAACTTAAATGTCTTAATTTTAGATGCTTGTTTGGGTTGTAGTAGTAGTTCTTACCACGATTTGGGTCATGACAATATATTAAAAAAATGTGCAACTTTCACATATAGCAAACAAAAAATTCATATTTGTATGCTATAGCAAACTTTGCATACTTGCGCTCCATAGCAAACATAAAACTGTATAATTTGCTATACATATACAATTGTATAATTCGCTGGCCTAAATTATATAATTAGCTGGCCTAAATTGTATAATTCGCTGGCCTATTTCGCTGCAATTGTATAATTTGTTTTGCATACAGTTGAATCGAATTAAAATATATGTATATTGCGTAATTATAAGTGTATAGCAAGAAGATATATGTTTTTCTCGCTTTATACAAAAACAGAAACACAATATATACACTTCTGTTGTATAAAGCTAGAGAAAATTGTATTTCACTGCAATTGTATAATTCGTTGGCCTTTTTCTCTGCAATATTTGAAGTAAAATGTTTGTAATTGTATAATTAAGTGTATAACAAGAAGATATACATTTTTGCATGTGTATATACAATTTTCTCCCGCTTTATACAAAACAGAAACAGAATTATACACTTCTGTGTATAAAGCGAGAGAGGCGAGCGAGAATGGAGAGTGGCGAGCGAGATTTTTGGGAGAGAGACACTGGCATATTTTAGCTAATGTTTGCTATGGAGCACAATTAAATCAAACCCTAGCTATTCCATTTAATTTAGATTATTAGTTTACTATTATATACAATTTCCCTAAAAATATTACATTATATTATTGTTATAAGTACAATATTATTTAGAAGATCTTTTCCAAATTGATATAATGAAGTACCTTATAACAAATAACCGAAGTTCGACTATACCACCTTTTGGCTATTACTGTAAAACAAAGCATAATATTAAATAACCATAAATATATTTACAGGTAAGTCTGTTTGAGATAAAGAATTTTTTTATAATATTATATAAAAACAGGAAAAATAGATAAGCTCACCCCATATCTAAAGTGACTATGAAACTAATACCCCTTTTAACCATGGGAGGCAAGGAAGTAAAAGCAATTATCTATCTGAGTGTGAAAGGAAATAACTAATTACAATTTAAATAAATTAACAATAAATTTTCTAGGACAAATAGAGATCAATTTTTTTAAAAAAATTGAAAACGTTCTTATGATATATTTACTGTTGTTTTTATAGATGACAAATTCACAGCGTATCAGAATCATTAAAGTAAAGAATATAACAACCCAATCAAATACAAATAAAAAAAATACAAAATATACAATAAAGTGAAAGATATTTGTAAGAGTATGAAGTACATATGTGAGGATTCAACATTTCAGGTTAATTAATCAAGGTGAGTAATTTTACCACCTTTTAGAATATAAGGTTATAATCATATTAGAAAATTTACATTCAAATTCTAGTGGTGTGTTTGGTAGTAAGGTTTTTTTTTAAAAAAATATTTTGGGATATAAATAATTTTCTTTAGAAAAAACGTCTTTTTAATGAATGTGAGAGAAACAAATTTAATATGTAAATTTCAAAATAAATTTATTTCTTCACACTTATCCATCACTCTCAAACCTCCTCCCTGTTCTTATTCGAACACTCATTTTTTTTTATCAAATATTAGAAAATAAGTAGAAAATTATTCAATTTTCATGAAATTTTTTTCTCCATAAGTCACACTCTTAAGAGCCCGTTTGGACATGCTATATGGAATTATAATTTAAAATCATATTAAATTGGAGTTAATTTTGGCATACAATTTGAATTTTTAGATTATCTTTTTCTTATAAACATAAAAAAGCCACAAGTTATGAAAACTATCAAGTTTTTTCCAATTGTTATACTCTCACCAAATAAGCAAATCGAAATTTATAAAAAATATTTGAAATATACTAAGACGCTTCATTGATAAATTTTATATATATAACCATGCTTTGTTTATACGTAAATAAGCATTTCGATAATAAGTTTTCAAATACATATAATTTTATAACGATTCATCAATCAACAATAGTATGAATAATTATTCTTTAATATAATTCTTTCACTTCACACGGTACAAACAATCACTTCACACCGAGCATAAATATATATATTTCTTGCAAAAATTTAAAAATGAAGAGTCCTCTTTTAATTTATTTTTTTAATAAAAGATAAACTTATAGGTCAATTTTTACATTTTTAAAAACTATTTAAAATCATGATTTTAAATCTCAAATCATGTTTTTAGAAGAATTTGAGATTTGAATCATGATCACATACCTCATGTCCAAACACTAATTTAAAATTATAACTTTGTGTCGCATATCCAAACGCATACCAATATTCTTTGTAATTAATCATCAAACACACAGAAAAATGAATATAAATTTTTTATTTTCATAACCAAACACCTTCGTACAAGTTCATTCAAATTCGTAACTAATACTATAGCTCCGAAAAAACATATATTGGGGCATTTGTTGCCTCAACTTCATTAGGCAGGCCACATAAATTAGAGTTAAGAATCCTTCGATATGTACACCCACGAGTAACCAGAAAAGTCCAAAGAGACATGAATCCCAAATTAAAGAGACAGACTAGTCCAATCAAACCTTCTATAAAAGGGAAGCAAAAATGGTACTCCAACATCAAATGATTATGTCCAAATCCATATAAAATCAAAGGCAATCACAAACACAAGAGATGGAAGAGAAAAAGTTAAAAACTTTATTGGCTTTGGCATTTGTACTTTTGTTGGACTCTTTTGTTGGACTTTTTAGTTTTATACACTATTAATATATTTTACGCCATTAGATTATTCAAATGATATTTACGAGTAATTAGCTCTCTTGAAATACAGAATTTGAAATCTTGAAAACAAGATAGTTGTCACTACAAAAAAACATGAAATTAGCTATTGAAATAATTTATTGGCTATCCTTAGCTAATCTATCACTACAACGCTTCTAGCTAATTGATTTTTTTCTTATGATTCACAACTAAAACATGAAAAAATTTATTGTTTGATCATAAAATCGATAGCGATAGATAAAGCACGATTCGATGGTGTAAAAATTATTTAGTTTGAGAATAAGTTGGAGGAAAAAATGGGGGGAATCTTGTGGCCATAAAGGGGCATTGATTTTTTTAATTTTGCATGCATGAGACATTTGTTAAAGCTCTATATGTATTGGGAAAGTCGTTTATACTATGAAAGAAAGTTGTATGAAGGGTAGAAATAGGTAGTTTCCATGTTTAGCAAACTCTTGAATAGTCCCATCAATAAAAAGACACAAACTTTCCTCTCATAAGCTTGCCTCAAAAGAGATCACTATGAAAGTGACTTGTGATTGTAGCACTGGTCATTTTCAACTTTCTTTCTTTAATATGGCACCCATAAACATGAAAAAAAAGGGTTAGTAGATGTAATTAGGGTATCCATAAACATAAATTATCTAGTCATAATACGTAAATATATGTTCTTTTAATTTGACTTTAACTGACATCTATGCGTTCAAACTTTTGATGTGAACCAGTGATACTTAAATTTGAATAAAATTGAACAAATAAGCAAAACCATCCAACATAGGTGTCAACATGACAATTATGTGTCCTATGTGGCATATCCCACTCAAGATATATGTGTTTACTTGTTAAACTCAATACAAAGTTTAAGTATTTATTTATGTAAACTCAAAATTGAAGGACATAAATATCAGCTGAAATCAAGTTAAATGATAAATTTATGTATGTCAGTTATCTAAGATCGTAGTGGAGTATTTCTCTATTTATTTTTAATTATAGGTCTAGAGTTAATTAAACCTGTAGGGATGTAGTTGTTTCTAGTAAGGAACGGTTTATATTTTAAAACGACACTTTTCTGTTCAAATTTAAATTAATCGAATTTTAAAATGAATAATCGAACAAAAGCATATCAATGTACAATTGATCCGTTCGTACATTCGTTCAACTTCTACCTTCTTTTTTTTGTTTATTTATATGATCCCTTTATTAGTCCTTTCTTTGAATTATCGTATATAGTAACTTCATCTTTAATCAATTTAGTTCGTTGGAGAAATTCTTTATTAGAGTATTTTATCTCTTTTATTGAGCTTCAAACGAATCAAATTTGAATAAGTTGAATCACTAAATATCACTTGTCATTAGAGTGAGGAAATATGTCGAGACGAGATGCATGAATTTTGAAAGTGTTTGCCCTTAAAATGATACGATTAAATATTTAAACATGATTCAAGAAAACGCGATGATGAAAATACATGCTTTAGATAATATAACTTGCTTAATTAATATAAAGATATTATTAGCGTCACCTTGACCTGGACCCAATTAAGTGTTCAAGAAACTTCGTTTGGAAAATAATAACCCTATGAAATTGATCTAGAAGTCTTATCCTTTGACAATTTATCAATCACTATGTTTCGAGTTTAACTTTTACGTATTATAAATATTATTAGATTATATTGATTTATAATTATAGATAAATCTCCATATCAAACTTGATGTATCAATATATATATAAGAAAAACCAAAATCACAACAATATTAATTTCTTTGATGTGTGAAAATTTTATTTGCCCTAAATATCAAAAGAAACAAAATATTGTATAGGTTGATTAGATAAGCTTTTATTTGATAGGAGTGGCAAAGGAAAAGGCTTCACATAAAGATGCTGCAACAGTATCTGTTGAAATCTGGAGGGACAATTAAAATTTATTAAATTCAAAGAAATCATAGAAGTACTACAAGAATAATTATTGCATATCCAATGTATTGTCTTCTTGTGATTAAATTACCTATCTTTCAAGAATAAACCAAAATGTCCTGTTGTTAGAATAGGAGATTTTTTCATGTGTTTCATATTCGATATTCGTATTAAAAATTATTAATAAATTTTATTTTTATGAGAGGCATTCTCTATACATTTTTTTTATTTTTAAAGACTTAAAATTAAAATGCCTAATTGAAATTGAAGAAATCTATACTATTATATCAAAACACTACATAATACCAATTGTTGTTTGCTTATAATTGTCATATAAATTCATTTAGTTTATATTTAAAAAGTGGTGAAATGGTCCTTTATGTTCGAGAGTAGGTTAAAATAATTTCTTTTAGGTATTCCTGAATAATTATTGGTTTTTTAAGTGTATCAAAAATTAATTATTTTAGTCTCTATCAAACATTTAGCAATTTGTGTTTACTAAATTTGACAAAAACAGTAAAACAATGTTTTGATTATAAACATCAAGAAAATCACATCAAATTCTAATAATACAAAAAAAACAACTGTGTTAGACAGTAGAAATATATCTTTAGAAAAAAACATACTAAATTTTAAAAAAACTACAAAAAAGTATACTTCTAGACTCTAGGTTCTAAAAATGAGTTCTTTTTCATATTTCTTATCAAAATTAACTGACATAGTTTGATACATATTTGACGAAGACTACGGGATCGTTTAGCAGGAAGTATTAGGAGAAATAGTTCAAGTATTATGTGTGGTATTATGTAATACTATGTTTGATAGAAGTTTGGGGTCTATGTATTATCAATCTAGGGATTAGTTATGCACCCTATACGGTATTATAGGGTGTATAACTAATACCTTCCATTTGTTGGTATTAGCTCTAATACCATGGATTATTCTAGGTAAAAACCAAAATACCCCCTCAAATCCTTTTAATATTTTATTTTATTTTTTTAATTTTATTTTTTATATTTATACTAATAAATTTATTTAAATAAATTAACTTACAATTTTATATTTAGATATAATTTTTTATTTTTAAAATATGAGTTACTTAATCTATTTATTATTAATATAAAATATTATAATTCGACTAATATGCTAATGTTGATGTATGAATTTAAGAACAACTCATAAGTAAGATATTGCCTCTTAAAGAAAGTCCATTAAACATTACACAAGTAATATATTATATATATATATATATCATATTATATATATATATATATAATATATATATATATATATATATATATACATACATATAATATTATATATATATAATAGCATACACTTATATATATATATATATATGTATGTATATATATATATATGTTATATGTATGTATATATATATATATACATACATACATATATGTATATATATATTCACACACATATCTCGAGTATAAAAATAGTTTAATTATTTTGCTATATTTATTTTATATTTTATTTTATTTTATTTTATGATGAAGTTTTTTTAAAAATTTATTGATACAAACAAAGTTCAATAAATTTCTTTATAAATCATTATAGTTGTGTGACCTTTTGAGATATTAACTCCAATTTATTAAGATGAAAATTATGTACTCTCAAATAATTTAAGTAGACATAGTGCATGACAATAAAATTTTATTCTCCTAGCTAGTTAAAAATATATAAAAAATAATATTCTTCCGTTAATTATTTACCTTAACTCAATTACATAAAATAAAAAATTTCATAATAACTCTAGAATATAATTGGAAAGAATTTAATTTGTTAAACATTTAAACCACACACAAAATTAGGTAAGAAATAATGAACCAAATAATTGATAAAAATAATCCCTCCATTACTAATTTCTGCAGTACCAATCCCTGCATTATTGATCTTTCTACCAAACCACCCTTAAAAGTATTAAGCTTTAGACAAATTCAAAAGACCAAAGACATAATTGATGAACTATTTTGGATCTACCTTCAAAGATAAGAGATCGTTTTTGTCATTTTCTCTCAAAATCTATTTAATTTATATTTTAAAAGTCAAATTCCTTTACCCTCACTTCCCTCACATCTATAAGCAAGAGATTGCCATTTTCTTCCTAAATCAAGGACACTGACATTAATTCAGACACTAGCATAACACATCATATAATATCAAGAACCTTTGGTGAATTGAATAACTTAAAAGATATAATTCCATATTATAATGTTGTCACAAAAATTATCATGCTTCTTTCACATTATCATACTATATTACGTATTTAATTTATTGACTTGATATAAAATTAAATACGGATAATTTCTTACAAATATGATACTAACCATGGTAGGACCAATTTTTGAAAAGACCTACTTCTTACCAATAGAAGAATTCCGTTATGAGTTTCAAAGTAACTTGATTTATATATAAACTAAAAGTTGAAATCACAATCGGGTTTAATTTATGTGATATATTTTTTTAATATAAAATAATTTAATTTTAATTTTCCAATTAATTAATAATAAAGAAGCTTTCATAATCACATGGATGTGTGATGTATTTAAGCTCAAGAGTTCCAAAAAAATATCATTTAACATCTAAATGATATATAGCAAGTTTAAGATTACACATTCTAATTTCTTTCTTAAGTTTGGTGTTAATCGAAAATATTACTCTCTTCGTGAATCTACTTTTATTTGTTCATTATATTACGTCCCTTTTACTTATATAGTTTAATAACTCAAGAAATGATTTATAATTCTTAATTTATTCTTATTATGAACTATAGTCATTTTCCAAAATATTAACTATATATATAAATGATGTTTAATAAATTTACGTTATATTTATTATTTTAAAAATATGTTAATTTAATACTGAACAAGTAAAAAACGAACATCTATTTTCGAGGAATAGTCCAAAAAAAATAAATCTAGCTAGATACAAACCCCAAAACCCTATATCTTTTGCCTTTTATTTTACTCTCATCTTTGACCTTTTTTTTATATATATATACACTCTTCAAAGTCCAAAAAAATATATACTTACCTACTTATATATATGTCTTCCTCATCTCCTAATTCCTCTTGTCTCAACTTATTGGAATCTGCTGATCATAAAATTAACACCATGGATCCTTCTGAACATCTTTGCTATGTCCGTTGCAGTTTTTGTAACACTATACTCGCGGTACGTATTATTATTATTACATATTTAACAGACATATCTCGTTGAATTAGTCTTCTTTTTTTCCGATAAAGGGCAATAGAATAGAAAGACATGAAAGTTCAATAGAAAGCTACTATGATTGTTATCTTCTTATTATATAAAATATGATTTGACTTTTATTATATATAGCATAAGATAAGAGATAACAAATCTATTTTGTCAAATCACATGCTATATATATATAACTATCATTTCTCTCATTCTTCTCTTTTCAACTTCTATTTTTATATTGTCAACATTTTGGTGTTATATATATATATATATATATATATATATATATATATATATATATATATTATATATATATATATATATAATATATATATAATGTAAATATAATGACAAGTCATTATATTAGTGACATGTAGTAGAGGTTAGTTGTAGGTAGTAACGAAACTAGAATTTAAAAATATATCGTGAGACTAGAGATTTAAAAATATATCGTGAGACTAAGATGATTCGACAATTACTATATATACATATAAAAATATGTTTTAGCTTTTAATATATAATTTTATTTTTTAAACTGTGGATGCATATAATTTATAAGGTATTTGTAATTTTTTGGTTATATATAGGTGGGAATACCATGCAAGAAGTTGTTGGATACTGTGACAGTGAAATGTGGGCATTGTGGTAATCTTTCCTTTTTAAGTAGTAGACCTCCAATTCAACCACAATTTTTTGATCACCAACCCATTCTTCAGGTAATTATTATTAAAATTACTTTAAATAATTAATTAATTTAATTTCCATTTTTATTCATTTTTTTAGAAAAAAAATGTATGTATGTCTTTTTTTTTTTTTGTTAAAGCATCAAGATTTCTTCAACAATTTCAAGAAGGGACAGTCTTCATCTTCAAGTGAACCATCATCTCCAAAGGCACCTTTTGTTGTAAAACGTAAGCATAATATATATATATATATATATATATATATATATATATATATATATATAATATATATATATATATTATAATAATTGTCTTCCTTTTTATAATTAAATTGTTGGGTTGGTTAATTCATATATTATGGAACTTAATTTTTTATTTAATTTGTTGTACACAAATTGTTTAAACTATATTTTGTAACATAAAAATTTACTTATGTGACTAAACTATTTCTTGTCATCAAACTTTGCCCCAAAAAGCATAATAATTAAGTTACTAACTAAACAGTTTATTTTTGTAACAATAGTTATTATTGAACTTTGCCTAAACACTAAAAGATAAGAAATTAGAGAAAAATAAAATTTCTTAGTTAAACAATAATAATTTCATACTAATCTCATTTATTTATGAATTAGCGACATAAAGTCCAATTAATTAGTTGCAGCTAGTTTAATATATTTTTTTCATAGTAAATATCATATAATAAAATGTCTCTTTTATCTCTTTATAATGACTTACTTCAATATTTACGCAAAGTTTGAGTGATTTTTTTTTAAAAAAAATATAGTAATTTTCATGTTATTTTTTTTTCTTTTACAAAATATAATAAAATGACTATATATAAAGTAAAAATTAAGTGATCATCGATACAATCAACCCTCTATTAAGCTTATTATATAAACTAATTTATGTTTTTTTTTTTATTTTCTATGGTTGAAGCTCCTGAGAAGAAGCACAGGCTACCATCTGCTTACAATCGGTTTATGAAGTAAAACATATCTTCATGTTTTTATTGATATTTTTTACGTTTAATAAAAGACCGCTAAACACTGTCTAGTACTAAATTTACCTTTTAAAAAATCATTTTCTTATTTTCTTTTTTTTCATTCTGTTTAATTTTTAAATGCTCATAGATTATATTCCCTTAAGTCTCAAATTATTTTCTCAAAAATAATTGCCACTTTAGTTTTTCAAGAAAAAAGTAATTAATTTTTTTTATATTTTTTATCCTTAATAGTAATTGTTTTTCAAAATTACAAACAAGATTATAAATAGTCATATACGTATTCTAATCAATATTTTCCTTAAGGAGAATGTAAATAAAAAAAAATACATGTTTTTCCTAAAATCATGATTATTTATTAAAAAAATTGTTCTTAATTTATTTAATTATTATAAAGGGATGAGATACAGCGTATTAAAGCAGCACATCCAGAGATACCACATAGAGAAGCTTTCAGTGCAGCAGCTAAAAATGTGAGTTATAATGATTAATTTTTTTTGAAATTAAGTTTATTACATTAATTATTTTTTTATAGCACATATATAATTACAAAAAATAAAATAATTTAATATAACAATTTTTTCATATAGTGGGCTAGGTACATTCCAAATACTCCAAATGGGACCTTGGCTGAGAAGTGAGAACTACAACAATGTAAGATTTTATCATTATTTTGATTATATTTTATCATCAAAAGTTAAATGAATTTAAATATCGCTTTTTTGATATTTTAAATTTTTAACTAGTATAATTTCTAACATTTTTCGATGTTTCTAACAAAAACAAAAATATATATTTGAATTTACACCGAAAATTAGTCAATTTGATCTTGATAAGTTTTCTTATTAATTTATATATAATATATGGTGAAATGATTGTCTAACATAAATATTATTTTTGATTAATATAGGTTAATTTAGCATTGGAGGAGTGAAGCAAAATTTGGGATTTATGGAATGATTCTACTTGCATTGGAAGAAAATTAATATTTATGGTTGACTTTAATTTGGAGACCTTTTTAATTATATATCATGGATGATTAGTCTCTAACGTTTGCTATTTTCAACTTTTGTACTGAAAAATTTATCCCTATAATATATTTGGTTTCTAGTTTTTATTTTATTCTGCTCATTTTGATTAATCATTTTACATTTTCTCCTTTTAGTTATGCAAGACCTCTCAAAAAATTTGAAAAGAAATTTATGTTTATTTAGCTTTATTAGGATAATATGATAGAAATTTCAATCAGGTTCATATGAACCGTCCTTAATTTATCTTAATACTTTCATTTACTTTAACAACTAATTAAACTAAACCAAATAATCAAAGAAAAAGAAAAGAATAGATTGAAGAAAAAAAACCTTGATGCACTCAACATGGAATAGAGGGATAGGGGAAGATTATTTACATTAACACTATTTTGTTTTTATTTGAATTAAACTGAGTGATCAAAACTATAGGAAAAATCTTTTTGACCAGAATAGCATTTTATCTATATTATTTTATTTTATTTTGAATATTTTTATCATTTCAGCTTTAATACTTTTTTACTAGAGATAGAAAAAAATTTAGTTATTTTAAAATTAAAAAAAATATTTTAATTTTTTTTAATTTTATGGCCATATTCTGGCCAAATTTTCTTGCAATTCAGCATTACCCAAAACAATAAAGCAAGATAAATGATATTTAAAGTGATAATTGATCTAATCGATCAATCAAGAACAAAATCATGATTAGCCTTTAATTGAGATTGAAATAAGCACATGATCAAACACATACTCCGTCCAGAAATAATTGTCAGGTTTGGATGATACATATTCGTCAAGAAAAATTTAATACATATGTAATTTGACTAATATAACCTTAGAAATAATTGTCAGGTTTATAATAATAACTCTAATGACTCTTACATTTAAAGGCAAATAAAGTTTATACAGAGAATGGATACAGAGAATGGAATTTTGGTATACGAAGAATGGATATTTACGTGCTACTACTCTAATGACTCTTAAAAAGTTGTACTTAGAATGGTTGATATTTTATTGAAAACTGCAAAAACAACCTTTTCTTAATTAAAGTATTGTGTAACTTTAACTCAATAATTATTAAAATGAATAATTATTAAGGGTAGAATTGAAAAAAATGAGCTAATTAGTTGTTGGTTGTTTAAATTGATAATTAATCTTGAACATCTATTTTTACTACACCTAATGATTATTTCTGAACGAAGAGAATACATTTTTAAACCAAACTAGAAACACTAGTAAAAGCCCTTGGGAAAGAAAAATATGAAGTATTTAAGGTCAAGAAAAATATAAGAATAACATGAACTCTTGATATACCTTCGATAGGTAGTGAAATAACGCTACACACTGCATATTCTTAGATTAGATGAGAATCATTGGTGTTTTTTTTATTAGTAATTCATGAATTTTCAATTGGTTGAGAAAATAGGAAGATTGTTAGTTCTTAGAGAAGTTCATGAAGTGGCTAAAATAATAGGTTTGAATATGGTGTTGATATACATGTTGATGACTTAATTAGAACTTTGAGATAGTTAAATTAAAATCCAAACCATTCTTCATATGCGTATAGGGTTGTAGCGGGTGATTTATAATTGTGCATAGGTGTTAAGGTTTAATCTTTAGTCTGGAAAGAGGATTGGAGATGAATTAAGGTCATAAGAATTCTCTAGAACAAAGTTGAGTTATTTTAATTTCGATATATAAAATTTTACTTAGATCAACTTCAAAAAATTATATATCTTAAAATATTAACGATTAGGTGATTCATAACTTATCGAATTCAGGATCTATGAGTCTTCTTTCCAATATCATCAAATTTACGTCATTTGGAGTAAAAAGTTGTGAATACTGAGTAAGTGATTTAATTTTTCTTTCATATTGATTAAATATTTGAGATAGATAGTGTGCTATATTTTTGATACATTGTGATGTCCCTGATATTAGCTATATTTTTTATTTAAAAATTTGATAAACTTGGGAGCGGTCAACGTTACAGCTGAGTACACTTTTTTTTAAAAAAATTCGATCTCGATTATTAAATGTCATTTACTGTTTACGAGTATGAAAATTGTATGAAATAACAAATTATTAATTCAAACTAAATATTATAGTCATAGTTTCTTCTATTTGTAATTCGTAGCAAACATTCCATATTTTTTGTCATCCCATTTGTATACCGAAATATACAAATGTAGGACCCATTTGTATACCAAAATATACAATTAGACCGAAATATACAAATGCAGGACCCATTTATATACTGAAATACACAAATGCAGGATCCATTGTATACCGAATAAAAAATGCAGGACCTATTTGTATATCAAAATAATGTAGAACCTACTTGAATACCGAAATATACAAATAGACTCAAATACATATTATCATGTATATGCATAATAGACTCAAATACATATTTTGATGTATATGCATACCAAAATATGCAGATTAATAGCCATAGCAAACATAAAATTTGTTATGAAACGCAATTATACAAACTAATGTTTGCTAAACCTAAAAATTTTCAGTTGAGTCATCATAGTACTTTAAAACTACCCAACTCTGCATAGTCTTAAAACCGCCTCACATCCTTTATGAGTATCACATTTTGCTAGGACTCTTCAAAATGCTGAATGAAACCATTTGAATCCTCCAAAAATAGTACATTTTGAAAGGATTCAATAATAGTGTGACAACTTTTTTGAAAAGTCCGAAATGCTGAATGAAATCATTTGAATCCTCCAAAAATAGTAAATTTAGAAAGAATTCGATAATAGTGTGACAATTTTTTTGAAAAGTCCGAACAACATAGTTCATCGTCTTTTCAAATTAGTTCAAAGGTGGGTAAGGATCTATTATTGATGTCCTCTTGCATAAGAATAGGGAATATACTTGATCCATCACAAAAGGTCAATAACCACACTAAATTAAGAAAAGATGGAACTATAAAATCCTGACAAAAGATTAGAATGTACTAAGTTCCACATGCTTTGTGCCCCATATTGTTGTACATTTTGTTGACAAGAGGGAACTTGTAACCCTTAGGCCCTACTCTGAAAATCTTGTGCAATCTAGTTTTGAGGCTGCGGCTTTATCCAGATACCAAACTAACTTCCCTTTATTTGGCTGGACCATCTTTGCAGGCGATGACGGAACGTCTGGTCCGACATGATCAATTGCCAAATGTGCAGCCTCTGCTTTGCTGCTTCCAGTTACAACCACAGCCACATTAGAAGCAGAGTTAATGACAGGCAAAGTAAAAGTAATCCTCTCCGGAGGAGGCTTAGGTGAGTCGGTAACAAAAGTTACCCATTCGTCTTTCTCATCGAGTATGGAGTGATCAGGGAATAGAGATGCAATGTGACCGTCAGGTCCCATCCCGAGTAAGATGAGGTCAAACTTGGGGCAGTCACTAACGTCTGAAACGCTGATTACACGAGTCCTTACTAGCTGTCTAATTACAAACTCATAGTCTTCAGCAGCCTTCTCAGCTGTCACTGTGTCGTTAATCGAATGTACATGGCTTGGAACTATAGGGACCTGAAAAATGGTAACACAAGTGAGTATTGGCTTCATTGTACTATCATACTACCACGACTTCAATTCCTTCATCACTCGTCTCTATACCATTAAAACAGATCGATGAGACTCGTATAACAATAGTTAACACCAGAAAAATCATAATGGCCGTAACAGAATATCTAAACCTGGCCATCAAACTTCATAATTGTATATACAATTGCGAGTCTTTTCACATTAAGTTGATTGTTGCACTCGAGCATCTTTTTCGTGGTTACAACAAAGGATTCAAAGTCCGAGATGTGTGGTAAATTAACTAGACAATCATATTCCTTGTAACTGAGATATGGCTAAGGTGGATACAATATCGGAACAAGAATGATGGATTTATCCTACCTCAATCAACGATAAACAAAACCTTCTATGGTTATACGTGATAACAATACTTCCAGAACAGAAGATAGAAATACGATGACAAAATAGACAAACCAGGGAAAAAAGAGTGAGGAGATAAGCGAACAGAGAACAGTATAGTTTCGTGTTTAATGCTTTTCCACAACTAGCAGATAACATCAAAGTTGTAGAAAATGTTACACACGACCAGCACGAAAAGTCTACATGATATTCGTAAATGACAAACGAGATGGACAGGACTAAAAGGATAACAAGAACACAAAGGCTCGGAAGATTTCTGCATTTTCAAGCTGCATCATATGTGGACAATTTTAACATAACTATTCTTCCACAAGGATGTTGTGATCTACCGTACTCTTAGAGTTAAATATCGAGACCTGGCTATAGTAAACTCAATATCTACTTTAAAGATCACATGACAAAGAACACGTCTATAATGAATCACAACCCGTAAAAGGAAAGCCATTGCTTTGACAAAGAAACAGAATAGTCAATGTTAACTACTACTGAGGCTCACAACAACAAATAGTGTGCAGAATAAAGCTGAAGTCGAGACGTTTACCTTAGACAAAAAAACATCTTTGGCTAGCTTGTAATTACTATCAACATGATTCTTCGCCACAACACGTTCGTCCACCCAAAATATATACCATTTGGACCAATCAACAGTCTTGCTGTAAGGGACTTCACATAGTTTTCTGCTTCCTCCAAGTTTTCAAACATATTTACACAATCTTATAGTAAAGGCAACAGAACAAACATGAACAGATAGAGAGTGTGGTTACGTACGTAATTAAGCTAATGAGGGATCCACCAGATAACGCGATGGCAAATACTCCCCTCTCTTTCACAGAAGCTTCTGAGAGTTCTGAAATATAGTCTGCTAGATCAGTGCTTAGTTCATCCAAATACTCGTAAATCTTCACCTCTCTTCCATCTTCTTTAGATCCCGAAAAAGCCATCGTTCACTGCACAAATCACAACATACAAGAAGTCAACTACAATTGGGACCTAACTAGCTCATGAAGGTAGAATTGTCCAAGTCCATGTAAGCATACCACCAGTCCATTTTCCCAACTAACGTGAAACTCTAACCCACTCTAGCAACCCCGTTCACGCCCAGAATTTTTCTACTAGCATCCTATAAAGATGTGACACTCAGGTCTAACTCAACCCCAAAAACTACCTCACGCTAGAATTGTCCAAGTTTATATAAGCAGACAAGTAGTCCATTTTCCCAACTAACATGAGACTCTAACCCACTCTAGCACCCCGTTCACACCCAGGCCTCAATCCCAAGCAAGTCGGGGTAGAAATTTTCCGGTACATTTCTACTAGCATCCTGTAAAGATGTGACACTCAGTTCTAACTCAACCCTAAAAACTATCTCATGCTAGAATTGTTCAAGTTCATATAAGTTGACCACAAGTCCATTTTTTCTAACTAATTACATGAGACTCTAATCTACTCTAACACCCCATTTATGCCAAGGCACAACTAGAGTGTGGAGCGAAAAAGCCCAAACAAAAATGAACATGACACTGATACCATGATACCATGTAAAAGTATGACAACTATTGTCAAGTGCATATGAACGAATCACCCTTCCATTCCCCAACCAACGCGGGATCTAACTCACTATAACACCTCTTTCACACTCAAACAACTGGAGCGTGGTTCGAGAGCCCAAATTTGACGAATACATGCACAACAATTAGTCAAAGTACAAATTTCAAGAAAAGTCTTAAGCAAAATTACAGCTTCTTTTTCTGAAAAATTTCATTGTTCTTCTTGAAGTAAGTCACTAAGAAAGAGTTCAACAGTCAACCGAACATGACAATTTAGTAAACACATAATTAATAAAATATACAAAATCAAACAAGCAGTGCATGTATTATTTAAAACAAACAAAAGGGAATTAAGAAAGTAAATTAAAAGTGTAAAAGATAAAAGGGAACCAAAAATAAAATTAAAAAAATCCTGGAAATCATATATACATTTAATAATAATAATAAAAAAAACTGAAACCAAGACAGAGAGAGACAGAGTGTCTTACAGAGGAGAACGAAATTAAAGAGAAAAAATGGGTCTCAGCAATTTCTGAATCTATATTATTATGTATAGATAGACATATACATAAACACCATATGGCATAAGCTAATTTATTACTCTTCATAATGTGGACCATCAATTTATATCTAAAAGCTAACCAAAATTATCACAAAAACTATTCTCTCCGTTTTATATTAGTTATTCATAATTATAAATAATATAAATAAAAAATATTAAAAATATTCTTAACTATCTGAAATAGTTTAAATATACCCTTATACTATATTTTGACTCAAATATATCATTTCCGTCAAACTATAGAATCAAAAATATCATTCTCATTAACAGAATTATTTAACTTATTTAGACTTTCAAAAATATTAATTATGGAGGAAAAATAATTTTCTATTTATATGTCTATTTTTTATTTAATAAATGAACATGTAATTTAAAACGAAAGAGACATGTGATAATTTGATCTTAGCTAGTAAAACAAGAAAAACATGAATCTATGTTCAATACGAAATCAAAGAATCTCCTTACTTTGTATTAGTTATTCACATTTATAAATAATATGAATGATTTTTCTAATATATCTTCATATTCATTTTTTTTTAGAAAAAGAAATTTTTAGAAGTTAATATACTTATTTAGACTTTCATAAAATATTAATTATAGAGGTAAAATGAATTTTTATTTATTTATTATTATAAATGAACAAGTAATTTAAAATGAAAGGGACATGTGACAATTTGATCTTAGCTAGTAAAACAAGAAAAACATGAATACGCAATTAATGGACCCCCAACCCACCCACCCACCCATTCATTTGTGGCACTCCTTTCTCATGGAGTGAAAGTTTCAAATCATAGTTAAAGCGAGTTAAATTAAAACGGTGAGCACTTTTACACTATATGTTTTATACGTTTGAGGTGACTTGTTTGATAACTATTTATAATAAGATGAACATTTAATATGAAACGGAAAAAAATGATGAGCACATAAGTTTTTAGGTTAAGATTTTAAAAATGATGAATGTAAAGAAGTGATATTAAAAAGTATCAATATTAAATTTATAACTCTCTAAATATAGCAAATCATAAATTTTTTTTTTTTTATGTTAAATTCATATATATTATCTATTTAACAATAAATAGTATATAAAATTTATTAAATTAAAAAAATTATATAAAAAATATTTATTTTTTAAAAATTAAAATTAAATTTATAAAATTTAAATTCTCGATTCACCCATAAATCTGACACATTTCACCTGGATGTGAAATGACTTTGGGATGACATACAAGAGAATTTACTTTGTGGGGTTCTTCGTGCGTGCGTACAGAGATCACGACAAAATAACGCACAGAAGACTCTCTCAAGTAAATGGATGATGATCTATGTCCGAAATATGAAATTAAAAATTTGTTAAAATTAATTAAATTGATATAATATAAATATATATCTTTATGCATATTTAATTTTAGGTATTTACTTGTAATTATATCATATGCAGCATCCTACAATACGTGATGTCTTATTATCTTACGTGTATTATAATAATGTAAGACATATATGTATACATATTTAATTTTATAAAATCTTAAGTATTTATCTTTACACTCCTATTAACAGAAATAAATGTCAGTTGAACCAAAGTTAATTTTTTACTTTTACACGCTTTTATTATACTTTTTGTCAAGCCAGCGTTCAGATGGCAAAGTCTAGCAAATTACAATATTCAGACAGATATTGGGACGATCAATAATAATTGAAATATATATTATTCCCTATATCTCAATTTATGTAACGTTTTTTTTTTATTTTAAAATTTAAATAAATCTAAATTTAGTCGTAAATTTTATATATCTTTTAATTATTTTGAATTCGTAATTGTTGTGACTTATAATACTATAAAGTTTACAAATATATAAATTTCATTTTTAAAAAATTAAAGATTTCACGAGCAAACTTCTGATCAAACTTAAACAGTTTGGCTCTCAAAAAACAAAAAATATCACAGAAATTAAGACATAAAGAATAAATAAAAAGCGTCAGGTTCAAATATTCAGAGATATTATGCCTAAAATCTTTTCGCAGAGGAAATGAAACACATGTTTTTAATTTGTACTACAATGACAAGTGAGTTGGACCATTTTTGTTTGAATATTTTAATATATGCAATGTGGTGATTATCTTGAGATATATTAGTACTAATGTCTCACTTGTTATATTATTTTTAGTACTAAAATGTCTCACTTGTTATATAATTATTACTAAAGAGCTGAGCTAATTCATTTGCTATGTTGAGTCAAGCAAATCATTTACCTTTTAGAGATATATATTGATGAACGTTTTGTTTAATGGGTTCATGTGAACCTATTGCTACTTAGGGTCAATTAACAATTTACCTTTGTTAGCTAATACAAGTTCTATGAGAGAATAGGCATGGACTTGTCTTGTTGTTTTCTATTGTATGGTTGCTTTTTAATGCATTGTTGTCGTCTTTTTGTATGTTTGCTTTAAATGCATCACCCTTATAATGTGAAAATGAATTATTATGTCATTTCAATACATTATGATGATGGTTTCTCATATTTTTATATTGGAGTTTTACTAATTAAAATTTGTGTTGAGTAAGATCGTTAAATAAAAAGTGTTTTCTATCATAATATTTCAATACTAATAGTTCGAACTCAAAATCTGAAATTATGGTTGGATGCATTCCATTATTTAAAGTGGTTTGTACCGATACTTTAGTTATCTACTTGACAAAATAGAATGAAAAACTTTTTATTCTCAAATTCTATGGATTTGATTCAGTCAGCCTCATGACATAATCGAGACTTTTGATTAACGACAAATGCTTCACCAAAAAGACCTAGAGTTTTTAAGTTGTTACCTAGACTGAATAAATTCGCATATCATCGCGCTACTAAACGAAGAAGTCACTATATGACTAAGACCTCAACCTTTTGATGTCATCATGAGTGTTTCTACTTTCACAAGAACCAAACTTATGTCATCTTTCATTGTGTTTATAGACAAAATATCATAGCAACCATCATTTTCTTTAGTTCATCACCACACACACCATCAAAGGAAATAAAAGAACAAACTAAAAACAAAACAAAAAAGTAGAGGAGGAAGAAATGATGAACACATCAAAGGTAATTATGGAAACTGATCCATCATTTTCAAAAAAAAAAAATTAATGGCAAAATAGAGAGAATCGAAAAATAAAATATATTATGTATCTTCATTTGTAATATCATTATAGAGAATACTATAAACTCTACGATGATCATAGAATACCTAGTTTTCGCTTTTTTTTTTTCATGCTTACTAAGTAGTAGAGTTTTATCATTGCAATAGGATCGATAAGGTAAGGTCTAGCCCCCCTGCTTGTACTCTTCTTCGAAGGTTCTTTTATTTGTTGATGAAAATTTCTAGTATAGATATATATATATATATATATAGATATATATATAATATATATATATATATATATAATATATATATATATATATAGATATATATATATATATATAGATATATATATATATATATATATATATATATATATATATATATATATATATATATAATATATATATATATATATATATATAGATATATATATATATATGATTCCCAACAAATTTAAACCCCACAACATGACATATCAAGACTACAAGAATCTAACAAAATTATATCAAGTCCTTCCATCTATTTTTATTTTTGTCTATTTTATGATGGAGACTTTGTAATGTCTACTTCGTTTTGGAAAGAGAAAATGTGAGCTATGAATAATATCTTTTGGCTTTTGATATTTTTACCTATTTGTTCAAACCCCTTTTGCATAATTCAAACAAGTTGTCTTGCACTTAAATGGAAAAAGAGTTGTTCTTTTCTTTAACTATTGTTTATTATTTAGCTGTCCATTTTAAAGTTTCCTATATCATTATTGTCACGGAAAGACATAATCTTAGAAATAAAGAACACCAAATTTTATGTGGTTCAACTCACTTCCAATAATATATAACTCATGCTCAAGTATTTAAAATTAACTCTCGCTCAATTTGGGATAATTACTCAAATCATTCTCTTAAAAGAGGTAACACTCAAAAATCTTCATAAACTCATTTAGAGATCAATTTTTCTCTCTTTTTAAATGTAAACAGTATTACACTTGGGAATAATTAGTTTCCTTATACTCATTTTGAAACATGAAAGATAACTCTCGTCATTCTCATACTCATTTAATTTACTCAAGTCTTAATTCAAGTTATAGATAATTAGAAAGACTTCTCAAAATGACTCAAACGGGACTTCTTAAACTTTTCACTTAACTTTACTTGAATTTGAAATGTCAATCAAGACATGTGATTAGGATATGTAAGATCTCTCAAGAATTAATGAAGGCTTAGACAATGAATATCGTGAAGAAAACATAAGTAGGATTTGAGGGAACACACACGGAAAGGCAAATAACCTGGCGACCCTGACACGGGGCGCCAACTCCAAAACTACTAGGCAGTATTTGGGGTGCACTGCTGGCTCGGCAAGTCAGGCTCCAAACTACTTTAGTTTGGGCGCGATGATGGCGCGATGCCTCACCTCTCTACTTAGATTTTGACGATTTTTCTTGCTAATTTCAAGGCCTAACTAATCTAGAATCGAATGATTTCCTTTCAAATCTTTTTGATTCATAAACCCAACACAATTTTAGTGATATCCCACCAAAGTCCATCAAGAACAACACTTGTTTGCAAGACCCTCACTTCAATAACTCAATACGTCCATTGTTAAGAAATGTGGGTTAAAACTCAAGAAACTCAATCAATCAACTTCAAGAACAAATTCATTGATGAAATTTCATGTAGGGTGTGAGTAAGAACAAGTACAATCACTATGAGAAGCTTACATACCTTGAAGAACACTTGTTCTTGGCGAAAATCCACAACCCTTGAATGAATGCTTGAAACCCTTTCAATTTTCTCCTCTTGAACTTGCTCTCAAATCCCTAAACACTTTTGGAATGTCTTTATTAACTTAGAGTATGATTAGACCATTAATTTGGGAGGGTAAAACATGGGTATGACTTTAGAGGTAAGTAAAAGATCAAAATACCCCTTCTTAAATGGATGGATAGCCTTAACTAGAGAGGGTCCGGTCAAACGAGTATAACTTTTTAATCCTAGCTCGGAATCTAGCAAACTCGGCTGCGTTGAAAAGAGGACTCAAAGATCTTTGATTTGATACCTCGTGGGACATCTAACTTTTTATGTGCTAAAATTTATGGTCACTTGAAACTGAACCAAAACTAAAAACTAAAGTTTAACTTGTACGAATCTCTAGTTGGATTTTCAAAGTATGATATGTTACAAAAACATAAAGGTAAGTCTTATAAAATCGTGGTTGTTGACACCCAATTTTGACCCTCGACGGAATGAATTGATTAGTGAGTTTCTTAATTCTAAACGATTTCGAAATGATTAGTTTTTATAGGGGTTAAGATGTTTTCTAAATTATTTTTACATTAGTCTTATCACTTTTTATAATTCTTAGGTAATATATATGCTAAAAAATGGAAGTTAGTTGGAGACAATATTATAAGCGTGAGTAATTTGATTATCTTAGCTTGCCTTCGATTTATTTTTCATTTATTTATATTTTGTTAAGCAGCATTGTTACTGCTAGTTGTTTGCAATATGGACAAGCCTTGTTCTTTTGATACATTTATCATTAATGATCGGTTCAGAGATGTTATTGTTGGTTACTAATTATTTTGTTCTTCGCTTCATTTTGCATGTAAAATCTGTTTGAGTTTGCCAAGAACTCATATTTTCCTCACATATAGTGAGAGTCATAAAGACTCGTATTCCCTCTCTTTGAGTTAGTCAGCCGAAAATTGACGAGTAGATCCCGGATGAAAGAATTTGAAGCGGAAGAAGTCGAAGAAGTTGAACTAAAGGGCCCATTTTTATTTTATGCATATATGTATTTTGTTATGTTTCTGTTGGGTTATGTGCCTTTTTTCCCTAAGCCCAATTTGGGCCAATCCATTTTTGCCCATAGGCCCATTCTTATGAGGCAAATATAAGCCTATTTAGGTCTTATTTTCATATACACAGAGAGTTTTTTTCAGCAGCCAAAAAGAAAGAAAGAGAGCAGTTTTCACAGTCAAAATTCAGCCCTAACAACCAACTTCAAATTGCGATTCCTGCTTCGTTTCTTGTCCGATTGAGCTGATTTTTGGACAGCATATTATCTTCATCTCAATCTTTGATTAGGAACAGACAGAGTTGTATTTGGTGGCCTGCAGCTTCAGTTTTGCTGTCGTGAACAGTAGCTGCGAAATTGGTGATTTTGCTCCTTTAATTCTCTAGATTTGGTGCAATCTTATTTTGTTGTTGCTCGTTGTTTGGCACTTGTTTTGTGGTCAATTTTGGAGAACAATATTGTAACTCTTGGTGATTATAGTGGAGCTTTTGTTCCCGTGGTTTTTTACTCTTCACATCGAAGGGTTTTCCACGTAAATCTTGGTGTCTTGTGTGATTGGTTTATTATTGCCTTATTATATTTGTTTGGCTGAATTACTTGATGCCTTACTATCATATTGCTTGTGGTTGTTTGTCTTCTCTCGGTTCAAATCGAGAAGGGAAAGTATGGACTTGGGTATTCTTCCGTTGTTATCCTGTCAGGCATTCTTTGTTAGTGCCTTGTCTTTCCCAACAAAGTGGTATCAGAGCATTGGTTATTGTTGATTGCCGTTTTGAATGATGGAGGCAAATATGAGCAAAATGGTGTGTTTAAATGGTAGTAACTATCATATTTGGAAAGTCAAGATGAAAGATCTTCTATTTGTCAAGAAGATGCATTTACCTGTGTTTGCTTCTAATAAGCCTCAGTCTTTGAATGATGAAGAATGGAAATTTGAGCATCTGCAAGTTTGTGGATATATTAGACAATGGGTTGAAGATAATGTTAGAAATCATATTGTGAATGATACATATGCCAAAAGTTTGTGGGACAAGCTCGAGACACTTTATGCTTCGAAGACTGGCAACAAAAAGTTGTTCCTATTGAAACAATTAATGAATATCAGGTATAAAGAGGGCACTCCTATTTCTGATCATATTAATGATTTTCAGGGTGTTCTTGACCAGCTGTCCGGAATGGGTGTAAAGTTTGATGATGAGATACAGGGACTTCTGCTCCCTATGGTGTTGTAACCATGGAATATACTAAGAGTGGTGTCTTGAATGAAGAAATGAGAAGAAGATCTCAAGCATCATCTTCTTCAGCTTCACACTCCGATGTTTTGGTTACTGAAGATAGGGGATAAACAAGTCCAGAGGTCAGAATGATAGAGGTAAAAGTAGAAGCAAGTCAAAGTCTAAATACAAGAATATTACATGTGACTATTGCCACAAGAATGGGCATATCATAAAATATTGTTACAAGCACAAGAGAGATATGAGACAACAAAAGAGAGAATGCGATAATGAAAATCGTGTTGCTGTTGTTGCTAATGATGATCTTCTTGTTTCTTGTGATGCAAATGCCATTAATCTTGTTCGTGATGAGTCTAGCTGGTTTGTGGATTCTGGTGCTACTTCTCATGTCACACCAAAGAAGGAATTATTTTAATCTTATACTCCAGGTAATTTTGGAACGTTGAAAATGGGAAACAATCATGAAGTTGAAGTTATTGGCATTGGGACAGTTTGTTTGGAAAGTAACAATGGTTCCAAACTAGTTCTCAATAATGTCAAGCATGCTCTAGATGTTGGCTTGAATTTAATTTCTGTGGGATATCTTGATGATGAGGGTTATTTAATACACTTGGTGTTGGCCAGTGGAAGCTTACTAGAGGTTTGATGGTTGTGGCCCGTGGTGACATTGTCTAACTTGTATGTATTTCAGGGCTCCATGTCCAGAGACTCAGTAAATTTGGTGGAGAAAGATACTTCATCAGAGTTATGGCATAAAAGGCTGAGTCATATGAGCGAGAAGGAGATTGATAGTTTGGCTAAGAAAAATTTGCTTTCTGAAGTGAAAGAAGCAAAGTTGAACAAATGTGTCCATTGCTTAGCCGGTAAATAGAAAAGATTTTCTTTTCAGAGTCATCGCCTTCAAGAAAGCTTGATTTGTTGGAGTTGGTACATTCTGATTTGTGTGGTCCTTTTAAGGTAAGATTTCATGGATGGTGGTGCACTTTACTTTGTGACTTTTATTGATGATCATTCTCGCAAACTCTGGGTATTTCCTTTGAAGTCCAAGGATCAAGTACTTGATGTGTTCAAGAGTTTTCAGGCCTTGGTTGAAAGACAAACAGGAAGACATTGAAATGCATCCGCTCAGATAATGGTGGTGAGTATATTGGTCTTTTTGATAGATATTGCAGAGAGCAGGGTATTAGGCATCAGAAAACTCCTCCAAAGACTCCTCAGTTAAATGGTTTAGCAAAGAGGATGAACAGAACTCTAGTTGAGAGGGTTAGATGTATGCTTTCAGATGCTAAGCCGTCAGATTCCTTTTGGGAAGAAGCACTTAATACTGATGCTTATGTTATCAGTTTATCTCCTGCTGTTGCTTTAGATGGTGATGTCCCTGACAGAGTTTGGACTGGTAAGAATGTTTCTTATGATCATCTTAGAGTCTTTGGGTGTAAAGCCTTTGTACATGTTCTTTAGGATGAAAGGTCAAAGTTGGATGTTAAAACTAGACAGCGTATCTTCATTGGTTATGGTCAAGATGAATTTGGCTATCGTTTCTATGATCCTGTTGAGAAGAAACTTGTTAGAAGCCGTGATGTTGTTTTCTTTGAAGACCAAACAATTGAAGATTTTGACAAAGCTGACAAGGCTGATTTTCAGAGTAGTGAGAGCTTAGTTGATGTTGATCCAGTTCCTTTGACTATTGCACCGGAAGAAAATCTTCATAATATGAAAATCAAGTTGATAATGAAGATGGTGAT
Source organism: Solanum peruvianum (assembly GCA_027705065.1). NCBI lineage: Eukaryota > Viridiplantae > Streptophyta > Magnoliopsida > Solanales > Solanaceae > Solanum > Solanum peruvianum. The sequence continues at coordinate 5,614,622 of JAKWJD010001755.1, forward strand.
CATGTTCAGAATGACCGGCATGATGTTGTTGATGCTCCAGTGCAAGATGATGTGGTTGTCCAACAACCAATTATAGATGCTCTAGAGTTTCTCTCAGATGATCTAGAAGAGAGAGAATTCCTTCATCTCGTTATTCTCCCAATGAGTATGTACTCTTGATTGACGGGGGAGAACCTGAGAGTCTTGATAAGGCCATGGAAAGTGAAGAAAAAGAAAGGTGGTTTGATGCTATGGAAGATGAGATTAAATCCTTGCATGATAATCATACCTTTGATTTGGTTAAGTTACCTAGAGACAGAAAAGCTTAGAAAAACAGATGGGTTTTTCGGGTGAAACATGAAGATGGTAATCGAGTTCCACGGTACAAAGCTAGATTAGTTGTCAAGGGATTTAATCAGAAAAGGGGAGTTGATTTTGATGAGATATTCTCTCCAGTTGTGAAGATGTCATCCATTTGTGTGGTTCTAGGCTTGGCTACAAGTCTAGATTTAGAGGTTGAGCAAATGGATGTTAAAACTGCTTTCCTCCATGGTGACTTAGATGAAGAAATTTATATGGAGCAACTGGAAGGTTTTGAAGTCAAGGGTAAAGAGAATTATGTTTGCAAATTGAAGAAGAGCTTGTATGGTTTGAAACAAGCTCCCAGGCAGTGGTATAGGAAGTTTGGTTCTTTTATGAGTTAGCAAGGCTTCAAGAAGACTTCTTCAGACCATTGTGTTTTTGTGCAAAAGTTCTCTGATGGTGACTTTATTATTGTGTTGCTTTATGTTGATGACATGCTTGTTGTTGGTCATAATACTTGCAGGATTCAAAAGTTGAAGCAAGAGTTGAGTAAGTCTTTTGCTATGAAAGACTTAGGACCAGCAAGGCAGATTCTTGGCATGCAGATTGTCCGTGATAGAAAGGCCAAGAAATTGGTATTATCACAAGATAAGTACATTCGCAGATTCAGCATGGACAAAGCTAAGGTTGTCAGTACACCTTTAGTTATGCACTTCAAATTGAGCACGAAACAGTGTCCTTCTAGTGATGATGAAAAGGAAGATATGAAGAAAGTTCCTTATGCTTCAGCTGTTGGTAGTTTGATGTATGTGATGGTTTGTATAAGACCGGATATTGCTCACGCTGTTGGAGTTGTTAGCCGTTTTCTTTCTAATCCGGGAAGAGAACATTGGAATGCTGTGAAGTGGGTTATGAGATATCTCTGTGGCACTTCTAGTCTGAGTTTGTGTTTTGGTACAGGGAAGCCTATTCTTTCTGGTTATACTGATTCAGACATGGCTGGTGATGTTGATACTCGCAAGTCTACTTCAGGGTACTTGGTTACTTTTGCAGGGGGAGCTGTGTCTTGGTAAGCTAGGTTGCAAAAATGTGTTGCTCTATCTACTACAGAAGCTGAGCTTATTGCTGTCGTTGAAGCTTGTAAAGAATTGCTTTGGATGAAGAGATTCTTGGGGGAACTTGGTTGTGCTCAAGAGAGGTATGTGCTTTATTGTGACAGTCAAAGTGCTATACATCTTGGCAAGAATTCTACGTTCCATGGTCGGTCTAAACACATTGATGTGAGATACCATTGGATTCGAGATGTGTTAGATTCTAAGTTGCTTGAGCTTGAAAAGATTCATACAAATGACAATGGTTCCGATATGATGACTAAAGCTTTGCCAAGAGGGAAGTTTGAAGATTGTTGCATGGTCGCCGGGATGGCGGTCTCCTCCACATAGTCGTGAAGGGGAGAATTGTTGGGTTATGGGCCTTTTTTCCTTTCCTATGTGGATAAATAAAAGCCCAATTTGGACCAACCCATTTTTCCCGTAGGCCCATTCTTATGAGGCAAATATAAGCCTATTTAGGTCTTATTTTCATATATATAGAGAGTTTTTTTCAGCAGCCAAAAAGAGAGAAAGAGAGCAGTTTTCGCAGTCAAAATTCAGCCCTAACAGCCAACTTCAAATTGCGATTCCCGCTTCGTTTCTTTTCCGATTGAGCTGATTTTTGGACAGCATATTATATTCATCTCAATCTTTGATTAGGAACTGATAGAGTTGGATTTTGTGGCCTGCAGCTTCAGTTTTTCTGTCGTGAACAGTAGCTGCAAAATTGGTGATTTTGCTCCTTTAATTCTCTAGATTTGGTGCAATCTTATTTTGTTGTTGCTCGTTGTTTGGCACTTGTTTTGTGGCCAATTTTTGAGAACAATTTTGTAACTCTTGGTGATTATAGTGGAGCTTTTGGTCCCGTGGTTTTTTACTCTTCACATCGAAGGGTTTTCCACGTAAATCTGGTGTCTTGTGTGATTGGTTATCATTGCCTTGTTATATTTGTTTGGTTGAATTAATTGCTGCCTTACTATCATATTGCTTGTGGTTGTTTGTCTTCTCTCGGTTCAAATCGAGAAGGGAAAGTATAAACTTGGCTATTCTTCCACTGTTATCCTGTCAGACATTCTTTGTTAGTGCCTTGTCTTTCTCAACAAGCCATTGTCGTCTTTCATTTTCTGTATTTATTATTTATTATTTATTATTGTATGATAAGTTTAGGACAATTACAATGAAAAATGGGTCAAAAGCCCAAAACAAATAAGTCCAGATATCGATCCAGGCGGACAAAAATAGGATTCGGACCCGAGACACACTCTCTTTCTCTCTTGACTCTCTCTTTTTTACTTTCCCGTATATTTATTTGTTGTTGATTGCCTCTAGTTTTAGGGTTATAAATTTACAAACCCCAGCAAAGCGCCACTATGTTCTAACAGTTTAAATTAATCGATCGACTAGAAATACTTAAAAATGACTTAAATAATTTCGCGAATTAAAATAATCCACTTAGATAATAGGTTAGTATCTTTACATTTCTAAACAAATTTTCAAATCAAATTAAAGGTAGACAATTTTTAGCCAAGTAAGTTAGTTATTGGACAATTGCAAGTTCGCAAATATTTTAGGTGTCTTAACAGCCTTCCTAAAATATAAATAAGAATCCCCGAACACCTTCAAATTTTTCAAAAATAATTTTCTGTTTAAGTCTTTTGAAAACTAAGTTTTGCTTAGTTTTCTTTAAAAATTAAGTGGCACCTCTGAAAAAGTCGAAAACTTATAAAAAAAATTTTTTATCGAAAATGTTTAAAACAGTGATAAGACTGACTTTATTGTATGGGGCAAAGTGTTGGCCAATAAAATAACTTTCATATTTAGAAAATGCAAGTGGAGGAAGAATATTGAGACAGATGCATGGGCATACTATGAGAAACAAGATTAGAAATGAGAATATCCACAACAAAGTAGAGTGACATTCAAGGTGGACAAGTTGAGGGGAAAAAGGTTGAGAGTGTTAGGGCATTCAGAACTATGTAGTTGATATTATGATTATATGTATTACAAAATTTTTATTAGTTGTCATGTTTTCTTCACTATCACTTTTTCTTTTCATTACTACTTTGAGTTGCTTCTGTTAATTCGAACGTCTTTCAGAAATAAGCTTTCTACATTCACGTTAAGGTGTGAGTACACGATCTCCTCCCCAGACCTAGTTTATGAGACTTCACTGGATATGTTACTATTGTAATGTAACTCATAGAGGAAAATACCAAATTAGCCAAAAGAAAATTCAAAAAAATAAGAGATCTTAAACCCATCTAGGAACTTGAGAACTAGGAGACTCGACCGACAAAGTGGGACCCTAGATCCAACTTTGACCTCGGCACAAGATATGACCCAAATTTCGACCCCAACCCATATCAAGACATGGGATTAAACTATTACATTAACATAATATTTGTGTTTTGACTCCACCCCTAATCTAGGATCTGACTCGAACTCGAAATTTGAGCTCAACTCAAAAATCAAGACTCAACCACAACTCAAGACTTGAGCTCAAGCTGAAATTCAGCCCTAGATTCAAGACCCGAGACATAACCTCAGTCTGAGACTTCGAACCATAACCCAAGGCTTACCTCGAGACCAAAGATCTGACCTCAACCTAAGACTCGATATCCTACCCTATCCTAAGATGTAAGACTCGACTCCAACCTCAATTGAGACACAACCTGTCACGACCCAAATCGGGGATGCGACTGGCACCCACATTTACCCTCCTATGTGAGCGAACCAACCAATCTAAACCTTAACATTTCGATGTATATCAACAGAAAATAATGCGGAAGACTTAACTCATAAATAAAAACCAATTCAATAACTAATAAAATTCAAAATCTATTATTCCCCAAAATCTGGAAGTCATCATCACAAGAACATCTATCTCAAATTACTAAACTAAGAATGTCTAAGAAACTAAAACAAATAAAAGCTAGTCCATGCCGGAAGTTCAAGGCATCAAGACTTGAAGAAGAAGATCCAGTCCAAGCTAGACGCATTAGCTCACCCTGAATTTCCGATGTAGTGAAGACTGGCTAGATCTACTGTTGAGTTGAAGACAACGGCACGTTTGCTGCACTCCACAAATAACAAAGAAGAAAACATAAAAGTAGGGGGTCAGTACAACCACAAGTACTGAGTAGATATCATCGGCCAACTCAAATAGAAGATAATATATATCAAGTAATATTATAAAATCAACTATGATGCTTAACATGTAGCAACAACAGTACTATATCATTAACAATTTCCGTCAAGTTCACACATGAGGACTCAAGCCTCAATACCATACTCATTTGGAATTGGTTCATTAGATTGAGTATATTCATTATCTTTCAAGATTCATTATCTTTCTTCCTCTTGTGTTGGTACGTGACACTCCGCTCCCTATACTATCCTGGTGTCGGAACGTGACACTCCGATCCATATTCTATCCTGGTGCCGGAACGTGGCACTCCGATCCATATTCTATCCTGGTGTCGGAACGTGACACTCCGATCCTCATATTCTATCCTGGTACCGGAACGTGGCACCCGATCCCCTAATTCATCAAGCCTTCTTTTATACTAAGGCATCATCAATCTCATTATATAATATATCAAGCCTTCTTTTATACTAAGGCATCATCAATCCCATTATATAATATATCAAGCCTTCTTTTATACTAAGGCATCATCATTAACAAGTGAATTAGGGTTTCTTTTGAGATTTAGGATTCAATAGCTTCATCATGCTTATTTTATCACAATTTTATAATCACAATCATGCAAGCATACAATTAAGCACATAGCAGGGTTTACAATACTATCAATACATATCATTCACTATTAAGAGTTCACTACGAATATCGTAAAAACCATAACCTACCTCCACCTAAGACTAGTGATCAAGCAAGAATTTCCCAAAGCTTTGTTTTCTCCTCTTTGATCGACTGCTCTCTCTCTGTTCTTTCTCTTTTTCTTATTCAATACCCTCTTTCTTTTACCCTAATTAGCATATAATTAAGAATAAAAGATGGCAATATAGCCCACTAATTAACTTAAGGTTACCTCTTTTACCCCCAAGTAATTAGACTTATTAATATTAACCCTCTAACTTTATAATTAAGGAAAGAATAGTCCAAAACGTCCTTTAAAACTTAACCAGAAATCTGACTCCAACTGGGATTACGCAACCTGTGATGGCCCGTCGTGCCTGCGACGGTCCGTCATGCAGGTCGTCGCAGCATCTTAGAATTCCCTTTTTCACTAAGTAGTCTGTGACGGTCCGTCAATCTTGTGACGGTCCGTCCTGCACTTCCGTCACGACGTTCAGAGAATCGTTCCCTGTACCAAATTCTCACGAGTTGAAGTGTTTTGCAACGGGAGCTCACGACGGTTCATCGTAGCTGTGACGGCCCGTCCTGCAGGTCCATCACAATTTACAGAGAGTCGATTTTAGTACACGATTTTCAGAATTCTAAGTTTTCTGAAACGGGACACCCTCGACGGTCCGTCGTGCCCATGACGGTCCGTCGTGGTATCCGTCGTCTCAGCCAGTTTTTCCAGAAATAAAATCTGCTGCTCAAAACGACTAAACAGGTCGTTACAATAGATACCAATTTACCCATCGTTCGTCCTCTAACGATCAAAAGAAGAAAAACAAGGGCGGAAAGAAGTACCTGAATTTGTAAACAGATGTGGGTAGTTTTCTTGCATATCTGCCTCCTTCTCCCAAGTAGCCTCTTCAACCGGTCGATTCTTCCATTGAACTTTGATGGATGCAATTTCTCTCAACCTCAACTTGCGAACCTCTCTATCTAAAATAGCAACCGGTTCCTCCTCATAAGTCAAATTCTCATCAAGCAAAACTGAATCCCAACGGATGATGTAGTTTCCATCCCCATGGTATCTTTTCAACATGGACACATGAAATACCGAATGCACTCCGGACAGCCCTGGAGGCAAGGCTAATTCATAAGCCACCTCCCCTACTCGCTTAAGTACTTCAAATGGTCCTATATACCTTGGACTTAGCTTACCCCTTTTTCCAACCGCATCACCCCTTTCATGGTGAAACCTTCAGCAAGACTGTTGTTCACCTTCCATGAACTCCAAGTCTCTAACCTTCGATCCGCATATTCCTTTTGTCTACTTTGAGCCGCTAAAAGCTTTTCTGAATAGCTTTCACCTTCTCCAAGGAATCCCTCAACAGATCAGTACCCCAAGGTCTGACCTCGAATGCATCAAACCAACCAATGGGAGATCTACATCTCCTCCCATACAATGCTTCAAATGGAGCCATGTCAATGCTGGAGTGATAGCTATTGTTGTATGAAAACTCTGCTAAGGGTAAGAAGTTATCCCAATGACCACCAAATTCTATCACACATGCACGAAGCATGTCTTCCAACACTTGAATCGTTCGCTCAGACTGACCATCGGTCTGAGGGTGAAATGCAGTACTAAGGTCCAATCTAGTACCTAATTCCGCATGCAATGTTCTCCAAAACTTAGAGGTAAATGCGTACCTCTATCTGATATGATGGAGAGTGGAACCCCATGTAATCGAACGATCTCTGAGATGTAGATTTTGGCCAACTTTTCTGCATTGTACGTCACCTTGACCGGAATAAAATGAGCAGACTTAGTTAACCTATCAACAATCACCCAAATGGAATCAAACTTACTCAATGTCTTTGGAAGACCAACCACGAAGTCCATCGCGATTCTCTCCCACTTCCATTCAGGAATGGGCATTCTCTGAAGTGTTCCTCCGGGCCGCTGGTGTTCATACTTTACTTGTTGACAATTTGGACACTTGGCAACAAAATCCACAATGTCACGCTTCATTCTATCCACCAAAAATGTTGTTTTAGGTCGCGGTACATCTTGGTTGCACCAGGATGTATAGAATATCCGTAACTATGAGCCTCTGTAATAGTGTGGATCAAGTCATCAACACGGGGCACACATACCCTTACTTTAATCCTCAAAACACCTTCCTCATCAATTTTTGCCTCTTTAGCCTCTCCTCGCAACACCATATCCCGAATTCGCCTTAGTTTCTCATCATCAAACTGCTTCCCTTTAATCTGGTCAAGGAAAGAAGATCTCGCCTCCACACAAGCCAAAATTCCTCCCTTCTCATTTATTTCTAACCTCATAAGGTCATTAGCCAGATTCTGAACCTCTTTAGCCAATGAGCGTCTAGAAACTTGCAAATGAGCTAGACTTCCCATGCTTCCGGCCTTTCTACTTAGAGCATCCGCCACAACATTTGCTTTTCTCGGATGATACAAGATAGTGATATTGTAGTCCTTAAGGAGTTCCATCCATCTCCTCTGTCTCAAATTCAAATCTTTCTGAGTAAAGATATACTGTAGGCTACGATGATCTGTATAGACTTCACACTTAACCCCATACAAATAGTGTCTTCATTGCTTTAGTGCAAATACTACCGCAGCCACTCCAAATCATGGGTCGGATAGTTACGTTCATGCACCTTTAATTGCATCGAAGCATAAGCAATCACATTTTTCTCTTGCATTAGCACTGCACCCAACCCAGAATAGGATTGCATCACAATAAACAATGAAGTTTTTTACCATCTACTGGCAAGGTAAGAAGGGTGCGGTAGTCAAAAAAGTCTTAAGCTTCTGAAAGCTTTCCTCACATTCATCTGACCATACTAATGGAACTTCTGCTTAGTCAAGTTCGTCAATTGAGAAGCATAGAAGAGAATCCCTTGACGAATCGGCGTAGTAGTAACTAGCTAACCCCACAAAACTCCTTATTTCTGACACATTAGTAGGTCTTACCCAATTCTTCACTGTTCTCGATCTTAGATGGATCCACCATCACTCATCCTTAGAAACCACGTGCCCCAAGAAGGACACTGAATCTAGCCAAAACTCACACTTGGAGAATTTCGCATAAAGCTTTTTCTTCCTCAACAACTCTAACACCATTCTCAAATGCTCCTCATGTTCCTTCTTACTCTTGGAGTATATCAGTATATCATCAATAAACACGATCACAAAGAGATCCAAATATGGCTTGAAAATCCCGTTCATCAAGCTCATGAAGCAGCAGGGGCATTCGTAAGACCAAAAGACATTACCCACAAATTTCATAATGCCTATACCTGTTCGAAAAGCAGTCTTTCGCACATCCGTTGCTCGTATTTTCAATTGTGATAACCGGATCTCAAGTCAATTTTAGAGAAGACACAAGCACCTTGTAACTGATCGAACAAGTTATCAATGCGAGGAATGGGGTACTTGTTCTTAATAGTTACCTTATTCAGTTGTCTGTAGTCTATGCACATCCGAAAGCTCCCATCCTTCTTCTTCACAATAATACCGGAGCACCCCAAGGAGATGCACTTGGTCTAAAGAGCCTTTGCTCAACAACTCTTGAAGTTGGGCCTTTAACTCTCTTAACTCCGCGGGAGCCATTCTATAAGGGGGTATAGAAATGGGGCGAGTACCCGGTTCCAGATCAATACCGAAGTCAATATCCCTATCCGGTGGCATACCAGGAAGATCTCAGGGGGAACACATCCAGAACTCACGGACTACCGAAACTGACTCAATTGAAGGTACTTGAGTAGTGTCATCCTTGAGATGTGCCAAGAAAGCTAAACACCCCTTACTAACCATTCTCTTAGCACAGAAAGAGAAATGAGATGATACGAACCGGAGTGGAAGTGTAGTCGCCCTCCTACCAAATGATCTGTCCCAGGCTTGGCTAACGTCACAGTTTTAGCATTACAATCCAATATCGCAAAATTCGGAGAAAGCCAAGTCATACCCAGAATTACATCAAAGTCACCCATTTCTAAAATAACCAAATCTACATAAGTGTTGCTCCCCACAAAGTTCATTAAACAAGACCTATATACCTTTTCAACTATCACAGACTCACCCACCGGAGTAGACACACGAATAGGTATGTCAAGCAATTCACAAGGTAAATTAAAACCAGTAGCAAATGAAGAAGACACATAAGAAAATGTGGATCCGGGATCAAACAATACAGAAGCCATGCAATCACAAATCAAAAGATTACCTGTGATGACAGCATCTGATGTCTCCGCTTCAGATCTCCCAGGAAAAGCGTAACAATGGGCCCTTTCGTTTGTTTGCCCGTTGCCCCTACCATGTTGTGATGTAGGGGCTCCGGTTTGCCCTTCACCTCTACCGTTTTGGTGACCACCATTACCTCGACCACTACGTCCTCCAGAAAAACGGCCTCTACCATGACCACCGCTACCTCTAGCTAGTGGGGTTCTGTAACTCTGTTTTGGACAATACCTCTTAATATGTCCAATCTCCCCACATCCATAACATTCTCTGGGTTAAAGCATCGGCCTCTCAGAGAAGTGTTGACCGGTCTGAGGTGGACCCCCAACTACGGTATGTAGTGAAGACTGAATTGGTCGAACTGAGTAGCCTCTAGAACTCTGTCCTCTAGTATACGAACCGTTGAACTCACCTCCCTTTCGAAACCTTTTTGATGTCGATGTCGTGGTGAAGTCATCTGGCTTCACTCCTTCCACCTCTATCACAAAGTCTACTACCTCTTGGAAGGATTTTGCCGTAGCCGCTACCTGTAAGGCCGAAATCCGCAATTCTGACCTCAACCCCTTCACAAAACGGCGAATCCGTTCTTGTGGACTGAAACAAAGTTGGGTGGCATACCTAGATAATGCACGGAATTTGGCCTCATATGCATTAACCGTCATCCTTCCTTGCTCTAGACTCAAGAACTCATCCCTTTTTCTATCTCTCAAAGTCCTGGGGATATACTTCTCCATAAACAAGCTAGAGAATGATTCCCAAGTCATAGGTGGTTCCTCTGTTGGTTGAGACTCAACATGTGACCGCCACCACATTTTGGCGTTCCCTTGAACTGATAGCTCACGAACTCGACACCAAACCGCTCTACTATACCATCTTGTGTAGGAGCTCATGACAATCAACCAGAAATCGTAGGCATCCTCTGATTCTGCACCCTTAAAGACTGGAGGTTTCAATTTCAAGAACTTACTTAAAAGTTCATGCTGATCATTTGTCATTATAGGCCCAGTAGTCAGACGAAGAAATGTGCCTATTCCCAATGAGGCATCCATACGAGGAGCCCCAGCAGCAGTATATCGTATCTCTGAAACCGGAGGTGTTGGTGAAGAAACCACCGGAAGTGCCTGACCCTGATCAGATAAACCGCTAAGATAGGCCAGAACCTGATTATTCATTTCTGGGGTAGGTTGGGGTGGCAATTCCTCATTCTGCACTTGTTCATTCTCCCCTTCCTCACCCTCTCTTACTACTTCCTCAGTCGGTGGAGGAGTCACCGCCCTAGCATCAGATGGGCTAGGGGCTCGTCCTCTTCCTCTAGAGGACGTCCTCCCACGGCCTCTACCACGGCCTCTTGCCATTGCTCTTCCTCGAGCCACAGCCCCAGTGGCGGGTTCAGTCGTTTCTTGTCTTTTCGTTGTTGCTGCTGGTGCGGTCGTTGCTCTAGTTCTAACCATCTGCGAAATAGAATGAAGATGGTCAGATACCAATTTGTATCACCTAGATACCAATTGGATCCAAGTAATAGCACGAAAGAAAGAATGAAAGAATGGAATTTTCCTAAAGTCTTATAGCCTCTCAAAGAAAAGTAAAGGCGTCCCCCTACCGTTCCTTAAGACTCTACTAGACTCGTTCTTGTGTGATGAGACCAATGAACCTAATGCTCTGATACCAAGTTTGTCACGACCCAAATCGGGGACGCGACTGGCACCCACATTTACCCTCCTATGTGAGCGAACCAACCAATCTAAACCTTAACATTTCGATGTATATCAACAGAAAATAATGCGGAAGACTTAACTTAAATAAAAACCAATTCAATAACTAATAAAATTCAACATCTATTATTCCCAAAATCTGGAAGTCATCATCACAAGAACATCTATCTCAAATTACTAAACTAAGAATGTCTAAGAAACTAAAACAAATAAAAGCTAGTCCATGCCAGAAGTTCAAGGCATCAAGACTTGAAGAAGAAGATCCAGTCCAAGCTAGACGCATTAGCTCACCCTGAATTCCGATGTAGTGAAGACTGGCTAGATCTACTGTTGAGTTGAAGACGACGGCATGTTTGCTGCACTCCACAAATAACAAAGAAGAAAACATAAAAGTAGGGGGTCAGTACAACCACAAGTACTGAGTAGATATCATCGGCCAACTCAAAATAGAAGATAATATATATCAAGTAATATTATAAAATCAACTATGATGCTTAACATGTAGCAACAACAAGTACTATATCATTAACAATTTCCGTCAAGTTCACACATGAGGACTCAAGCCTCAATACCATACTCATTTGGGAATTGGTTCATTAGATTGAGTATATTCATTATCTTTCAAGATTCATTATCTTTCTTTCTCTTGTGTCGGTACGTGACACTCCGCTCCATATACTATCCTGGTGTCGGAACGTGACACTCTGATCCATATTCTATCCTGGTGCCGGAACGTGGCACTCCAATCCATATTCTATCCTGGTGTCGGAACGTGACACTCCGATCCTCATATTCTATCCTGTACCGGAACGTGGCACCCGATCCCCTAATTCATCAAGCTTCTTTTATACTAAGGCATCATCAATCTCATTATATAATATATCAAGCCTTCTTTTATACTAAGGCATCATCAATCTCATTATATAATATATCAAGCCTTCTTTAATACTAAGGCATCATCATTAACAAGTGAATTAGGGTTTCTTTTGAGATTTAGGATTCAATAGCTTCATCATGCTTATTTTATCACAATTTCATAATCACAATCATGCAAGCATACAATTAAGCACATAGCAGGGTTTACAATACTATCAATACATATCATTCACTATTAAGAGTTCGCTACGAATATCGTAAAAACCATAACCTACCTCCACCGAAGACTAGTGATCAAGCAGGAATTTCCCAAAGCTTTGTTTTCTCCTCTTTGATCGACTGCTCTCTCTCTCTCTCTCTGTTCTTTCTCTTTTTCTTATTCAATACCCTCTTTCTTTTACCCTAATTAGCATATAATTAAGAATAAAAGATGGCAATAATAGCCCACTAATTAACTTAAGGTTACCTCTTTTAACCCCCAAGTAATTAGACTTATTAATATTAACCCTCTAACTTTATAATTAAGGAAAGAATAGTCCAAAACGTCCCTTAAAACTTAACCAGAAATCCGACTCCAACTGGGATTACGCAACCTGTGACGGCCCGTCGTGCCTGCGACGGTCCGTCATACAGGTCGTCGCAGCATCTTAGAATTCCCTTTTTCACTAAGTAGTCTGTGACGGTCCGTCAATCCTGTGACGGTCCGTCCTGCACTTCCTTCACGACGTTCAGAGAATCGTTCCCTGTACCAAATTCTCACGAGTTGAAGTGTTTTGCAACGGGAGCTCACGACGGTTCATCGTAGCTGTGACGGCCCGTCCTACAGGTCCATCACAATTTACAGAGAGTCAATTTTAGTACACGATTTCAGAATTCTAAGTGTTCTGAAACGGGACACCCTCGACGGTCCGTCGTGCCCATGACGGTCCGTCGTGGTATCCGTCGTCTCAGCCAGTTTTTCCAGAAATAAAATCTGCTGCTCAAAACGACTAAACAGGTCGTTACACAACCCTGACCTAAACCGAGGACTAGAGACCTAATCCCAATCTTAACAAGATACCAAATACCCAAACCCAACCTTGATTTAAACTAGAGATCTGACCCCCAACCTAAGATCCAAAACTTGAGACCTTACCTTGATCCTTACCCCAATCTAGTTACAGAGATTCGATCTTGATTTAAGGCTTAGAGATCTAACTCTAGCTTCAACCTTGATTTGGGACTTTAGATTCGACACCCACCTCTATATAAGACCCAATACTCGATATTGAACCTTGATCGGAGACCCATTACACAATATTTAACCCTACCTGAGGCTTAACATAACCCAGTCAGGAATTCGGGACTTGATTTCGACCTTGACTTAAGACTGAATATAATCTGAGATTTGATCCCAATGGATATGATGAAAAATATTGTGGAAAAAAATTTGCGATTTATCATGATAGAAAACGAGTTGAAATTGAGAATAAAAATGGGCTAAGTTGACAATCATTTTTAAATGAGTTATGCATGGATGATTTAAAATTTATTCAATTTCGAATCATCTTTAACCCAACCCATAAAAATCTGAACATATTGGGTGGGTCTAAATTTTTGGGCTCAATTGTAAGTTACCTTTTCAAAAATTCCTCTTTTCCTCTTTTTCTCTCATTTTCCAGATACATTATTTACCTCCCTTCTAATCCAACGTTTTTTTTTCCTATTTTTACGTCTAAAATCACTCCCATATATCAACAGTTACATCACTCACTCAATTTTTTTTATTTCAAATCTACTCGCTCTCTCTCAAGTTCATCAATTTCAAGTTCCTAAAGAGGTAGAACTATTTCTTCATCAATTTTTTATTTTCAGTTCTTCAGATTTCATTTTTTAATTAAAAAAGTAATATTTTTAATTTACAATTTTCTTATAGATACGAATTCTGCTCCGGTACCTTGTGTATTTTATTTTAATGATGAAAACTTTCATGAAAATAGATCTAATCAACTTATTATGATTCCGACGATGATGATGATTGGGCGGAAAATAGATCCAAAAGCTTGTAGGATCCATTAACAATGAAGAATGATAATACTTAGAAGACGAAGTCGAAGAAGGATGAAACTTCATCTTTTAAAGCAAATGTGGAAGAACCCCCAAAAAGGATAGAACTGTTGCATCTGCTATGTGGTGTGTTATCTTTGAAGAAAATAATTTAGGATTAACAATCTTAGGATGTTGGTTTTTGGATAAATGGTTATTTCTCTAAAAATTTTGTTATTTTGAATTTAAATTTTAATGTATTAAATTAGATCTCAGTATGTATATATTTTTTTATTTTTGTTATAATTATAGTGCTTGTGGTATACATACAAAATAGGATACTTTAAAAATTATCTGATACAAATAAGTTTTATAAATATAAGTATCACACAATTTTATCATTCAAGAGGTTGTTTATTAAGTTAAAGATACACTTTATATATAACCACGACAATGTGTATTTCAACATGTACCAATTACACAAATTAATGTATCAAATATATTATTTTATCTTTCCTTTTATATGTGATAGTTAACATAAAGTTACAGTAAACACGGTCGTTCACAATCATGATGTATCATATACATTATTATTAAAATAAAAAAATTATATTATATAAATATTTACCATATTTATAAAATTTAATTGTTTAATAGTGTGATTAAATTATTTTCCAGCAAAAATGTACACAAAGTTGAACAAATTTCTATTTATTAATATTTAACAGTAACAATTCATTATATTGGAAGTTGAACGTATTTTTCTAAAGAAAATGTATCACTTTTCTTTGGGTAAGAAAGTTTAATATCGCGTGTTGTGACTTTCATGTGTACAACATCCACAGCGATTTCTGTTCGTAGTTGGCTTATCACTTGAGTTCTTTTTCTTTCTTTTTGTGACTGTCCAAGCATTCTTTTGTATCGAGATGACAAGACAATTTCTTATCTGGTAATGGAACCATCAAATCTTTCAAATTACTTGTTTACCTTTCAAGGTAAACAACACAATGTTTCATCAGTTGGTTTATTGTTTTTAGAGAAAAGACATAAAGACACCATCGAAGTTGTCCCATATTTGCATAAAGACACCTAAACTTTTAAAGTGTCCTATCACACCACTAAACAACTATATATCGTTGTAAATTGACCATTTTTACTCATTCCGTCGTCTATGTAATGCGCGTGTTGCTCACTCTCTAGGTAACCCGACCCGACCTTTTTTTTTTAAGAAAATTCGTGAACTCCTTTTCATTTCATTTCTCAACTTTTCCCTAAAAAATCAAACGAAATACACAATGTTGTTGTTGACGATAGTGTTGTTGTTGACAATCTCGTTGTTGATCATTGTTGATCGTTGTTGATGTGTATTTGTGAAGATTCTTGGAGATTGAAGGTCTAACATGTTAGGGTTCTAAAATCTTCACTTTTTCGATTATTTTGATTTTATGGATTATTATAGTGTAGAAGTGTTAGAATCGACCTCCTACAGTTGTCATTGTTACAAATACGATTCAACATTGCATTTGACATTTTCAATCAAAAACTAACCACAAATTGAGAAGAAATTCAACCATAAAAAAACTTCAAATTAACGTTTATACTGGAAATTAAAAGAGAAAAGACGAATTCCTACCTTATTTTCTTGAGGAAGATGATGAAGTCGTCAAAAAGAGAGAACATATTGTTCTTGCCATGGAAATCAAAACTTTAGGGCTACCAAAGGCTATTTTTGAGTTTAAATTGGGAAGATACAAAAATTGATTAAATAATTAATATTAAAGAAAGAAAATGACATGTGGTTGTATTAAATTGGTAAATAAAAAGGAAAAAAGGCCCATGACGCGCCTAACGTGCGTGTAAACAACCCAGATGAGTTAATGGGTAAAAATGGTCAATTTACAAAGATATATAGTTGTTTAGTGGGGTAATGGGACACTTCAAAAGTTTAGGTGTCTTTATGCAAATATGGAACAACTTCGATGGTCTCTTTATGTCTTTTCTCTTGTTTTTATTAAGTATCAAATTTGACTGATTTATAATCTGTAGTTAGAATTATGTAGCAAGTACAATTTTACATAATTATGTAATATATTAAAGCTTCAATTTGACTGATTAATAATAGTTAGAATTATGTATCAAGTACAATTTTATGTATCATATTAAAGCTTATTATTTATATTGAGTATCAACATCATTTTTTTCAATTGCAGAATATCTGATACTTGATAATTAGTAAATACAAAATTTAGAAAAAAGATATTATGCATATGATATATCGTTGCTTCAAATGATACCTTTTTTTTGTCGTCTCTTTTAACTTTGACACACGTCACAACTATTGATACTATTATTCTATCCAATACAAAGTGTACAAACAATTAAGTATAAGACACACAACAATGTATACCAAACTAACTTTATAAAAGATTAAGAATAAAAAAATATAACCAGAATAAAAAACATAATATTTTTCATTTATTGCATCATAAATAGTAACCAAAAAGTATTTCATAAAGTATCTAATTTGAGAATTATTAGACATGAAGCAGAAAAGTACTTTTAAAAAGTAAGCATCAAGAATCTTTCAGGAAGAAAGTACATGTTTTCGTCACTTTTTTCACCTTTAACACACAATTTCACCTATATTGCATCAAAATTTTGTATCTCTTCATCACTTTTATCTTATGTATCAATGCAAGTGGATATATACCGAATCCTATACCTTATGTTTCATCATTCCTATGTACAATTCACCCCCATATCATTTCGAATACACAATGGAGACAAATTACCCTCAACAATGTATCTGATCTCGATATTATTTTTTTCAATTCATTAATACCCAATTCAGCTGCAATTGTTGAAATAAGATTTACGAACGAAACTATTTTCTCCAACCATTATCACATCACTTCTATATCTCTGTATCTAACATCACTTTTCCATGATCCAAAATGTCTTAACAAGATCAAAATATTCATTTTGAATCTTCACAAAATTGTGTTTCAAAATTGTTTGAATCAAACTTTTAATGTTTTTTCCGAAGAATAGGAAAGAAGATTTCACAATTTGAAATTTTAAAATTATAATTCAGTTAGAGGTTTATTACTGATTGGTTGAAAGAAGAAATGTACACGTGATTTATGGGAATCAATTAATTTCTATTTTTAATCCCTTATTTAACGCTTAAACTGATAACAACAACTTAATAATTTAAGTATCAACCGTTATTAATTAAAATATCTGCCTACAATATTATGTATCCGAAAAACACTAAAAAGGGGGATTTTTAGTAATTAATGAAAGAGTAGGGATAGGAAGCGGTTTCTTTCTTATACTATGTGATTTGCCTAATTTTTACTTCTTTTTTTTTAGAGAAAAGACATAAAGACACCATCGAAGTTGTCTCATATTTGAATAAAGACACCTAAACTTTTAAAGTGTCCTATCACACCACTAAACAACTATATATCGTTGTAAATTGACCATTTTTACTCATTCCGTCGTCTATGTGATGCGCGTGTTGCTCACTCTCTAGGTAACCCGACCTGACCCTTTTTTTGAATAAAATTTGTGAACTTCTTTTCATTTCATTTCTCAACTTTTTCCTAAAAAATCAAACGAAATACACTGTGTTGCTGTTGACGATAGTGTTGTTGTTGTTGACAATCTCGTTGTTGATCATTGTTGATCATTGTTGATGTGTATTTGTGAAGATTCTTGGAGATTGAAGGTCTAACATGTTAGGGTTCTAAAATCTTCACTTTTTTTGATTATTCTGATTTTACGGATTATTATAGTGTAGAAGTGTTAGAATTGACCTCCTACAGTTGCCATTGTTACAAATACGATTCAACATTGCATTTGACATTTTCAATCAAAAACTAACCACAAAATGAGAAGAAATTCAACCATAAAAAAACTTTAAATTAACGTTATACTGGAAATTAAAAGAGAAAAGACAGAATTCCTACCTTATTTTCTTGAGGAAGATGATGAAGTCGTCAAAAAGAGAGAACCAATATTGTTCTTGCCATGGAATCAAAATTTTAGGGCTACCAAAGGCTATTTTTGAGTTTAAATGGGGAAGATACAAAAATTGATCAAATAATTAATATAAAGAAAGAAAATGACATGTGACTGTTTTAAACTTGTAAATAAAAAGGAAAAATGACCCATGACGCGCCTAACGTGCGTGTAAACAACCCAGATGAGTTAATGGGTAAAAATGGCAAATTTACAACGATATATAGTTGTTTAGTGGGGTGATGGGACACTTCAAAAGTTTAGATGTCTTTATGCAAATATGAGACAACTTCGATGGTATCTTTATGTCTTTTCTTTTTTTATCTCCATAACTTGTATTTAACATATCGATAAATATTAATTTTTTCAACTAGTTTCATTTAGATATTCGAACTACGATTTGTTTCAAGTAAATACTTGAAGTTCATATTATACATTATAGATTCAAGTTTTGAATTTTTTTTGTGTTTGTTCTCAAGTGTTTATTATTTAAATAAGTTAATCACATAAAATTTGTCATCTCTTTTAATTATGCATATCATTGTCAATGCGGAAAAAATTTACATGATATTTTAATACTTATTTATGCTAATTAAATAATTAAAAAAGATGACATATTTTAAATAGTTAAGTTATCATACAAATTTACATGATATTTTAATACTTATTTATGCTAATTAAATAATTAAAAAAAAATGACATATTTTAAATAGTAAACTTATCATGTAATTAGCATTTGATAACGTTCACATTTTTTCTTAGAAAATTTAAACTGAAAATGTTTAATCAACAATTATGAAGGACTGCACGTTTTGTTCTAATGAAAATGAAGAATCGGGGGTTCAAGGGGAAATGGGTGTGTTCAATATATGAATGAATTTTATTTAAATCTAAATTAAAACTGTAACAAATCATATTATCATAATAGGTCACATACTATTTTAAAGAGCAAAATTTGAATTCAGTTGTTTGAGGGGTATTCTTTAATCCAAAAATTAAAGGTTGAAATATTGTTTGATCTAAAAGTTCAAGGACGTTATTTATGAATCATTTTTCATACATTAGGGATACTATTGAGTATTGACTCTTTTTTGTCGTATAAATTAATTTAAGATCGTTATATGAATTTTATAAACTTAGTGGGATTCTCCGAGTAATTGTTGTTGTTGTTATTATTATTATATAAATCTCATAAACCTCAAATTCTAAATCGTTTTATACGTATGATTACATCATAATATACTTTCTGATACAAATATGACTCAAAGTGGAGACTAGCAAGGCTTTCGTTTTAAGCCCCCAATAAATTTTGAGGCCTAAAAGTTTCATGTAGGGGAAATTACGCGGTTAAGCAAATTCATATAATTTAATTACTCATCACAGCTATAATTTGTTATATAACCACTCACAACTAATATTATACATTAATTATGTGAGCTGACGATATACATATACAATTCAACTCTCTCCAACTCCCCGCCCTCTCCTCTCCCAATCTTGCTCGCCTCTCTCCTCCCTCTCCCAATCTCGCTTGCCATGTATACAAATCCATATGTTTCATATACAATTGCCTAACCGATATACATATACAATTTACATCTCTTCCACTCTCTAACCTCTCTCGCTCGCCTCTCTCCCCCCTCTACCAATCTCACTCGCCTCTCCCAATATCGGGCGTCTCTCTCCTCCCTCTTCCATTCTCTCTTGTCATATATACAAATACATATGTATAATATACAACTATATAACTGATATACATATGCAATTCATCTTTGTCCCACTCTTTTCCCTCTCTCGCCTCTCTTCTCTCCTACCCAGTCTCGCTCATCTCTCTCTTCCATATAACATGTAGCTACAAAGTGTTATTATGAAACTATAGTTATGGAGATTAATTAGTCTATTTTCGCGTAGTTATATATGAAAGTTCCTTTTTATAGTATTGATTAATCAGTTTATTTTTACTTCAAAAAATATCTGTAAATCCAGGGAAAAGGGAGTGGAAAATATTTATTAAAAAGAAGAAGAAGAAGAAAGATTGTTTCTTTTTTAATAGTGAAAATATTTTAAACCTTGAATTAAATTACTCAACTTCTCATATTATTTGATGAAGTTCCTTATGGAACAAAATCTAAGGTAATGTATTATATACACATGGCTAACTTATTAACTTGAAATAATCTTAATAATATTATTACTATCAGATTATTTTTGTTTTGTAACCTAAAAATAGTTTACATTATCAAAATATTAGGCAAAACATTATAAGTACAGATAAAAAAAATTGAGGTCTCACTAGTTTTAGACTAGTATTTTATTTTAATAAATACGTGAGATATTAAAATCATTGTTAAAAAAAAATAAACCATAAAATATATTAATAGAAAATCACAAAAAGTAAAAGTTTACTCAAAAATTCCATTATATGTTTGATTTTAATTTCAGAGAAAAAGAAACTAATGAAAAAGTTAAAAAAAATAAAAAAATGTGAAAGATATTTATTAGGATAGGATAGATTTCAATAACTTAAAATATTTAAAGGGTTGTTGATGGAGATCAATCCATTTTCTTATCACTTCTAAGTGTTTCTAGAGGGGTAGATTTTCTATCCATAATTTTGTTGTTCCTATAAATGTTCTTTCTATATATTTTGGCGTTTCTGTAGTTGTTATTTTATTATCAATTAGTTGTTTAGATATATTTCCTATCCATAGTAATATTGCTTTGTTTATATCTGTAACACAATCTAGATCTAAAAAATTATATTGTTCAGTTATTGGTTTAGGTGTCCATTTTTTATTAAATCTGCTATTCCATATTGTATTCGTTATATTTGATTGTTCATAATTTTCTGTATAATATGTTGGTGGTGTCCATCTAGGACTAGTTCTAGGACTATTTTTGGGACTATTGTCTGGAGTTTTAACTCTTGATGTACTAGGTCGATTCATATCTCCTGTATTTATTTCTAATTTTTTGGCTTATTTATCTGTTCTAAAATTTCTATATATGTTTCACTTATTTCTGAGTTTAAAAATATTGATTTTAGGTAAAAAAATATATATAATTTTGCTTAAAGTAATTGAACACATAAAGTTGATGGATATTTTCAAAATAAAAGACATATTTATCTATTATTGTCTATTTATCTTTCGATAACTATCCGAAATTTCGAATGATCAAATGTAGAGAAATTGTTAGTTAGGTCACTCATATTTTATCTACAAATATTAATATTTTTATCAATTGAAACTTAAATATTACACATCTAATAAATTATTCTTTCAATCCACTTAAATATGGACAAATTTGATTAGTTAATAAAACTGACCTCATTTTTCTAATGCTAATTCCAATTAATATCATATGAAAATAAAATATTTCTGAGTACATCTTTTGTGTTCGATCAAAGAAACAAATTGCCTATTTGACTGCCGTTTGATCAAGTTAATATTTTTTTCTACTTTTTTTCTTACAAACAATTCTTATAATATTATTCGGCAATCATTAATTTTGTCCTAATTCACAGGACATGGTCTAGCTTAGCCAATGTAATGTGACAATATTACGATAATAAAAATATTTTTTATCGGTAATAAACATATATATTAATAAAAATGTTAAAGCCTTTAATTGACGATAATAGTTAATCATCATTGAATTCAATGTTGTTTATAGGCTTTTAAAGACATTTTAAAAAAGTGTTAAATTGTCTCTAAAAATATATATTCAGTCAAAATTAAATTATTATCGTTAATTAATTATCTTTAAAGATCATTTGTGATTACGTAGCGTGTCGTTACGCAGAGTCCTCATTAATACATTTTAACTTTGTATAATGTTTTTTAAATAATGTATCATGCCGGCCTTGATGTCTATTTTTATTTTTATAATCTTAAATCTATGTATATTCTAGTTGACCGTTTCAAAAAAATCATACAATATAGTTCTCCATTGTATAAATAGGTGCACACCTAAACACAAATATTGCTCAAGTCTTACTATATAACTTTTAACAACCAAAAAAAACCCTGCGTCGAATATGGTGGATATTCAAGGCTACTTGATATTATTCCTTATTTGGCTATTTTCTACATTATTTCTTAAATATATTGTGTTTCGTAAACGGAACACATGTCACCTTCCACCAAGCCCATTTGGTTTACCAATCATCGGTCACTTACACCTCCTATCTCCTATTCCTCACCAAGCACTTCACAAGCTCTCGACTCGTTATGGGCCTTTAATTCATATAAATCTTGGATCCGTCCCTTGTCTAGTAGTTTCATCACCCGAAATGGCTAGACAAGTACTCAAGACACATGAAACTTCCTTTCTAAATCGACCACAAACATCAGTGGTTGATTACTTAACTTATGGTTCACAAGACTTCTCATTTGCACCTTACGGTGTTTACTGGAAGTTCATGAAGAAAATATGCATGTCCGAGCTCCTTGGAGCTCGGACATTAGACATGCTTTTACCAGTAAGACGCGATGAAATAAAACGTTTCATTGAATTACTCTTACATAAAGCGGAGTCTAGTGAAGAGGTAGATGTTGAAGCTGAGCTTCTAAGGGTTTCAAATAATGTTATTTCAAGAATGTTGATGAACGAAAGATGCTCGGAGGACAAAGATGAAGCCGGGAGTGTTAGGATGTTGGTTCAAGATATCGCGGAACTTACTGGGAAATTTAATCTTTCGGATTATATTTGGTTTTGTAAGAACTTGGATGTGCAAGGGTTTGGAAAAAGAACTAAAGATGTACGTAAAAGGTTCGATGAAATGATGGAGAGGATTATCAATGAACATGAAGAAGCAAGAAGTAAGAGAAATAGTGAAAGTATAGTGATCAAAGATTTGCTTGATGTTTTACTTGATATATCTGAGGATGAATGCGCAGAGATGAGATTAACAAGAGAGAACATCAAAGCGTTTATTCTGGTAAGTGAAAAATCTTATGAGAAAACGTTATAGTTAAAAGAGATAACGCCCAAATACCCCCTCAACCTATGTCCGAAATCCCAGAGACACACTTATACTATACTAAGGTCCTATTACCCCTGAACTTATTTTATTAATAATTTTCTACCCTTTTGGCCTATGTGACACTATCTTGTGAGCCCAATACTGATTGATTTTTTTTTCAAGCTAGTGCCACGTAGGCCGAAAATGGATAGAAAATTACTTATAAAATAAGTTCAGGAGGTAATAGGACCTTAATATAGTATAAGTGTGTCTCTGGGATTTCGAGCGTAGGTTGAAGGGATACTTATATATCATCCCTAGTTAAAAACTATAGATTTTTGCGATATTTAAAAGTAGAGACAAAATTCTATATTATACAGGACATATTTGCTGCTGGGACGGATACTGCAGCTATCACAGTAGAGTGGGCACTAGCAGAACTCATAAACCATCCAAACATTATGCAGAAAGCAGTTCAAGAAATCGATGGTGTAATAGGTAAAAATCGAATTGTGGAAGAATCTGATATCGTGAATCTTCCTTACCTTCAAGCTATCGTTAAAGAAACTCTCAGACTACACCCAACGGGGCCTATGATCCTCAGAGAATCAACGGAAGATTGTTGCGTTGGAGGTTATCACATACCGAAGAACACTAGGTTGATAGTCAATACATGGGCGATTAACAGAGATCCTGAGTATTGGGAAAATCCACTTGAATTTATACCTGAGAGATTTTTGAACACGAAGTCCCAATTGGATGTGAGGGGACAACACTATCATTTTTTGCCATTTGGTACGGGGAGAAGAGGTTGTCCTGGAACGTCGTTAGCATTACAGGTAGTTCAAATAAGCCTTGCTTCGATGATACAATGCTTCGAATGGAAGGTTAGTGGTGGAGAGGTAAGTAAAGTCGATATGGAAGAGGCACCTGGCATTACCCTTCCTAGAGCTAATCCTTTGGTTTGTGTTCCAGTGACTAGGTTTAATCCATTCACATCAACATCAACATCTGCTTAGATCTATTATAACGATGTATCGTTGCTTATGAACCCAAAAAGCAAGACCCTATTGTTTTCGGAAATATATTAGTATGATGAAATATCTTAAAATGTTCAATCAAGACTCTCAAAAAGCAAAATGTGACAAGTAAAAGGAAACAGAAGTGAATTTAGTTCTAGTCATTTTCCCTTGAACAATGATATAATTAAAAAGAGTACGATATCTAGGAAACAACATGTCGTTGTACCAATAATCGATTAACAAAAGCCATGTATATAGCAACAAAGAGCGTAAACTTTAGAATATAATGGCTGTCAACTGCGAATATATGAACAGAAGTTTGTGCAATTGAAGTATACCACATAGGCTTAAAAAAAACTCCCTCACCCACCAGCACAAGGTAACAAACATAGAACAATACAACGTTCTTTCGCGATACACACAATTACATTGACATGATAGTTGATAAACGTATGAGAAATAATGAAACGACGATGGGTGATTGGACATTCTTTATCAGCTGCTGCCGCCCCCAAAGAGATAACCTAGAGAAGATCCACCACCAGGGGCTGCATGTACTTTGGTAGATGGCCGGTCCTATAACAAGCCAATAACCCTAGTTAAAACCACATAACTTTTCCATAACAAGGTCTATCTTATCAAAAAGAATTACTTCATTGTAATTCAATGATGAGAGTTGAGAAGCAATTAGTTTTTCTAACATAAGAAGTTGTATCCTCAACGATTCCTTAAGAAATCGGTCGCAAATCACTAAAATCCCAATTCAAGAGAACGTAAAGATACGACACTTGAGTCTAACTCAACCCAAAAGGTAGCTCATGAGATGAGGATTGCTCAAGTCCAAACACAACCTTGGTTTTGTTATTACATCAATAGAGTGTGCTTGCAGCTTATCAATGTGTCATAAGCCGAACACATAGCAAATAGCAACGACACAAGATCCACACAGACCTCTATCTATAGATAATTTATCATTTGGTCGAAATTGGTTCGACAAACTCATAACACAAAAGATGGTATATGTTGATTATCTTGTCCTCATTTCATCGTTGGAATCAACAAGTGGCAAGATGTAAATCCAATTATCCATCCACTATAACTTTGACGGATCAGATTGTCAACCACATTCATACGTTTAGATGGTTTGTGTTATAGCCCATTCATATGCTTTGACCCGAAGGGTTAAAACCCAAACGGACTCCTCAATATATTGGGTCCAAAATGGGTCAAAGTAGTGTAACCTGCTGGGTTAAAATACAACACGTACCAGCAGGTTACACTTTCTGAAACTACATTGGAGAATTGGCTGGTCCGTGAAAGGAAATTTTAAATGGGTCTATGGACACAGATCGGTCGTAGGAAGAGGACAAACAAACAAAGCTGTATTCAGTAGTTCCATAAGAAAACAAACAGCAATCGTACCCAAAAAGCACTTTCCTTAAGCACGTCTAGTTTCCCAAAAAATTGACCGAACAAGCAATTAATTACTAGAAAGTGGGGACTTGTGGAAATGTCTTAATTTCACCTTAGCTTAGCAACGAATACCTCTCCAGCAAAGCATAGCAATGAATATTTCAAGCATTTCAGAGGACATTATAATATTTTTCCATAAGTACATACCGTGATAAAGTTTCCCGTGTTTTGACCATCTGACCTGATACTTTGAATACCTGCTGGAATCTGCTTAGTAGCATCAGCAGGAGGAGAAGGAGCAGCAACAAGCTCTTTATTTATCGGCTGAGCTTCACTTTGAACAGCCTGGGGGTTTGTTTTAGTTGACGTTGGAGCCTCACCATCCCCAAACAAGTATCCTAATGAACTCTGTCCTCCTCCACTACTAACTCCACGACCCATATCGTTACTTCTTTCCCGTTAGATCCACAAATACCCTGAGTCAATCCAGATGATTCAAACGAAACATAAATATCAAGGATTACGTTGTGATTCTCAAAGAAGCACAACACAAGGAGAACTAGTACAAGCAAAGACCAATAAATATGTCAACATCATATATATAGAACTGATCGATATATCAGAAAACTGGCTTCGGAAGTTCACGTGCATCTAAACATCATCAAGATCGAATCAACTATAAAGAATCATTTGTATTTGTTCCTCTATTGTACAGAAAACCACCAAATTCCATCAGACCCTCTTGAAAACTACTCTACAACCATTCCCAAGTTACATTTTGAAGCAATATTCTTTAGCCGTGAATCGGGTGCACGGGATGTGGCCCAGTTGTCAATCAAATTCCAGTATAGACAAAAAACACTAGGTGATTTCTTCTCATCTGTCGTAGCCTTACTGAACAAATTACTTGGTATATGTTTGTATCTTATGCAATTAGTCGAGGTGCGCCCAAAACTAAGTTCATAAGATATAAAAAAAATTGACACTAGTTTTACTGTTATCATCAAATCAAGCTTTTAGGATTCAAATAAGCTAGAATTTAATACCTTCACACAATCTGTTAGAAAAGCTTCTTTAATTGTTCATTGAAGAGAATCAAAACTACTATACACAACAATTTTTATCACAAGAAAATTAAAAATAATTTTAAGTCTTACAAGCAAACAGAAAAAAAAACACCATAAATCCCAAAAAAAAAATCAGAAAACGATAGCTTAGCTAAGTGATTTTCCCCCAAAACACACAGGAATTTCAATATGTATAAATGAAAATAGAGAATTAGGGTTTAAATATTTGGGAATTACCTTTTCTTTTTCGTATTTGATTGATGATGAATGAAGGTGTGAACAGGGGAAGATAATGAATGAAGAAAGTGTGTAATATATATAGTCACGCATTTTATAAGTGCTCTTGCACCGACAATAAATTGGAGAGTAATAATGTCACGTATGCAACTTGCTAACAAATCACCATTCACAGCTTGAAACTATTTTACTCTTAATCAGATATTTTTTTTAGTTTGAGTTTTGAATATAAAATTTTTTATTATGTGTAATTTAAATTTAATTGAAATTTTAATATGGGTTCAAAATATCAAATGAGAAACAATAAAAAATATAAAAAAGAAATTAATAAGTATTTATTTATTCTATTAATTAAAGGATTTGAATTTAAATTTTAAGTATGAAATTATCTCTATTATATTTTTCGTTTTATATAATTTGGTCCCTTTTAAATTAGCACTTTGTTTTCCCTCTCCATATTAACTTAATTTTCGAAGTATTTTACTTTTTTTTTAAAAAAAATTAAGATATAAATTGAATTTAGTTTCTCATTTTTAACCTTATTAATTTTTATAAAATTTATGATTAAAATAACTAAATATTAATTAATTATTAAATTCAATACTAACAAATAAAGGATAAAGTTGAAAGTATACTTTAAAAGTAATTTTGAAAATTGAACAATTAATTTAATTTAAAAATAAAAATGCGTCAAAAATTAAATTAATTTAGAATAAAGTGAGTGATGTTTTGAAATGTGAAAATTTAATTACTATTACTTTAAAGAGTCAAAAGCAATATCAAAATTTAAAATTTATAAGTTTTAAATTCTGAATTCAATAAGTTTCACAGTTTTTAGTTAAAATAAATAATAAAAGTACTTCATCTAAATTTTAAAATGGATTTGAATTTTAATTAGACCTTGATATAAATATAAGATCATGAAATGAATGAGATGTCGATGAAAAGCTTTTTAACAAATAGGCGGTCGTTGAAATAAAAGGTTCGTGAGGTGCTTCTCTGTTTTTTTTTTGTTTTTTTTTTTTATAAAAAAAAGAATAATAAGTAAAATGATTTTTGATATTATTATTCTTAAACATATAAATTATAATCAAAGATAAAGAGTTGCAGTCACGTAAGTTAGTGGGAAAGAATCACTTATTTTTATATAATATATATTAAAAGAAATAAAAGATATTTTAATTATATGGAAAAGGGTTTAACATATTCATAAATTATGTTTAATCGAACAAAAATATTATTTATAAATAATTTAGAATATTACTTAATTATGTCGAAAATATATTTTTTCTAAACATATTATTTTTACAGAATCCTATTCTTATTTCTGTCTTTAGTATCTCTTTAACTAATACAAAAGTTGGAAGTAATCTTTTTTTTCTTTTTAATATTATTTTATCAATTAAAATTGAATAACTCATATACTTTCTAATCGATAATATAGGTTATACTATACGAAATCAGAGTACTTCATATTATTTTCATTTTACATATCGATAAAATTCTTTTTTCTAATAAAATGTATTTTTATTTTTTAATTTGAAATAATGATAAATATTTGCTAATTGCAATCCTTGGTCTAAAAGTTAAGACCCAACAATCATAATAATATAAAATACAGAATTTATTGCATTGCTTCACATTACAATTCTTTAAAATATGTTGATAAAGTTGTTGTTGACCCTTTTTCATTTTAAATGTAAAATCAAGAATTATATTAGCAAATGTTTATTCTGGTTCAAGTTTTGAAAATATTTTTTTATATTATTAGATTCGTTTATCATTATTTAAATAAAAATAATGATGGGTCATTGTAATCTTGTATGTATAGCTTGTATTATTAGTTTAAACACGATTTATCTATTTTAATTGATAAAATAACATTAAAAATCATCCAACTATTTACTAGCTGGCTAGATTTAAAATCTTTTTATAAATCTTATTTTTATTAGGAAAGTGTATACTAAAAGATGTTCTTTAAGAAAAAAAATATATGCATAACCTTATCAATGAAGAATATTTTTATTTAATTTCACGTAATATAAAGATATTATTAATTCTTTTCCAATTAAAATAAGGATGATAAGGACACAAATAATTTGTGATAAAGTAATATTCTGACTGTTATTTGCAAGTTTTTTTCCCCACTCGTTGGTCTTGTTCATTCTTTTAGGATAAATTCACTATGGTTATGTTGAAATGTACGTACATAGTGTACATAGTTATTTTTCATCTTATTTATGAGAATTTGATAAAAATCTTTCTTCCATTCCCTCAATTTAAAAAAGAAACACTTGGTTACCATTACGATTCTTGATTTATCGAATTATTATAGACTTTATCCGTTCATTTTTATGAGTTACTTATTTCTAAAATAAATTTTTATTTTTAGTTATCACTTTAGCATATCGAGAAAAATAATTGATTTTTTTTCATGTTTTATCCTTAACATTAAATATTATTCTTCATATCATTTTTCAAAGTTCAATACTAAACATTTATTAATAGGGTGATATGGTGAATACTATCAATAATTGTTTTTTTAATAGATAAGTAAACTCAAATTGTGATATATATAAAAATGAACGAAACGAATATTTGTCGTGATTCCATGCATTATTAGATGTAACTAAAATATTTCCCGTCATTGAAACCATACAAATTGAACAATCCAAAAGTCTAGAGAATAGAAATCAACATCAAATCATATTTTCAAAATTGAAAGTCATACTATAATGATTTTTAGAAAAATAATTTTAGAAACAAAAAAGAAATAAACCACCTTTGATAGTGTAATCACTCTCCAAATGTGTTTGTTTTTTTAAGATCTAGTGACCGGTAAATTTCCGATAAAAGAGCAGATGTTTGAGAAACAACTTGTTGTTATGAATGTAATTACTAGTAGAATTTTAATAAAATATATAAATATGTCTTTTAATTTGATTTAGCTAGTATCTATGTCCTTAAACTCTATCTATATACAAGTAGATACTTAATCTCGTATAAAATTAAATAAGTAAACAAATCATGTCCTACGCTTTAACGCACCGATAGCCTCCTTGTAATGATTAATGATTGATTATATGTATTATGGGTGTACAAAACCGTATTGAAAATTGAACAAAATCGCAAATCGAGTCAATCCAAAAAACAAATTCGACTAGTAGTTTGGTATTGAAAAAAGAACCCGACTATAATCGGGTTGATTTGGTTTTAACTAAAAAAATCAACCTAGACCAAATCAACCCGACATTATATATATTTTTTGAAAATTTATTTATACATAAAAATATTTTCTTTGATATAATTTTAAAATATTTCTTATACTATTTCATAATTTTATCTTTTAATTTATTATTTCAAGTTTAAAACTTGGAATTCAGAATGGTCCAATAAAACTATAGTTCATATATGTTGATAATTAGGGATAATGCCCAAGTACCTCCTCAACCTATGCTCGAAATCTCAGAGACACACTTATACTATACTAAGGTCCTATTACCCCCCTGAACTTATTTTATTAATAATTTTTTACCCCTTTTTAGCCTACGTGGCACTATCTTGTGGGCCCAATGATGGTTAACTTTTTTTTCAAACTAATGACACGTAAGCTAAAAGAAAATTACTTATAAAATAAGTTCAGAGGGTAATAGGACCTTAGTATAGTATCAGTATGTCTCTGGGATTTCGGGCATAGGTTGAGGGGGTACATGTGCATTTTCCCTGATAATTATAATAAAACTTAAATCAAAATCAAATTAATACTAATGCAAAAAGAAAATTAATTCAACACTAAGAATGACAATAATATTGAATATTTGTTCTTTAGTTTTACATTGGTTTAGATAATTAAAATGCATAATCTAATTTTAGTTTTCCTTAAATATTTAGTAATGTAACTAATACTTATTAAACTTATTTTAGCATGACTTAGTACTATTAAATTATGATCATTTTCATTATAACTTTACAATATTTATTTTATATGATGATTTTACTATTATCTTTAATTGAATACTTTTGTATCATCAATACTCATCTCATATTTTGTGTTATTTTTTAAAAAAATACCTTAGATAATTATATTTTGATTGGACTAAAGAAATATTTGAAGCACAAGCCGGTTATATGTTTTTATGCAAACTTTATCGAAAAATCTAAAAAACTGGAAAAAAAATCAAGGTTTGTTATTTGGTTTGATTTATAAATTTAAAAATTTAACACAATGGATTGATTTTGAAAAACCCGAACCAATCTGAGGTTAAAAACCCAAAAAAATCAAAATTTTGTTAGTTTAATTTGGTGTATAAATTTAAAAAATTTATATAAATATTTACTTTGATATTTGAAAAATCTAAAACAACCCTGTCATGTACACCTAATATGTAAATATGAATGAAAGACTCTTGAAAAAATGTTATTTGTGTTGGAGGTTAATTTTTACTGGATGATTTCTCAGAGTTCATTTTACATGAACTTTTGAAATTTCCAGCATAATATTTTATAGTGCTTGAGGTTTCGACAGAAATGGCGAATGATCAAACCCTTTCATCTGGAAAACTTGTTCAGGTTGATTTGAATTTGTCATCGCCTCCTGAAGGGACATTGGAATAGCAAAATCTTCTATGGTTTTTACGTAGAATCTCTGTTGGGTTTTAAAAATGTGTGAATGAAAAATGAAGAGTTGCGACTTTTATGAAGAGTTGAGACTTTTATGAAATGTTGCGACTTTTATGAAAAGTTTTTATGAAAGGTGACGACCTTTCTGAAGGAATATTGATTGTATTGAAGTGTTAACCTAATAAGGGAATACATGGGAGATATATATAGGAGATATAGGAAGGAGTACTAATCCTAATAGGACTAGGATTAAGGAGTACTAATCCTAATAGGACTAGAATTAGTACACAGTAAATACTAATATTATTTAATACTATTATTTAATACTATCTGTTATTACTTTCTGAAAGATTGTGACTTTTCCAAAGGTTTGCGACCTTTCCGGTAAGGCACAATAAGAACATTTTCGCACTATCCTTTGTTTTCTATAAATTGAGGGATTTCCTCTAAATTTAATATAGAATTCATGGACTTCTTCTTCAACTACTAAATCTAGCATTCTAAGTGTAATTTATTGTCGTTGAGTGGTTTGCTGACACCGGAGTTTTTGGTATCTATACTCTGGTGAATGAGATCATGGGAGGTCATATTCCAAATCAAACCTCGGATACTAGAGGGGAATAATTTCCTTAAGGGGACACTGTGAGTTCAGTGGACTTGATCTTTTTCCTATTAAAATTTTCCAGATTCTGGTAAGTGTTTTACAAATTTTTGATTTGTGAATTAATTTTAATTCTTCTATTCTTTTGTTCTTCACTGGTTCATTAAACTAGGTAACTTCGTGTTTCTACAAAGTTTGTTGGAATCAGTAAAATTTTTTAGTTTTAATTTTCTAGTTATGAAAATGCTCTTAAACTTTGTTGTCTTACAAAGATGTTCAAAGTTTTGTTCTAAGTATGTTTGAAATACAAAATGAACAACAATCTCGGGATCAAGGGCGGAACTATCTTGTATGAAGGGGTTCATCAGAAAAATTATATTATTTATATATGGTTAAAATAAATTTATATATATATAGTTGATGTCGAACCCTTTTCAGCTATTTATTTCTACAGATTTTAAACCCTTATTGAAAATTATGGCTCCTCCTCTGCTTCGGATAGAACCATAACTTGTTGCATATAGGGAAAGTTTATCTGTCAATGGTGCAAAAGGGATTGGCCTTATTAATACTGATGTCTATTCAACGTCCTGAAATTGAAAAAAGTATCAAAAATTGGCTTTCTTTTAGTGCAAGTAAACTATTTGGAACAAAGAACTCTGTTCTACAATACATATACTTGATTGAACATGACATCTTTCAACAATGATTTGTCGAAATAAGTGGCAGTTGGAGGATGATTTTTACCATTTGCATAAACAAAATTGTACCAATAGCCCATAAATATGCAAATTATAATTATAGAGCATAATGAAATTTATGATAGTTGCTATTTGCAAAAGTTCCCCATAGAAAATTAATCTAAGTTTTCTTTCATACAATTAGTCCCTCCAACTCTCTCGTTTTCTCTCTAGCATTTTCTTAGCGATTTATAGTATCTTAGATTAATTTGGTATAGCAAGATCGTGAGCAAATAGTATAAGAAAGTGAGCGAACTGTCAAGTGTCACATGTGTGTTTAGTTTTTTTTTTTTTTTCATAATGTCCAATACTCACATTGAAGCACAGCATAAACAGAGTCATCATCTTAGGAGAAGGATGGTCTAGTGTACACCATTTACCAAAGAATTATGTTGTAATGATCCTCTTAGTCGTTTTAGAAATTTTAACCAGCATTATTATATTAACCTTTTTAGTATAAATAATTTATATGACTTATAAGAATGAGTGACATAATTTTTAGATTTAATAAAGGATTATTTTGTTGCTAAGAATAATGAAAAAAAAAGAAAAAAAAAAGAAAAAAAATCAAATAAACAAATAATAATAAAAAGGATTAATAAATAAATAAATCAATAAATAAAAGAAATAAGTACCAAAAACCCTACCTGAAATTTGAGATAGCTGCTGATGAATAAAAGAAGAAAAGAGAATGAAAGGAACACGATGAAGGAGCAGCCGCACTCCATCAGGTAAAAGGGAAAAAAAAACTGAACCTAAATCCAAACTTTCTTTTTATAAGAATTGATAGTTGGGTGGAATAATTATTATTATTTTATGGTGTATTGATACTTGTAAGATAAAGAACTCTATATATTACATCAAAGAAAAGGATTTAAGGAAGTTACTACATAAGAATTTAATTTAGTGAAATTATTACTTATCGATTTTATTTCAAACTTTTGTTTGTCGCTATTGGTTTCATGGGTACTCAAAACGTACAGTAGCATGTGATTAGTGTGGTAGGAAAAGAAGAATTTGATTTCTACACCAACTATAATATTATTATTATTTATTTTATAAACTAAGGGTTGTTGTCAAAGTTAATAAATTGGCAATGATTGCCATTAGAGAATTGAATTAGTAGGCATTTTGAATTATAATTATGGGAATAGTAGGTCTGCAGAATACTAATTGTAACTAGACGGCCCTAGTTCATTTATTATTATTATTATTGTTGCATTATAATTTAAGTTTTCTTTATATTAAGATAGTAAATAGATATTTTTGATGTCCTACATCATATAAAAATTATTAGAGCTAAGTTTTTTTTTTGAATAATTAAGAGTTATTTCTAGGCTTAAAAATTCAGGAGCTTAATTATAGGTCAGATTCAATTTTGTTTATCAAGGCTAAACATGTATTAATATGAATGTTGTTAGTTTCGAAATCATATCGT
Organism: Solanum peruvianum; assembly: GCA_027705065.1. Classification (NCBI taxonomy): domain Eukaryota; kingdom Viridiplantae; phylum Streptophyta; class Magnoliopsida; order Solanales; family Solanaceae; genus Solanum; species Solanum peruvianum. The sequence goes on from JAKWJD010001755.1 coordinate 5,648,803, forward strand.
GGTTATTTATTTGAATAGATTTTATTGGTTTGGAAGTCAACCAAAAGCGGAATGCTCAAGTTTTGGAGTCATTGTTCGACTATTTGAGGCAAGTGGATTTCTAAACTCTTGTTAAGTGTATGAAATGCGTGTATGTCCTTGTGGTATATGTTGGGAGTAACGGGATTGGTGATGAGTTGACTTGTCCACATTGATTAATTCTAATGATGAAAAGAATGGGGATAACAAAAGGCAATGTGATTAATTGTTTATGTGTGTTGTGTTGAGAAAGGGTTGAAGGCTTGTTGAATCATTGTCGATGTGACTTCATGTTTGTGTGGTTGTGAACTGTGCGATGTTATGAAAATGGTCATCTCCTCATTATTTGTGTGAATTTGTCATCTGCATTATTCTGAGGCATTGATTGTGACAAGTGTTATGTGCATTGAAAAAGAATGAGTACTTAAGAGGATGTACCATTTCGAGGGACGTATCGCGCGCCGCGATGGATACTATATTTCGAGGGACGTATCGCGCGCCGCGATGGATACTATATTTCGAGGGACGTATCGCGCGCCGCGATGGATACTATATTTCGAGGGACGTATCGCGCGCCGCGATGGTTACTATTATCGAGGGTCGTGTCGTGCGCCGCGACAGATGCATGGACAGATATGTCCCCCATGGGTCCCGGACTGAGAGACAGCGGGTGTGTATCACTAGGTCAGACATGCATCATTATACTTGACATTGCATTCCATTACATTGCACATACTTATCATTAGTGAACTTGATATTGTGTTTGCTGATCTAGTGATTGCCTTTTTGCGGAACTTGTGATTGTTGAATACTGAGCTTGTTATTGAGGATATATAATTTGTTGAAGTGTTGTTGTTGAGGATATGTAATTTGTTGAAGTGTGTTATTGAGGATATGTAAATTTGTTGGAAGTGTTGCTATTGAGGATATCTAATTTGTTTAAGTGTTGTTGTTGAGGATATCTAATTTGTTAAAGTGTTGTTGAGGAGGATATGTAATTTGTTAAAGTGTGTTGTGGAGGATATGTAATTTGTCTAAATGTTTTTGTTGAGTTACGTTCTATGTAAACTGTGAGTTGTTAGGTTGGGCTGATGTTTATGCAGGTTGTAGTGGGAGGTTCGGTGGGGGTGGTAGGAGTACCCGTATTTCATCCCCTTAGCTTGTGTTTAGAGGTTTACTTGCTGAGTACCGTGTGGTTTGGTACTCACCCCTTGCTACTACAAATTTTTTTGTAGGTTACTAGCCCGGACTTTGTGATATTTCCCTTCTCCTTGTCGGAGGTTTCTTGGAGATTTGTCAGGTAGCTGTTTCCATCGCAGCAGACTTTCTTCTCCTTAATTATGATCTTGTTCTATTCTAGAAACAAGTTCATTTGAGACTTGAGTTTTTCTTTTGAATCAATTGTAATACTTTAGAGGCTTGTACACGTGACTACCAGGTTTTGGGGGTTTTATTAAGTTACTTATATTTTATTTCCGCACTTTACTGTAATGGTTGAATTTTAGGCTAACTTGTCTTGGTGGGATAAGACGAGTGTCATCACGTCCATTTTTGGGTCGTGACAAAATGGTATCAGAGCTCCAGGTTCATAGGTCTCACGTGTGTACAAGTCGAGTCTAAATAGAGTCTTGATGATCGGTACGGAGACGTCTGTACCTATCTTCGAGAGGCTATAGTGACTTTTAGGAAATATCTTCACTTCTTGGATCACTATTGTGCGTACTTGGTCCCATTTTGATTCTTATCGCTTCACTCCATTCGCTCTCGTTTATGTGATGACCCGTGCGTAGTTCCTTTTGTGAATCATTGGCATGTCGTGTATTAATTTGATGTTAGATCTGGTATTAAGGTGGAAATGATATACTTATGAAACGAAAGCGTGCTCATATTTGAAAGAGTTGAGTAAGGTTAGTTATCATTGAAAAATAATAATAATAAATATAGTACTTATCTGGTATAAGCAGAATATGGAGTGATTCTACAATTAGAAGTTAAATGTTTGAAGAATTAACTAGATAATAAATAGTGTAACCTTGAAAAATAAATTGATATAGTTGTCATACCATTACTGAGTTGCTTAGTGTCACGACCCAAATCGGGGACGCGACTGGCACCCACATTTACCCTCCTATGTGAGCGAACCAACCAATTTACCCTTAACATTTTAATACAATATCAACAAAAGAAATGCGGAAGACTTAATTCATTAATAAAACAACTCAAAACTATTATTAATATCCCCAAAATCTGGAAGTCATCATCACAAGAACATCTATCTCAAATTACTAAACTAGGAATGTCTAAGAACAAAATATAACTAAAAAGCTAGTCCATGCCGGAAGTTCAAGGCATCAAGACTTGAAGAAGAAGACCCAGTCCAAGCTAGACGCATTAGCTCACCCTGAATTTCCGATGGAGTGAAGACTGGCTTGATCTACTGCTGAGTCGAAGTTGACGGAACGTTTGCTGCATTACACAAATCACAAAAAGGAAAACATAAAAGTAGAGGGTCAGTACAACCACACGTACTGAGTAGATATCATCGGCTAACTCAAAATAGGGAACAATATATATATCAATAATAATGTAAATCAACTACAATACTCAACATGTAGCAACAGCAATTACTTTATCGTAAACAATTTCCGTCAAGTTCACACATGAGGACTCAAGCCTCAATACCCTACTCATTTGGGAATTAAGTTCATTAGATTGAGTATATTCATTATCTTTCAAGATTCATTATCTTTCTTCCTCTTGTGTCGGTACGTGACACTCCGCTCCTCTAATTCTATCCTGGTGTCGGAACGTGACACTCCGATCCTCATATTCATTCTATCCTGGTACCGGAACGTGGCACCCGATCCATATTCTATCCTGGTGTCGGAACGTGACACTCCGATCCTCATATTCATTCTATCCTGGTACCGGAACGTGGCCCCCGATCCTCATATTCTATCCTGGTGTCGGAACGTGACACTCCGATCCTCATATTCATTCTATCCTGGTACCGGAACGTGGCACCCGATCCTCATATTCTATCCTGTGTCAGAACGTGACACTCCGATCCTCATATTCATTCTATCCTGGTACCGGAACGTGGCACCCGATCCCCTAATTCATCAAGCCTTCTTTTACACTAAGGCATCCTCATTCTCATTATATAATTTATCAAGCCTTCTATCATACTAAGGCATCATCAATCTTATTATATAATATATCAAGCGAATTAGGGTTCTTTCAAGATTTGGGATTCAATAGCTTCATCATGCTTGTTAATTAATCACAATCTCATAATCATAATCATGCAAGCATACAATTTAAGCACATAGACAGGTTTACAACATCATCAATACATATCATACACTATCAAGAGTTCACTACGATTATCGTAACATAAAAACCATAACCTACCTCCACCGAAGAATTGGAATCAACAAGAAATCTCCCAAGCTTTGTTACTTCTTCCTCTCGATCGATTTCTCCTTCTCTTTCTGTTCTTTCTCTTTTGGTTTATTCAAACCCTCTTTCCTTTACCCTAATTACAATATAATTAAGTGTAAAAGAGGACAATAAAACCCCCTAGTTAACTTAAGGTTACTTCTTTTAACCCCTAAGTAATTAGACTTATAAATGTTAACCCTCAATCTTTATAATTAAGGAAAGAATAGTCAAAAACGACCCTTAAAACGTGTGGAGAAATCCTAAACTGTCTGGGACTGCGTGACCTGTGACGGGCCGTCGTGCCTGCGACGGTCCGTCACGGTGGCCGGTCGCCTCCTCCCAGATTTCAGGTGGTCTGCGACGGCCCGTCACACCTGTGACGGTCCGTCCTGCACCTCCGTCCTGACGGTCAGAAACTCGTTTTCTTGCACCAAATTCTCAAAAGTTGAAGTGTTTTGCAACGGGACTCACGACGGTTCGTCGTGGATGTGACGGCACGTCCTGCAGGTCCGTCACAATTTACAGAGAGTCGATTTTCAGTACCCAATTTCAAAATTCTAAGTGTCATGGGACGACACTCCCTCGACGGGCCGTCGTGACCACGACGGTCCGTCGTGACCCTCGTCGTCCCAGCCAGTTTTTCCAGAAGTGGACTCTGTTGCTCAAAACGACTAAACAGGTCGTTACACTTAGCAAATGATGTTGCACCAATTCAGGTCAGAATCCCTTATGTGGTTTCACAGATTGAGTGTATACCAAAGAAGGTCATGATACGACTATTACAATGATATTGATGGGTACTTGGTTAGAATTATGGAGTGTGTTACTTTTGATATTGACCTTGCTTACGAAAGAATACATATAACTTGGGTTAGATACAAAACTAATCTGGTAATATTTTACAGCTATTTGATGGATAAAGTGTGTGACCTATTTGGAAAGGATCTTCTCAATAGATATGATATGTTATAGTGGTGGATGTAATGAATTTTCACGATGTATTACTAGTGGTACATGAAAACGGACATGTTGATTGTTAAGTGCAAATATTAACTACTTAAGGAGTTATCTATGGTATACATGCTCATATGATAAGATTTGGTGTTGAATTCATATTCGAGATAACAACTAGCTTGTTAGTACGAGTGGATGTGTTAAGCATTATTTATAAGGAAGCTTTTAGCGGTGGATCTTTGGTATGATATTGATATGTTCAGGTTGTGAAATGTATTTTGTTGATTGTAAATGAGTGTTGATTTCATCTTTAATTCAATGGAAGTGGAAATATGGATGATAAAATTATAAGTAAAGGAAGTCTCAAAAGTATACTTGTGTGAATGTAATTGAGAACTTTAGTAAGAAAGTGCAAATTGAGTAAGTACCATGGATGGTTGGCATAACTAGGTTTGGATTGTCATGTTAATGGCGAGGCTAAATTCGTATTGAGGAAAATGACGAACTAAGCACGATGATTATTTTATGACGCATTATGATTGAAATGCAACTATATGATACGGGTGTTGGTCAAAACGATTTTTTTTATAGTAATGATGAATTTTGAGTATCTAAGGTTATGGTTGTTTCTATTTCATAAGTAGTGTGGTTTTATGGTAATGTTTAAAAAGAGTTGGGATGTCATCAAATAAAATTGAAAGGAGCTAGAGCCATAATGGAAAAATTAGTGGTAAATAGTTTAACTTTCAGAGCGAGGATAAAACTAGGCTATTTTTACATTGTTTGCAAGGGTTGAGGATGTATCTTCAAAGAAATTTGGAGAATTGGGTTCAGAGACAAGTGATTTTACCTATTTCTTCCAGATGATGATATAATAAAACTTGAGAAAGGAGTGTACGGACGTTCAACTCGAGTATGATGATTAGTTCTTTTGTGGTTTTGATTTGGTAAGGAGTACGATAAGATTTTTAGAAAAAGATATGGTAGGGTCAATGAAGAGGCGATCAACGATAAGTAAAATACGTTAAGTAAATTTATTTTTTTAAGGTATGAGCTAATGTTGTAAGACAATGAGATTGTGTTACATGGTTGGGATCAAAACATCAAGTTTACATGGTGAGTCTAGATTTGTGATAGTGTATCTTGTCAAGGTATGAATTGGTAAGGTAAGAAATGATCGATCACATTGAGTATGAAGCATTTAGAAGGACTTAAAATTGAGTAGTACATTTGGTTACTTTTGATTGTTATACCTAAGGTTTCCCATATTGTTGGCCAAAAAAAATAAATAAGACTGGTAAGTGAGTTAGCAAAAAGGAGAAAAAAAATTATGGTGTATTGAAGAGTTCAAGTTATTTGAAATTTCCGCCGTGGAAAGATTTTAAGAAAGGCAAAGGAACAATAAGACCTCTCGTACAAACATTGGATTCGGAGGTGATGGTTGTAGTGATTTCGCCTTTGAGTTTAGATATGACTATGAGATGTGAACTAGTTCGGCACCTACTTACCATGGGTTTATTATTAACTTTTCTAAATATTAAGTTTTGATTGGGTTACAATAAATGACGTAAGGAAGATTATACATGGTTATGTCGAGCTAGATTGTTCAGAATGTGATTAAGTAACAAATGGATGTTAAATAGTGTAGACCTACAGTTTTACATGATTAATGAGGATTGGAGGGGATTAAAATTATTTTATTGACGAGACAAAATATATTGTTATAATGTGTTACATAGGCATTTTATGGTGAGTAGAGGTTATGAGATAATAGTATACATAAATATTGGAGTGATCAAGGGTTTATTCGAGTTATCGCATGAGGTAAATGATGGTACAAATGATGGTTGAAAATGGTATGTGAAAGTTTAGGTGAAGTTGACATTAAGTGTGACTTAATTATTTTACCCTAAAGGAGAAATATAGATTTGAAATTAGTGTTATCGGTCTTGGGTGTGACTTATATCTATTATGGGACGCTTAAATGGAAAGATAAGAAATCATGCTTCAAAGTCTCGGAGACTACAATGTGCTTGCTAAGGAGAATGTGATACGTAATGACGGTGTGAAAGTAAGGTAAATGGTTGGTGTGGTTATGATATTTGTTTATATTAATAGTGTTGGCTTTGATGGAGTACTGTGAGAAGTATACAGGGTTTGGCAAATCCAGCATGTGTAAAATTGTAATGGAGATCAGACTTGTTGATTTTGGGTGAAAAAAATTAAATAAATAAATAAATAAATTGAGGGATGTAGTCAGATGAATGAAAATATTGATATGAGAATTATGGAGAAAATATCTAGTGTTATTCGACCTTGATTTTGTATATTCTTAAGTTGACCACCTACTTCGTTTCGGACATGATTTGGAGTATGATTCATTGCATATGCCCACTTTTTTTTTCATCTATGGGTGAATTTCTAGTGGTGGATCGGATGTACCGATCCTCTTATGTCTTCTTGATAGGGTAGGATCCTTGGTTAGACTTGTTCACTTCGGTTATGGCATATTTGGCGTTGTTTGAAAAATTAGAAATATATCACTATTTTATATGCACAACCTTGCTTATGGGAACTTACAAAAGAGCTTTCATGAATAGTTATGGTTATCCGACAGTGTTGTAAAAGGTTCTGCATCCTAGCGTGTACCATTTTTCTTCATTGGATTAGATATGTTTGATTATCCCTTGATGAGTATTCTATGTCTAAAGATCAGATTTTCATAGTTTAAGCTCATGAAAAGATTAGGTTGTGACAAGGGAATCTTGATAAGGTCTATGATGGTTTGTGTAATAGGTGTATGTGATCGTTAATCTAGGTTCACTTCAGATTGTAGTGGGTATGGATTCAGAACGTTATCCTTGTTATGTAAGAAAAGATTTGTTGTGATGATTGTGTTATGTTCCAGTGGGTTTCAGTTTAGATTGGGTTCATTGGTTGGTTTATGACGTGATATGTAAATCTTCCGAAGTTTCATTCAAAACTTCAGTTCTTGGTAGTTGATATTTAATGGAACGTGCTAAAGATGAATTGATCACTTGGAGAGATGAACAAGACTTTGAAAATCATACCTCAAGTTTTTGGTCATGTTAGTTATTCTTCCTTCTCCTACTTTATGTTCGAGGACGAACATGATTTTTAGTGGTGGATAATGTAATGATCCTCTTAGTCGTTTTAGAAATTTTAACCAGCATTATTATATTAACCTTTTTAGTATAAATAATTTATATGACTTATAAGAATGAGTGACATAATTTTTAGATTTAATAAAGGATTATTTTGTTGCTAAGAATAATGAAAAAAAAAAGAAAAAAAAGAAAAAAAAATCAAATAAACAAATAATAAAAAGGATTATAAATAAATAAATCAATAAATAAAGAAATAAGTACCAAAAACCCTACCTGAAATTTGAGATAGCTGCTGATGAATAAAAGAAGAAAAGAGAATGAAAGGAACACGATGAAGGAGCAGCCGCACTCCATCAGGTAAAGGGAAAAAAACTGAACCTAAATCCAAACTTTCTTTTTATAAGAATTGGTAGTTGGGTGGAATAATTTTTATTATTTTATGGTGTATTGATACTTGTAAGATAAAGAACTCTATATATACATCAAAGAAAAGGATTTAAGGAAGTTACTACATAAGAATTTAATTTAGTGAATTATTACTTTATCGATTTTATTTCAAACTTTTGTTTGTCGCTATTGGTTTCATGGGTACTCAAAACGTACAGTAGCATGTGATTAGTGTGGTAGGAGAGAAGAATTTGATTTCTACACAACTATAATATTATTATTATTTATTTTATAAACTAAGGTTTGTTGTCAAAGTTAATAAATTGGCAATGATTGCCATTAGAGAATTGAATTAGTAGGCATTGTGAATTATAATTATGGGAATAGTAGGTCTGCAGAATACTAATTGTAACTAGACGGCTCTAGTTCATTTATTATTATTATTATTGTTGCATTATAATTTAAGTTTTCTTTATATTAAGATAGTAAATAGATATTTTTGATGTCTTACATCATATAAAAATTATTAGAGCTAAGGTTTTTTTTTGAATAATTAAGAGTTATTTCTAGGCTTAAAAATTCAGGAGCTTAATTATAGGTCAGATTCAATTTTTGTTTATCAAGGCTAAACATGTATTAATATGAATGTTGTTAGTTTCGAAATCATATCGTGGTTATTTATTTGAATAGATTTTATTGGTTTGGAAGTCAACCAAAAGCGGAATGCTCAAGTTTTGGAGTCATTGTTCGACTATTTGAGGCAAGTGGATTTCTAAACTCTTGTTAAGTGTATGAAATGCGTGTATGTCCTTGTGGTATATGTCGGGAGTAACGGGATTGGTGATGGGTTGACTTGTCCACATTGATTAATTCTAATGATGAAAAGAATGGGGAAAAAAAGGCAATGTGATTAATTGTTTATGTGTGTTGTGTTGAGAAAGGGTTGAAGGCTTGTTGAATCATTGTCGATGTGACTTCATGTTTGTGTGGTTGTGAACTGTGCGATGTTATGAAAATGGTCATCTCCTCATTTTGTGTGAATTTGTCATCTGCATTATTCTGAGGCATTGATTGTGACAAGTGTTATGTGCATTGAAAAAGAATGAGTACTTAAGAGGATGTACCATTTCGAGGGACGTATCGCGCGCCGCGATGGATACTATATTTCGAGGGACGTATCGCGCGCCGCGATGGATCTATATTTCGAGGGACGTATCGCGCGCCGCGATGGTTACTATTATCGAGGGTCGTGTCGTGCGCCGCGACAGATGCATGGACAGATATGTCCCCCATGGGTCCCGGACTGAGAGACAGCGGGTGTGTATCACTAGGTCAGACATGCATCATTATACTTGACATTGCATTCCATTACATTGCACATACTTATCATTAGTGAACTTGATATTGTGTTTTGCTGATCTAGTGATTGCCTTTTTGCGGAACTTGTGATTGTTGAATACTGAGCTTGTTATTGAGGATATATAATTTGTTGAAGTGTTGTTGTTGAGGATATGTAATTTGTTGAAGTGTGTTATTGAGGATATGTAAATTTGTTGGAAGTGTTGCTATTGAGGATAACTAATTTGTTTAAGTGTTGATGTTGAGGATATGTAATTTGTTAAAGTGTTGTTGAGGAGGATATGTAATTTGTTAAAGTGTTGTTGTGGAGGATATGTAATTTGTCTAAATGTTTTTGTTGAGTTACGTTCTATGTAAACTGTGAGTTGTTAGGTTGGGTTGATGTTTATGCAGGTTGTAGTTGTGGAGGTTCGGTTGGGGGTGGTAGCAGTACCCGTATTTCATCCCCTTAGCTTGTGTTTAGAGGTTTACTTGCTGAGTACCGTGTGGTTTGGTACTCACCCCTTGCTACTACACATTTTTTTGTAGGTTACTAGCCCGAACTTTGTGATATTTCCCTTCTCCTTGTCTGAGGTTTCTTGGAGATTTGTCAGCTAGCTGTTTCCATCGCAACAGACTTTCTTCTCCTTAATTATGATCTTGTTCTATTCTAGAAACAAGTTCATTTGAGACTTGAGTTTTTTTTTGAATCAATTGTAATACTTTAGAGGCTTGTACACGTGACTACCAGGTTTTGGGGGTTTTATTAAGTTACTTATATTTTATTTCCGCACTTTACTGTAATGGTTGAATTTTAGGCTAACTTGTCTTGGTGGGATAAGACGAGTGCCATCACGTCCATTTTTGGGTCGTGACATATGTGATGTTCAGAGATTGAATGTTAGCCCTTGCGACACATTCTTAACATAATTTTCATATCTTTCATCAAATTTCTAACTCCACAACTAGGTCTTTGGCTGTGTAAACGTAACAGCAGTAGCCCATGATTATTTGTAACCAAAAATATAATACCTCATAATTATTTTTAACATATAACAGTATTCCATAATTTAAGTATGAACATAACAAAATATAAATAATTTGAGAATATTTTGAGATTTTAAAATCAAAAAGAAAAACTAATAATAAGTTGTTAAAATATCAAATTAATGTTATCAAATTAATATTAAAAAATTAATTAAATTGATTTACAAAAATAATATGACAATTAATATCTAATGATTAAAATTATTCTCTCTATAAATAGATGTTCAACTCATTTCTTGATGGGCTTACTCAATATATTGGATATTCATAGGTGAAATTTTTTGCTCACCTACCCCGAGGATTTTCACCCGAAGTACATGTAATTTTAGAGGCTTAAAATTTATTTTCATAATATAAATTCAAATCTTAGATTCGCCTCGATTTCTATTAGAGTTCAAAGAGAAGTTCGTTATTACTTAGGGCATCGCCAATCCTACACTCTATTTTACTCTCCAAATATAGAATTTTCTATTTTTCCAGACAATCAATTTCAACCTAATTCTCTATTTTACTCTCTAAAAAAAGAATTTTTTTCTCTCTTCTTAATATTATATTATTATTTATATTTCCTTTTTGTTTTCTTATTCTATAATATAGATCTTTTCTTTCTTTCTTTCTTATGAATAATCATTCTATATAATTTCAGGTCAATGCAGCTGATGAGGAGTTTATGCAGAAGTTGTCAAGCTAAGTAGCTCAGATTTTCACTTTGGGTGTCATACCCGTGTTAACTTGTTGAGTTAGAAAAAACGGAGGAGGAATTAGACTGTGATGATGATCTTTTATTGCTTCTATGCTCTTCAACTTTTGGTGTGCTTAAGATTGTATGAAGTTAAACAAGTACACAACATAGAATGCCAAGTATGATTTGTGTGTTTACGTGTTCAATTATGTTCAAGTTCGAATACATACTTATGTACACTTGAAGTTAGAGGGTAAATATGTCAGATGAGATCAAATTAAAGGACACGTGTATGTATTATGCATTCTTCGTATGTTGAATGAGAGAGATTTTCAACATGAATGGTTTATATATGTTTGAGAAGAGAAACTTATTCAATAATATACAAAATTAGCAAGTGAAGGGATAGAGGGGCGCAAGGAGTTTATCCGAATCATTATACCACAAACATTACATTGTATCTACAAGGTCAAAACTATTTTTTATGTATACATACTCATTTGAATTCCCTTCACTTCTTCGAGTGTCTACCTTTTTATATGTTGAATCCCATTACTGAAAATCCCGACTCTGTCAATGCATGAACCAACAAGCATCGCTTGCTTCTATCCCTCGCATGATTCTGGGAGATGAATACAGTCAGAATAAGATTTTGAACAACAATAAGTATGTTCTTTCAATTTACATTGACACCAGCAGCAGCCAAATGCTCAGAAACACTGGCACTCTTAGCTTTGCTAAAATGAGGATCTAGAGCAGCAACTAGGTCAGGTTTGACATGTCTCGCAGCAGCTTCTTGGTGACATTGAACACTGAAAGTGCATTCTGGCCACAGAATGAACCCCTTTGGCCGAAAAATCACACTGTATATACAAGATCAAAATCATTTTTATGTATATATAGACGATGAACCCCCTTAACAAAAATTCTGACTCCGTCACTAGGCTAGGTTGGACAATAAAAGTAGTAGCTTGATCATTTACAGCAGCAACCCTGTTTTCTCGACCACTTTCGGCAACAACAAGAGCAACTTAACCACTTACAAGAACAACATGTCCAACTTGACCACTTACAAGAACAACATTTCCAGCTTGGCCACTTACAAGAACAACATTTCCAGCTTGGCCACTTACAAGAACAACACTTCCAGGTTGGCCACTTACAAGAACAACATTTCAAGCTTGGCCATTTACAAGAGAAGCAACCTGAGCACTTACAGGAACAGCTTGGACATCCAGAGCAACACGATCCGCAGCTAAAACAGGAAGAGAAGCATGACGACCATCTGGACTTCTTTTTTTTGTAATAAGCAGGATGGAAAAGAGGTTCGGTGGACTTCCTATCTCTGCAATAAACAAAAATATATTCCGTGAACACGAAAATGCATGATTGCTAGCTCCATTCTGAGAAGAAATCATATCACCAATAATCTTTAATGTAAAGCATTGAAGTTGTGGACATGAGACTCAAACACATTTATACGAATGACACGTTAGATGAACTCTAATGCACTTCCGCGTAATTATTAATGAAGCAACATGTTACCAGTGACATGGAAAAGAAAAGAGAAGAATGAGTACATATGTTAAATGCAGATGATATTAGCAAAAAAGATAGGAACTGGTTACTCACGTTGGAAAAGGTAAAGACGTATCATTACCATTGCAATGGTTATAGGAGTCTTTAAACCCTCCGTTCCCTTCAGAATGGCTAATGGCAGATGAATAATCTCTGTTCCCTGTTAACTTTATTTCCTCTATAAAATGTGGTTGTTTCTTAATTGATTTATGTCGATTTCCTGCTTCAATAAGGTTGCTTCGATCAACCACGCCCTTTTCTGTATCAAATACAGAACTCTTTTCCGTACATTCTCCTCCTTTTACAGGTGATGAGTGTCTACTGATTAGCTTCCCAGACTTACTAATTTCTTCACATGTTTCCAATTCCACACACATGCGTAATTCTGCTGACTTCCTCGAAAGACTGACGTTGATACTAAATAATGACTCTTCAGAGACAGCACTCCATTCGTTAGGTGTTGAGGATTTACTTTCGAAAATGGAAGATGGAACTCTGTTGGGATCATAACCTCCTTGTCTGTCCATCACTTGGATAAAAGGAGATCTTGTAATTGACACGGTTGGCGATAACGATTCATCAGTGACGTCTGAAACCTGTGAGGTGGAGCTTGTTGATGTACTCAGTTTCGAATGATTGTAATCCGCTCGAGATAAAGGTTTGGATGGTACATTTGATGAGATAGAGTTGGATGCTATTTTTGGATTCATTAGTATGAAATCATCAGAGGAATAACCGGACGAAGATGAAAACGTGGAATAGGAAAGTTCTGAACTTTTACTTGACCCTGAAACACTATCATTTAAGATAGAATCCGAACTTTTTCTACTTTTACTCTCCTGGTTAGAATCCTGGAGAGAGACTACTGGTGACTTGGACGCAGTTTCACTTTTGGTTACCACTGCATCTGTTCGAGAATGATTACGGTTTCCACTTCCATATTTAGGGCTCATGACTGGATTAAAGCTAAAAATCGCCTGTAGAAACCATCAACTTGTTGAGATGCATAAAACAATGTCAAGTCCATGTAAATATAAGAAAAATATTAGAGATGAGATTAGTGGCATAGCCAGAGATTTCGTTAAGGGTGTCATAGATTTAATATTTTAAAAAAATTGGCCTATATACTTCATGAAATTTTCTATACAGTATAATTTTTAGACGAGAGTGTTTGACTGGCCACCCTTCACTACATGTGGCTACACCACTGGATGAAATTAAGTTATTGTTTGAGGAAGCAATGCAACACTCACAAGTCAGAACGAGCAACATATCCTGCAAAGAAGTACCTCCTGACTCTCGATGGTTGCCTTTTCCTACGTCAGTTGAAAGTAGAATGCACATGGAAACAGAGGCGGATCTAGGATTCAAACTCAACAAATTTAACCTCCAAGGCTTGTAGACTTATTGTACAACTATCTACTTATTCAATCAAGTTTTTAATTTTACTACAAAAAGTCTAACGAACAGAAGTCATTTACGAAATGGTTATCATCTCCATACAACAATCTATAAAATAGAACCATTACCTAATGCTAATACCACTTAAATGTCATTATTTCCTACAAATGAGCAAGAAGAAACATGAATGTGAATTTACCCGAAGATCTAAGATTTAGGCCAAATGTTGATGGCCATAAAACAATAAAAACGAAAATTTTGATCCAGGACTTTTCAATCAAACATAACAGAATGCACTTGAAAGTAAACTTTGTTAAGAAAGACCCATGGGATAAAGTATAGACGTTTATTCGGCCTCTTAGACTGGATGGCTGTCTAACAAAAAAAAATAGACATGTTAATGTGTTACGAAGGGGAGCAATGGAGAAACGCTAAAGTTGTCTCTGTATGACCTATATATAGATTACAGGTTTGAGCCGTTGGAATCAATAACTAATGCTTCGGGCAGAGTAGGTTTCCTACATTGCATAAACCCCTGAGTGCGGCCCTTCCCTGGACCTTGTATGAACAAGAGATGCTTCATGCCCCGGAGCTGGGTTTTTTTCCACTATATATTACTAATATGTTATCGTTTTCTATTACTTATATCCGAAACTTTTATGTATGTTTTGATGCTATTGAACTAGAGGTTAACTAAATCCTACACTTACATAAAAGTCTTCAATCAAACAAACAAATCTGGACTAAATGTAAATGAAACAACAACAATTAGCACTCAATCCAACTAATTAATATCTCCTAGATGGATCTTTTGCTTCCATCGTGTCCTAATCTTTGATAAGTCCATATTAATTCCACCATGTATCATATTTTCTTATGTCTTAGTGCAATGTTATCAAATGTCTAACAAAAGAAGAAGTTATTTAAGAAATGAAATTTATAAGTAATACAGAGTCATTAACAACAACAAAGGTCCAAGGAGGGTAAGATCGATGTACGTTAAGACCTAGACCTAAAGAGGTTGTTTTCCATAGACCCTCGACTCAAAGGAGTTCAACCAAAGCAGGAACGAAAGATAATAATAACGACAGTAAATAGCAACATGAACAAAGCAAAGAAGCAATATGCAATCGTAAAAATTGAAGAATAAGATAATACGCGAATCCAGTAATACAGAGTCATTACCTAATACTAGCAAGAGTTTGTTGTCAATACCCTCCTTATATATTGCCGGGGCGGTCTCGACTATTCCTTCCAACCATTTCCCCCAAGCTGAATCTATAAACTTCCCAACAAAAAGCTTCTCTAAAATGGGGAAAAAATTAAGTAAATTAGAAATCACATGTTATCAACAAGATTAATGTAAACTAAATTAAGTTCAAAAATCAAAGATTTAGGTAAACGCTACTGACCAACAACAAAAAAAACAACATACCCCGTGAAATCCAGAAATGAACTCTGGGATATAGAATGTAGTCAGAGCTTATTCTTTTTATCGGGTTTAGAAAGGTTATTTCTGATAGACCATCATCTCAAAAGCAGACACTAATTATCAATTAAGAAAAATACATGTTGATCTTGATATTTATCTTAAATTAATATGTCTTACCTAATAGTGAAACTATTCAAGATTAAACCAAGAAAAATGGAACCCTAATGATAAAAAAAAAAGCAAGAAAATGAAATTTTTTGGTGGGATTTATCTGAATTAAAACATTTAACCTAATTAGTGAATCAAGAATCTAATATTAACCCCCAAACAAAAAATATATTACCAATAAGTAAGAAACTAAGTATTTTTATCTGAATTAAAACATTTTACCTAGTAATTAGTGAAATCTTGGATTCTATTGTTCTTTCTTGATCCTTCTTCAACTTCTAAATTTTTTTTTTAGGGTTCATAAATTTTATCATTTATGGAAGAATCGAAAAGATTAAGAAGAATTAGTTGTTTTTGTTTTTTTGGAGGAAATGATAAGAAAAAGTTGGGAGGGCAAAGAGTGGGCTTTGGTGTCATCACACTAATTATTCTTGAATAACCAACTTAACTAACATCATACTCACGTGATTACACGTGCTTTAAGACATGGATATTCAATTGATTTTATAAATATCCTTTTTTTCGAGTTTTATATACTACTTCATCCGTTCGGTATTATTTGTCATGGTTTCTATTTTTAGAGTCAAACTATAAAAACTTTGACTAACATTTTAAAATATATTTTTCATCATATTAATACGCGAAAAAATTGCAATTTATAGTACTTTTCATATAGTTTCAGAATATCTAATTTTTTTTATTTAAAATATCGAATTAATGTGATTTAATTTAACTTTGAAAATTAATCAAATCGACTTTTGAAAGTGCAACATGACAAACAATTCCAAACAGAGAGACTATCTGAACTATTAAATGCGAATTTTGAATTTGACGAGTGGGGTGTACCAGTATTATTTTAATGACGTTTAAAAAATAATATTGTATTTGATTTGTCATTAATGACTTTGAACAATACTGAAAATATTAAATGCAAATATGAGCTCTAAGCTAATATCTAAATTTTACTTTGTTACAATGTGAGCTTAGCTTTCTTAAAATAATTGTGTGTGATGTGTCACATTCCGTTATTTTACAATTAAATTTTGCATCCAGATAGGGGCGGAAGAGTCTAGAGTTGTAGAGACTGGAGAGATTTGTAGAGAACTCTTAAAGCATATTCCAAGAAGACTCTAGAATTCTGTAGGTCTTTCCTTGGAAGGCCATAGAATAACTTAGAAAATATCTTAGAAAGCTTTGGAATATGATATAACATGTAGAAAGTTCTAGAGAGGGACCAAAGTATAATTAGTAAGAAGACTTATAAAGTAAATATTATTTATACTTTAGACCCTAGATTGTAGTATAAATAGATGGACACTCACTTGTAAATCATCCAAGCTTGAAACAAGCAATCCAACAAAGAGTAAATCTTCGAAGCTTAATACAAAAACTTTTTTCAAAGCTCTCTTGTTCTTTCTAAGTCTTTTTTTTCATTCTGTTAGCTAGGTAGATTTGTTATATGGAATAGTCATGAGTTCTTCAAATCTCCTATCTTACAATTTTGATCTAATAAGCTCCTTGAATCAAAAAATTATAATAAAAACAGTGAAATAGGGTGCATTGGCTTAAAACAATCGGTCGAAGTTTTTACACTATGAGATTAAAGATTTATTTAAGTTATACAAAATAAAAATAAATTTTTACTTAGTCTTAATGTAAGTTTGATAAAATTGTTGTTTTTTTCCAATAGGGACGGATTAAGTTGAGTAAAAATGGATGAGGTAATATTTTTAAGTCGTGTGATATTTTTGGAATTTAAAAATTAGCTAGTTTTACAAAAAAAAAAATAATTTAATCTATTAACGGAAAAAAATATACTATTTGTTAAACAACAAGAATATATATGTACAACTTTTTAGACGGCAAGAATATATGTACGACCTTTTTAATAAGGATATATCAAGTTTAAATCTTAATAAGGATATATCAATTCTAAATCATAAAATTGAGATATATATTTACCTCTTTTCCAATATAGCTATATATAAAAGGAGAAGAAAAAATGATTGTGTCAAAAAAAAAATTATAAACTAACTTAAAATCTAAAAATAAAAAATTAAAATTGCAAACGCTATCAGCTTTTTAAAAAAAATCAAAATTTTAAACTTTCCTTTAACTTTTTACTGTTTTTTTGAAATATTTTTTATTCTTTTGATTTTGAATTAAAAAATAAGAGATATAAAATAATAGTATAATAATTAGTATCATCTTTGAGAGAGAAAGATTTGACAAATCAAAACATCTCACTATCTTTCATTTCTAAGCAAATTATTAATGGACAATTAATAATTTTATAAGAAATAAAATTTAAATTTTAAATTTAGGATAAATAACATTTAATTATATTTAGGAAACATTAAATTTTATCCTGAGCAATATCATAATTATAAATTATTTGTCAAATTTAAGGCTATTCATAACATTAATTTAAGTTGAAAATTGCAATATTTAATTTGTAAGAATATTTAAAGTATTTGATGTTTGATGAAAGGTAAAATAATAAAAATTAATACTATCCTTGCAAAAATTTCAACATAGTATATCAAAAATTAAAAGTATAGCTAATATAGGTATAAAATAATAATTACATATTAAATATTTTTACAACACCATTTTAATAAAAGTAGTTTGCCTATTTTCTCAGCACTTATCTACCCTCCAACTTCTTTCTCCTTCATGTGAGGTAGGAGATTTGAAGAACTCATGAACTTATCAATTAATTTATAGAATTTTAAAATCTTTTATATTTAATTAATAGAAATACTATTAGTTTTCATTATACTGTGGAAGAAATTAAAATAATATTTGGTGTCTTTAAAGAGCGTAAGGTTTAGATAAAGTTTTATTAGCATCAACTATTTACGCAAACTTAAATTATTATATATGATTACACCTACAATTTTAATACTCAATAATAATTTATATTAGTTATTTTTGAACTAAAAAATTATTTATTTTAAAATATCAATGCACGCATTGATACATATACTAATATTATTTTAATTACTAAACAATTGATTAGAAAATAAATACTATCTCTGTCCCTATTTAGTTATCAACTTAAGAAATAACACATATATTAAGAGAGCAATAATTAACATAGTGAAGTTATAATTTTACCCTTATTAATTATGGTTTCAAAAGTGATGAATTAAAACTGAGTTCGGAGCCTAAAGGGTATAAAATATTTAAAAAAATCCACAACGGTATATAAAATTTAATATTAACCAAAACGACAAAATCGCTGAACAACAGCAATTTACTCCATCGAAAAAAGCAAAATCGCTGCGGTAATGTGATTTTTTTAAAAAAAAAATAATTCAAATTGCTACATTGACAGCGATTTTCAATGTTTTTTAAAAAAATTTAAAAAAAAAAATTTTAAAGAAAATCGCTGTCTAGGCAGCGATTTCCATTTTATAATTATTTTTTTTTGAAAATCGATGCCTTTGGCAGCGATTTACATTTTTTTAAAAAAAATAATCACAGCAATTTTTTATTATTATTTTTAAAAATTGAAAATCTCTACCTAAGCATTGATTTTCTTTAATTTTTTTTTTAAATGGAAGTAGCTGCGCAGCGATTTTTAAATAAGAAAAAATGGTCCAAAAATTTAGGGAAAAAATAAGTATAAATAGAGGTCTTAGAGAGGCGTCAACTTGTTGCGTCAGGTCAACTTGTCTATGTCTATCTGATTTCAGCTTTGGTTCTTGTGTAATTAGATTGAGCATAATTATCCTTCAATTTAATATAAATGTGCAATTTAATCCTTCAATTGAAAATTTATTGAAATCACTAAAATTTCACTTCTACTGCAGTAAAATTCAAGAATTGCATAAATATAAATAAAATACAAGGAAGTTGAAAGATATGATTCATTATCCATACAAAAAGTCTCCAAATGCTTACAATGGTTGCTATATACAGTGAGAATTCTCCAGCAGAATTTTTTTAAATTAAATTATGTTCCTATTCAACAAGAAACAGCAATGTATCATATACAATAGTACCATTTTTCTAATTTTCACAATATTTACAAATAAACATTATAATTTATGGAGTTCTAACTGTCTCCAAAACACTATTTTCGATGCCCTGATGATGCCATAAGTATTCCAACAGCTGCAACAAACATGAACAGCATGCCAACTAGTAGCGTATATGTTTTTCTAGACGATCTTCGATACTCTCCAAACAAAATTACCCCCCAAAATGTGCTCACCAGAGGCAGCGCCTGGAATTGCAGTACACATTTCAAACATCTCGTAGACAAGAGTAGCATGTTCGAGGTCTATAGTTTATGTCTGGTTTTCATTTTCAATTTTATCGCGGAATAGATACAGAGGATTCATTATATCTGACCCCAACTATGTTGAGGCGTGATTGATTAATATGATGATATAAATGACTAACCTGAACAGCATCTGCAGCTGCGTATCCAGCTGCTTGACCTCCCATGAATTGTAGACCGTTTCCAAAACCACACAAAAGTCCTGCCAAAAGTGCCCAACCTCTACCGTTCCAGTCGTTAATATAAGCCTTTAGGGATGACTTGGGCGCATTTAAAACAGGACGGTATAAGAATATGAGGTTAAGAATCAAGGCAACGACAAAGCAAGAAACTGAGAAGTAGAAGAATGCTGTGTAGACGCTCAAGTGTGGGACTCCATCTTTTAGCGTATGCCACTGATCATTTGTGGCAAGGTTGAACGCTGGAGAGAAGAGAGAAAAACAAACTCCAGCAAAGAATGTTAAAGCCAAACCAATGATAGCGCTCTTGCCAAATATCTGCAACCAAACACACGATTATGAACAAACAACGAAAGCGCTTTTCTCTTGAACATTTTCCACTACACTGGATTGACAAAATTTGAGTTGGAAGTGTCTACGTCTAACGGGATACTTTATCATGTGTTCAGGTACTCAATCGGACCATATTGTAGTTCTAGTGTCTAAATGAAGTATTCTGCGTAGATCTAATATGCAGTCCATGATAACTTTTCACGCCAGAAGTTAACATTGAACTGATAATAATATTTAATAAGATTAGTAATTTAAGAACAGACCTTGATAGCTCTTCTCTTCTCGAGATCAATAAGGAAAAGAGCAGTCCCAAATTTTGCCTTCTCTGTGGAAGCAGCTCCTTTCTCCGCATCATTTACGTCAACTATGGATGTTTAGGAAACAGTATAAAGGCTATGCATCTTATAAAAACGGTAAAGATATGAAACTTCACATTTTCAGATTCAAGCTTGTAATACCTGTCTTTGTATATGCTTGTTTAGAGTCAGTAATACTATTAGCCCTGCAAATGTTTCAATTAGAATCAACATCAATTTCCCGAGATTAATGGGGGAAATTTGTGCTCTTCCTCTAGCCATATATACAACATCAACACTATCATGAACTCATGAAATGAAACTCAGAAGAAAAAATAACGTCTTACGTATACTGTTTTTATTATTTAAACGAAAAGAATCAAACCAAAAATGTCATTACCCATTTTGCAAAGATGTGAAAATGATGTCCTTAATTAGTACATACGTGTATTGGTGCATACCTAATGCCATCTTTAGACTCATTTTTATAACTATCAAGCTTTGCTTTGTTATCCGCTGCATTGGACGCATGAACAGCAGAGCCTAAGCAAACAGCGATCAAGAAACATGCAACCCCCGGAAAAAGAATCTCCGCTTTGTTAATTTTGTCATCAAGGTAGTAATTCAACGTTGTTCCTGTCATAACCAAAGCAATAATCAAAAATTTAAACAAATTATGATACTACAGAAAGGGACATCAGTCACTAGGTCATTTCGGAAAAAGTTAAAATTATACCTATAACAACAGTAATGCTTGAGGAGACGACCTCAGTAACTGATAAACCAACAAATGCCCAAGCATATTGCGTTGTAAGGTTCCCAATGCTGAGGACCACCCCTCCAGCCATTGCAAACAAGACACTGGGCCAATTATCCTGCACCATTGGTCAACAACTGTTATTCTAAAATCCCGAAAAAATCCGAATTGAATAATATTGTGCAATTTCAACAATTAACAACAATACATGTGATCAATCTGGTGGAATTGTTGGAAAGTTTCTACTTACCATAGACAATTTGAACAAGAGAATATACTGCCTATAAGTGATCTTGATAGAAGTATGCATTAAAACCGTAAAATGTTGCTAGTAATGACGACTGCTAAAGTCTTGACAGTAGCACGGATCTCTTGGCAGTGACAAAGTTAAACCAGAAGAAACTAAAACAGATGCTAATCAAAGTTCCGGATAAGATCACAGGACAAACCAATGACGACTGCTAAAGTATTGACAGTAGCACGGATCTCTTGGCAGTGACAAAGTTGAACCAGAAGAAACTAACACAGATGCTAATCAAAGTTCCAGATAAGATCACCAGACAAACCAATGACGAAATTAATAAAAAAGACTCCACCTTAAGCAGGTAACAATAATTCATCTCAATGAAACATCATATGAATAACATGAGGCGATGAATTCTAGTCTTTAGATCCACCTATCAAGTAGCTTATAGGTGGAAATATCATCTTTCTCTTGGTCATCATTTTAAGCCGCTAAAAATGCTGGTGAAATGAAGACTGAACATAATGTGACTGGTGAACGGAAGGACAGTCATGTAGGCTTCTTTTATTCGTTATCATGTTCCGGAGTTGCTACTTGCAACATATATATTGTACATAATTGAATGGAAGTTAAGCAACATATAAACGGTCTCAATCCATATAAGTTACCAATGCAAACATTAGAGAACGTTAATTTCATAATCCAAGATTTCCAGCAAAAGTGTCACATATAAAATCATATTCAGTCAAACAGACTACTTATTACTCAGAGTATTACACGTAACGCAAAAACAAAGGAAACAAGAACTAAGAACTAGTGCAATAAACTCTTTCGACCTTAAATGGTACAATACTAACCAATCCCCCTCCCCCTCTACTCTTCTCGTTCTGTAACTAACCTATTCATACTTTTTAGAATAACTGCGATGTGCAGGTCAGCTTGCACGCACTCCAACTAATTCTACAAGATACCTATTCCCTCGAAGAACTCACCTGTTCATAATTTTATCATTAACAGTACAAAATTTCAACGTGTTCATATCTATACAAGAATTATACATTAGCATCCTGCATCTGTGCTTCACACTCGAACCCATCGACCGAATCATATAGAGTTATTAGCAATAAACTAGGCACCAACCTGAGCAAGTTGAGAAAGGAAATTCGGTTTTTCCAATGAGCTTGTCCCAATTTCACCAAAAGTAAAAGCAATTATAACAGCAGCCAAAAGATTAGTCAAAGTATAATCAAGATAAGTGTGTTGAGGAAATCTTCCTCTTCTTTCAAGTAAAGTTAGTAAGGCTGGCCATGTCCCTAAAAAGAACAAAGACAACAACATGCAAACTATAGCCCCTCCTTTGCTCTCAACCAAATACATCTTCAAACCACTCGATAAAACCTTATCGATTTCAGGTGAAATTGTAATCAAATTAAGAATGCTCCAAAAATCCTACACAAATTTTAAAAAAGACAATATTAAAGATTCAATCTAACCATAGTCCATACTCAATTCATTATTCTAAATCCAACCAGCTAATAATGCAAGAAACTCAAAGAATTTAACATAAATAGCCGTCCTTTAACCGCTTAAACTAAAAATAGTATGTGTATAACAATATATAATCTATATATACTAGCTAAGAAAAGTAAACAGTAAATCGGACAATATGTGTATAATCCCTTTTTTTCTTCAAAGAAAGTCAACAATCTCAGAGAATGATCCCAAACCATTTAAACCTATATAACTGTCTACTTTTTTAGGGTTTGTCCCAAAAAGAGAATCTTTTTCTGTATTTAGTAAGTTTTTGGATTCCAACATTTCGCCCGACAAGTTTAAGATCACAAGATTTAAAAAGACTATACGAACGGAGAGAGTATAATTTATGTATACTACACAATCTGACAGTAATTTTAAAGATCCTTTTTTTCCTTTCAGAAGAACAAACACAACTAATAAATACAGAAAAAAAAAAGATAAAGATTTGATTTTTTTGACCAACCATTTCTTGAGTTCTCAAACATGAACAGTACTCACCATGTCAAAAGACAAACAGGGTATCAAAAAATCAGTAAAAATGAAAGAACAAATAGATAAGAATTTGTTGATTTCTTCCAAAAATTAGGGAAAAATAACAAAAAAAGTACCTTTTTTTGAGACCCCACAAAAAAGGCAATGAAGCAAAGAGCCACCACTGTGAAAGGGATATCTGATGATGAAATGGAAGAATAAAATATGCAACTGAGAGTGGGATTTATGATTCATAAGCAAGCCTATGAATAGACTTCGAATCTCATAGTCAACATAGTCCCTCTGTAAAAAAAAAAATCCCATTTTCTTTTATATCTGTTTTAAAATAGATTAATTTTTTTAATAATATTTTAATTTCAATTTTTATGTGATATGTTAAGTTCACAAGTTCAAAAAATAATACATTGTTTTAATTTAACATCATAAAATTTAAAAAAATATTTTTTTTAAATACCATATCAAATTAAACTGAATCATTTTTTTTAACGGAGCGAACATTACTTTTTTAAAAACTTCAAATAACAGTTTTTATTTGGATGGTTGTTTACCTAGTGTTTTATTGTTTGTATATTTCATTTCACTTATACTATCGGGTAACTCTGTTTGTCAAATTTAAAATATTTTTTCTGTTTAAAAATGTTTATTCATTTTATAATTTATTTATTAATTTTAAATAAATATTATTAAATATTTTAAAAATCGTGTATAATCAATAACTATTATTTAACAAAAGAAAAATAAAAAGAATTATTTAATATGAAATGAAAAATTTATAATATTTTATTAATATAATATTTAATTAGGATATTGAAACAAACAATATAACTATTTAGTGTTCACATTTAAAAACACATCTTAAATTCATATAAGTATTCAGATTCATTGGAAACAGATGAGTTCTTAATCACTTGTAACTACTAGGTCAAGACATTTGAATATTTTGTTCTTGAAATGATCAAATATATAACATTATATAATCAAAAAATGTAATTTATTTAAACATTATATTGACTAAAATAATACAACATGATATGGTAGTAATATAATATGATAACATTGTAAAACTTTTTTTTGTTTCAATCTTTTTTAAAAAATATGTCTTCTATTTAAATATAGAAATAATTTTACTTTAAAGAAAAATATTTATCCTTAATTAGATAAGTTTTAGCCATATGAATGTCTAAATTTAGATAGTATATTTTTTAAAAGTTTTTTCGTTCTTAAGCATCATATCAATTAAACAGTGCCAAAATTATTATTAAAATTATTTGTAATTTTACCTACTCACTCTCCTAAATATGCATCATATTTTTTTTAGTTTATTTTTAAAAAATTTGCCTTTTTTTTATTTAAAATTAATTAGTATTAAAAAACTTTTTTTTCTTTTATGATAAGGTTTATAGTTATGTAAATATATATTGAAAAAATTACTTGGAATGATATATTTTAATAAATAATTATCGATTTTAATTATATTTTTTATTTATTATCATTTATAGCAACATCATGTTAAATCTGCAATGTGTATTAAAATTGAATTATGTACGTAATAAATATGTATTATAACTGTTCTTAAAAATATATTATGCTTGTTTTGTAAGAAATTGACACATTGTATTATAAGTGTATTAAAATGTGTGATAAATATATTAATTGTCAATAAAACTTGTATTATACGTGAATGATAAATTATTTTTGTAATATGTATTAAAATTATATTATAAATATATTAAAAATGATCAAGTGAAAAAATATTATTGTTATAAATAATAAATATTTTCTTAATATATATTTACCTAAGTTTTCCCTATATATTCCACATAATGAGTGTAATTTTTTGAACCATATAAATTGAAGACAAAGTAATATTATATAATTTAACGTGCTTGTTACTAGTAACATGTAAGTTGCAAGCTGTAATGAGTCATTAGTAGGAATTATTAGATATAATAATGTATTTACTAGCTTTAATATTATTTGACTCCTTACGTCATTAGTTGTATTTTTAATTTATATATTACTATCATATGTAGTATCTATATATTAAATCATGACATTACATATATAAGTACTGTTTTTTATTATAAGTATCCTATCCCAATATTATTATTATATTTTATTGACTGAATTACAATTTTAGTTTGAAGTCATTTGTGTTCATAAATAATATTTTCTTTTATATTGAAATATCATGATCCATCGATAACATTAATAAAATATATTTTATTTACTGAATTAAAATTTTATTTTGAAGTCATTTGTGTACATATATAATATTTTCTTTTATATCGAAATATCATGATCCATCGATAACATTAATAAAAGGAAAAATAATATTTTTAATGTGGTCCACCAGTGACATCAATAAAAGAAATAAAAAGTACTATTTGCATGGAGACAAAATCCATGCAACTTTCTACCCAATTTTATTTTATTATATATACTCTCTAATTACAAAATATAAATAAAAATAACCTTCTCATATAAAAACAAAACTATTGACAATTTTTTAAAAATATCTCTTTAGTGTCAATATGTATAATAATAGCATGGTATATTTAACCACAAGTTTCTAATTAGTAGGTTAGTGAATGTTGTACATAAAAGCTTACGTGTTAAACGTTTTACAGTAATTCAAATTTTGTTATATAAAAAGGAAAAAAACTTTAAATATTTTATTAAATTTTGAAAAAATGATTTATTTATATTATTAAAAGTATGATGTATTTATGTCATTTTATTTTTTTGAGAAAATGTTCATTCATATCATTATTTGTTGATAGAAAATAGTTTTCACTTACAAAATGACTTTTTTCACGTGGTCAATTATGATTTTTTCACATCATTAATTATATCATTTTTTAAAGGGAAAAATGTCACAGTGATAATTCAAAATTGAAGTAGAATTTCTAAATTGTTTAGAATTTATTAGTTTTTATATTTATTTAATTATATCTAATTTAGATTTTCAAACTCTAGTTTAATTTGATTTTTTACTTTTTATAAGTAAGAGATGTTACTTATTATTTTCAATATACAACAATATATAATATAAATAGAACTAGAATTGAAGTAAAATTTAAGAATCTTTGAATTTAAAAAATAAAATAATTTTCTTGAAATTGATAAGAATCTTCAACGTGGCCCCACCATGATAATTAGAATCTTGGAAGTTAGTTGACGATATTATTATGGTGTTTTGTGTATTTTAAAATGAGACATTTGTAGTCTATGACACCTAACATAAGTTGACAATTATATTATTATGATAATATCTAACTTTTTTCTAGGAAAAAATAAAATAAAAAGGAAAAGGGATGTAGAATTTTTTTTCATCAACTTGTTTGTAAATTTCTTATTTTTCTCTACCGAATCATTAAAGTAGTGGCCTCTATTAGACATTGATTGATGGGTGCATATGATGGTGTTAAAGTCAAAGAAATCAATGAAAGAAAAATTATAAAAATTATTTTGATGATTATGTTTGTTAGGATTGAAATAAGGAAGACATACTTTACTATGAATTATGATATATACTTAATTTATTTTTATTTTAAATTATATTATATATTTTATAGGTAAGGATAAAAATAACATACTTTTAAAATAAAATTAACATTTCTCCTTTGTAAATTTATAATTACAGAAATTCCTCAAACTGATACAACAATATAAGCGTCGATACATTAATCTAATGTACGGAATACATTAATCGTTAAGTAAGATACATTACATTCTATATATGATACACCAATATGATGTACATTTTATACATAATACACTATCTGATGCACGAAATGTATTAATATGATGCGCGAGATACATTAATTTAATGCGTGAAAATAAAGGATTTCGGAAATTTGTAAAACTAATATGGGATAATGGTAATAAGAGAACTTAAACATGGGATTTTTGTATATTTCCTAATTATGATAAATTAATTTTTCCTTCTTCCTTAATCCTCTCAATACATGTGAGATTTAAAACTAAATCTTGTAATCGCAAGTGTACAACGAGGGGAAAAAATATTATTATTATTATAATGTATCTTGTATCATGTATCTGAGATAGATTTCGTATTGATCAAAATTTTGATTTTATTAAGTTTTATAAATTAGTATTTGTCAATTATACACATGTATCTGAGTACATCTTCATCACTATTTTTGAAATTTTTTGAATCTTTATCACTGTTTTAGAGTAAATCTTCATGTATTTGTCGATTATACACATGTATTTAGGGGTAAAATTTATTTGCACAGGGTGTTTATATCAATTCAATATATGGTGTCATGTGTTTAAATTTATTATTCATTTTATTTTAACTTTAATTAATTAACATGTGTTTTACTTCATTGAATCACATAGTAATAAAAATTGTATTAATTTAATGCAAACACTCGGTCGCATAATTTTTTTTGATATATGAGTGTAAGATTTTATGAATACGCTCCAATTATGTATCTGAGTTTCCCACGAGTTTTGAGGTATCTGAATATTTTTATGTATCTTCTTAATGTAAATGATATTGCTGGAAAAACAAACTCGAAGTTTTTAAAGAATTAAAAAGAAGAAAGTAAGTAAAGCTGGGTGAATTTCTAAAAAAAATGGAAGGATTTTAATTTTTTTTGAATTTTCTTACAAGCTTTGATGCATCAAAATATTGTAAAGTTATAACAAGCATGATTTTCTCCTTAATTTATGGCTTTCAGTTACATATCTTAATCAGTTAGACTTAATGAATTTGTATCTAATTATTATATTTCTAAAAAGTTATCTAGAAGCAACATATACATGTATCGAAGGTAGAAAATATGGTATGAAATGTAAATACACAAACTAGAGAAAAAGAGATAATTAAATATTAAACTAGTGAAATTTGTATTGTTTGAAATAATTAGATATTAATTTAAGTAAAGATTGAGAGAGGATGAATCAAATAACAAAAGAGAAATATACCAAAAAGAAACATTAGAAAAATTATAATAGTATAAAATATTGAGATCATTTGGACAAAAAAAAAAAAGAAAAAAAGAAGAGATTCATACCACTGATAGGTACCAGCTTATATCTCACAAAAACAAAAAAATTTAGTTAAATATATATATTTTTTCTTTCAAAAAAAAAAAACAGAGAACACTTAATTGAGATTTAAAAAGAAAAACTTTCACATATAATCATTTAAAAATAATTAATTATTTTCTTTGATAATTACTGGTAGCTACATGTTATATGGAGGAGAGAGGCGAGTGAGACCGGGAGAGAGAGGAGAGAGAGAAAGGGGGTGGGGAAGAGTGGGAAAAAAGTGAATTGTATATGTATATTGGTTAGATAATTGTATATTATATATATGTATTTGTATATATGACAAGAGAGAATGGAGAGGGAGAAGAGAGACGAGCCAGATCGAGAGAGGTAGGAGAGAGGAGAGCGAAAGAAGGTAGAGAGTGAAAGAGAGGTGAATTGTATATGTATATAATCATATACATATGCATTTGTATATATGGCAAGCGAGATTGGGAGATGGAGGAGAGATACAAGCGAGATTGAGAGAGGGAGGAAAGAGACAGCAACAGAGGGAAGAGAGTGGAAGAGAGATGAATTGTATATGTATTTAAGTTAAATAATTGTATGTTATAAATATAAATTTTATATCTTAGCAAATTATACATATATAAACGTGACTAATTAAACAAACTCAAAGTCAGCTCACGTAATTAATATATAATTTTTAGTTACAAATGATAATTAAAATAAATTATAGCTATGATAAGTAATTAAATAGTATAAATTTGCTTTGTTGCATAATTTTCTCATATATATATATATATATATATATATATATATATATATATATATATATATATATATAACGTGGGTCCGTCTCTCGATTGACGTATATATTTCACCAAACTATTTTAGATAATATCACATGGAACAATGACATTGATTTAAGTTTGTCAATTATTTATACTCTCTGTAACGTATCATTTTAATTCTTATACAACTTGCTACCTACTACTTCACGCCATTCTGAATGAAAGAAATGTCTGGATACAGAGGGAGTTTACTATTTAACAGCTACTTCCTTCATTTGAAAATAAATGAACTTTGCCTCTTTTTTTTTATTATTGGAATGAATTTTTTAAGATTAAAAATTATCAATTTTTTTTGGTCAGTCTCCCTCTCTCTCTCTTTTTGTTTTTTTGGGTAACTAAGAGATTTTATTAATCACCCCGTAGAAGCTTTACAAATCCACAGCAATGCAGCAGCTGAGCGTGCTATCTCAAAAAACTATTTCTAATTTTTAGAATAATTAGGAAAGAAGTAAACAGGGGAACTTATATAAATTCCAGTAATTTGTGAGTTAATTATATATATATATATATTAGTTTGTAATAGGTGTCACACTCCTTTTTCGCACGTTATTGATTTAGGGATTATTCTTATGTTTCAGAGTTGTCACTTCGAATTGAGTTGTGGTGTCTCAACTCACTTTTTTTTTTAAATTCCTAATCAAAAGAAAAATGATTCTTTGATTGGTCTATGAACCGATGGAAATATATTAGGCATCCTCGAGTCTCATGGTTCTAGCACGATCACTTTTATTAACTTATACTTCTTTTAACTATTTTTTGGATATATTTTATATGCTACAATTTTGCTCATATTTTAATTGTTGAATTTTTATTAGTCTTAAACCAGATGCATAACTGCATTCTCGATCTTGACGTTTAGAGACATAACTGTCTTCTTCGCATAAATTGTAGGAAAATCAATATTTTATGGACAAGGTGCATCACCGCATCTTTGAATTATTCTTTTTAATGTATCAAAAAAGATGTGTAACCACATTCTTATGAAACCAATATTTTTGAACATGCGTAAAACACATCTTATGTTATAAGACAAATATCAAGTCATATTTTTATTTTTTTTATCTTAAAACTAATGGCAAAATTAGACATACGCATATTGCAATTTCTGTTGGGAATTAAACACACAACACAAAGCCCAACAATCTCCCACTTGGAGGCTTGAAGAATTTCAACTGTCATCCACTTAGAACACTTGTATGTCTAGTAATCTTTTTCAACTCTCTCCTGTTACAGCGGCCTTCTCATCAGTCAACTGAAAGGCCCGTTGAAGCTCCCCGAAGCTTCAACACATCAGTCACGGCTGAAACTGCCCTTGACTCGTCCTCGGTCCCTACCGGCTCCCACTTGAGACACGAACTGCCGGATCCTAGAACTCCCTGAGAACAAACACTCTCCATACTCAACAAGAATTTTCTAGAGACGTATCAACAGCTGGAATACTGGTTCTCTTGACCCACTGTCTTCTAGGAGCCTTGGCTGAAGCACGGCCGGTGCTCCCACTGCCACAAACGCCTCTGACTGGTCTTCCTGAACCTTTCCTTGCTCGTTCATCCTGAATCTGACCTGTGGCTCTGGGTTTCTTTCTTGCAAAGACAACCTTCTTCTGCCCACGAGATTCTGTGAACCGGACTTTGTTTTTCTTCTGAACTGGGACGGTCACTCCCTCAGACGGTAATCCGATAATATACAACGATCCTCTTTTTGTTCCACGAGCCATGACAAGATTGCCCCTCACGACCTTCCACTGCCCATTTCCGAACTTCACATGATGTCCCTGTTCATCCAACTGCCTAACAAAAATCAAACTTTTCGTCAAGCTTGGAACAACTCTGACATCCTTCAAGGTCCAGAAATCGACTGGCGTCTTCAGCACCATGTCACCCATGCCCGTAACATCAAGAGCTCTATCGTCTGCAAGCCTTACCTTTCCAAAGTCTCCAATAACCAGATTCTGCAATGCTTCACTGCTGTGGGTAGCGTGAAAAGAAGCACCAGAATCCATGACCCAGGAATCCACATTGCTCTCCGCGCAACAGATAAACAAATCCTCGTTGGCGCTGTCTTCTGCAATGTTGACTTGTTTGTCTTTCTTGCATTGATTCCTGAAATGCCCCACCTCCTTGCAGTTCCAACATGTTACACCTGAGCCATCCCGAGCCTTCGACTGACTCCTTCTTCGGTTCCTGCTCCCACTACCTCTGTTATTTCCTCTGCCTCTGACGACGTTTAGCATATCACCTGATGATTCTCCAAAACTCCTTCTGACATCCTCGCCAAGAACGAGATCACGAATCTTCTAAAAGGTGAATCCATTAGGTCCCACTGAACTGGCAACTGCTGTAACCGTTCCGGACCAACTGTCAGGCAATGATGATAACAGTAGTAAAGCTTGAACTTCATCATCGAACTTAATGCCAACTAACAAAAGTCTGGCTAAGATCGAATTCAATGAGTTGATGTGCTCGGTAACTGAACTGCCTTCCTTCATCTTTGTGTTCACCAACTCTCTAATCAGAAAAATTTTGTTTGCTGCAGATGGCTTCTCGTACATGTTAGACAAGGCTTCCAAGATGCCTTTCGCTGTCTTCTCCTTAAGAATGTTGAACGCAACATTCTTGGTCAACGAGAGTCGGATAACTGACATAGATTTCCGATCCAAACCTGCCCATCTGCATCAGACAATTTTCCTGGCTTGTCACCCAAC
This sequence comes from Solanum peruvianum, assembly GCA_027705065.1. NCBI lineage: Eukaryota > Viridiplantae > Streptophyta > Magnoliopsida > Solanales > Solanaceae > Solanum > Solanum peruvianum. The sequence goes on from JAKWJD010001755.1 coordinate 5,681,091, forward strand.
ACTACGTCCAAATCTTTCTGAACCAGCAAATCTTCAATCTGCATCTTCCACCAACTGAAATCTGTACCATCGAACTTCTCAATTCGAAACTTTCCATCTTCTGCCATCTCAAAGGACTAAATGAGATACTCGGTACAACTAATTTCAGATCTTGGTAATTTCATCAGAAATATTGCACCACATAAAAAACCGCACCTTCGACAATTCCCTTAACGGCGCCTACAGACAGCGGGCGGTGATTTGGACGATGCTCACGATCTGGACGCTCGCGGCTGGATCTGAGGCTCCTCGACGCGGCGGCCACTGGACGGCAGCGGCGTTCTCTGCCTCGCTGGGCTACGATCTGCGGCAGATCTCCTTCGATCTGGGCTGCCTGGTTCGCGGCGGCTGCTGCTCGCGAATGGCGGTTCCAGATCCTCGGCGTCTTGCACGGCTGTAGCTTGCGAACGGCGGCGGCACACTCCTTTCCGACGCGGCGGCCAACGGAACGGCGCGACGGACAGCACACGGACGACGGCTGTTCGCACCCTGCGCGGTTCTCCTACCCGGCTGCTGCTTGAGGTTACCCACACGGTAACGGCGGCTACTCCTCCCTGCACACAGTTCTTTACACAAGAACCCTAGGTGACAATTTCTCACAGTTTGTGTTACAATGTTGTTGAAACCTCGCTCTGATACCAATTGTTGGGAATTAAACACACAACATAGAAATCCTGTAAGTGTGTTGTGTGAGAGGAAATGAGAGGGCCCTGAGAAGGAGGATCTGTTGTGTAGGGGCTTTGTGGAGGCTTGTGAGCCGGCCCGACCCATTACTGAAACCCTAGGTTAACCATTTGGTTTTCCTATAAATATGATCCTTGTATTTGTAATTCTGTAGTAGCACAAGTGAAATAAAATCCTCTTGTTACAGTCGTGGAGTAGGGAAACCGAACCACGTTAAATTCTTGTGTGTCCCGTTTGTGTTCCGTTTCTCTTTTCTCTAGATTATTTGTGTGTGTTGTGTGTTTAATTCCCAACAATTTCTTATTAATCTAATCAAATAATGATGTTTTTAATATTAGATAAAGTTGACTAAACAAACTATTAGAATAATTTTGTTAGACATTAGTTGATTTTGGTTGGAAATGAGAGGTACTTAATTGATAACAACATATGGTACAAAGATGAAAAATAAATGTATATAGAATTATAATAAAAAATATTGCAATATTATTGTATTAAAATTAAATACACATAAAATTTGAGCAAACTTCATAACATTGAAAAAAAGTAATAGATAATTATAAAAATGAAATTGTACAAAAAGTTAAATTGTACCTCTTGCAAAATTAATTCACGAAAAAAAAAATAATCTTAATAAGGAATCTTGAAACTACGAAAGTCAACCTCAACCTCAACTCCAACCTCAACCTCAACCTCAATCAATCTTTGTTTGAGGATGAATAAAAACTAAAAATAAAATAATACGAGAGTGAGTAAGGATATTATTGTACGTGTGAATAAGTTTGGTGTTGACTAATGTGGAGTTGTGATATTGTTTTATCTTCCTCTTTTTCTTTTGGTGTTGTGTGTCGTGTATGTTTTTGTATTAGTATGTGTGTGGGTGTTGTTTAGGAAAAATGGAGATGTGGGGAGTGTGCAGATGGGTAGTGGGTAGAAAATGGGGTAGTGGGTAGGTTACACATAAATAAAAAATAAAAATTAACTAATTAATATAAATAAATAAATAAGGTTAAATAGCTAATTAAAAAAATAATAATTGAAAAGTATTAATTTATTAAATCTAAATTAACAATATATATACATTTTATAATTTTTCATTTCTTTTTTAAATAATAAAACAAATAAAACTTACCTTAAAAAGTAATTATAGTTTTGTTGTTTTTCAATCTTATAAAATAAACTTAAAAATAAGATAAAAGTAAATATATTTATTTAGATTTATAAAATTATATAAGCTTTAAAAAATGGAGTAAAATTTAATTTCGATAAAAATTATGTATCTACAATAGGGATAATTATATAGAATGAGAAACTAATAATGTAAAATAAATACAGTAGCTACAGTTTGATTTATTTGTGTTCCATAACAAATTGTTTGTCTGTCCCTCTCTCCCTCATATTTTCGCTCGCCACTCTCTCTCTCTCTCGCTCGCTTCTCTCGCTTTATACAATAGAATTGTATAAATTGTGTTTCTGTTTGTATAAAGCGAGAGAAAATTGTATATACACATGCAAATACACATATCTCTATCCTATTACACTTATAATTATACAATACAAATATTTTCCTGCCCTAGTCTCTTTTGTCTTTCTCTCTTTCTCGTTTTATACATATTCAAATTGTATATAATTTCTCTCTTTTCTCGTTTTATACATGCGATTCAATTGTGTATTCCCTGCCCAAGTCTCTTTTGCCTTCTCTTTCTCGTTTTATACAAATTCAAATTGTATATAATTTTTCTCTTTCTTGTTTTATACAATTTGATTCAATTTTATATTTCCTGCCCATGTCTCTTTTGTCTTTCTCTCTTTCTCGTTTTATACAAATTCAAATTGTATATAATTTCTCTCTTTCTCGTTTTATACAAATTCAAATTGTATATAATTTCACTCTTTCTTGTTTTATACAATTCGATTTAATTGTATATAAATTCAAATTTTATACAAATATACAAACACATACAATTGAATGGAGAGACTAACAACCATTTTACACAATGAGAGGCTAACAACAATTATACAAATGGCCTGCCAGCGAAATTATACAAGTTTGAAGAGGAATCAACAAATTATACAATTGCTTCTTTGTATATATGTATAGCGAAATAGGCATAACTTTCAGTTGTATATGTATAGCGAATTATACATATATATGTTTACTATGGAGCGCAATTATGCAAAATTTGCTATAAAATTCAAATTTGAATTTTGTGTTTGCTATATGTGAAAGTTGCCCTTGTAATATTATGCATGATATTGGTGCATACAGATACGTCCAGATATATGTATCTAGGATATATGAGATCAAATTTAGATGTAGTTTGTTAGAGATACATTATTAACAAGTAAATTCGCATGTATCTGGAATATGTAGCTATTCTCGCTCGCCTCTCTCCCATCTCGCTCGCCTCTCTCTCGTGTATATATATGATATCCTAGATACATTTGAATCACTCTAGATACATATAAATATACATATCTAAAGTGTATCAATTTAAATACATATAAATACATGTATCCAGTGTGATTTGCATGTATCTGAAACAAATATGAATTTTGCATGCCCCCCTCCCCAATCTTGTTGGTCTCTCTCCCTGTTTTTTTTTTGTCTCTAACAACAAAATTACATGTATCTAAATATAAGATACATAAAAAACTCATAAATAATAATAAAATAAACAAAATATTTTAAAACTATAGCAAATAATAATATATATAATAGTAAAGTATGTTACCGAGTATGCTTTAATTAATATGATTAGCTATAAATTTCAAAAGGTGTGTCGCATTCTAAAAGTTATTTATTTTAAAATGCAAAGAGTATTTCTTGTTTAAGGCATTGATTAGTATATTAGTAAGAATATTTTTTGAAATTTTAAGGATGGAATAATTCTTTTAAAAGGCATGCTCAAATTAAAAATATCACTTATTAAGAACGGAAAGGAGCAGTATTAGTACTAGTACTCAGTCTCCAATGTGGTTAGTTATCATTTGTTTTCATTAAAACTAAAACATATAAATTCGAAGGCTTAATATCATAATATGTTAGTCTCAGACATCTAAATGCTAAATAACTAAAACTATTTATTTTTTAATATATAAATGTGCATAATTTATTTAAATATAACACCTATACATTCAAATAAATAAATTACCTACTAAAATATAGAAATTTATTAAAATAAATTAATTATTGAGAATTTTTATGTTCGCTGGTAATGGTGGAAATGATTTGTAATGAAGGTAATGATTGGTGTTGATAGCTAGTAATGATAGTGGTGATACTTGTAATTAGTGGCATACACAAAAATTTTCGTAACAAATATCATTTATCAAAAATGATAAACACTAAAACATCACATACATATATAGTATAAAGAAAATATTATAATTTTTTCTAAATAAACATCTAAGACTGGTCAACGGACCGGAACCGAGTCACCGAACCGGAATGAACCGGTACCGGACCGGACCGGAATCCGTTGACTGGAATTTTGACCGGTACCGGAATGAACCGGACCGGAATTACCGGGATGGTTCATCGGTTCCGTCCCGTTCCACTATATACCGGGACGGAACCGGGATGATCCGGAACGGACCGGGATGGAACGAGACGGGATTAACGGGATGATATTTTTTAAATTACGAAAATATTTTTTTTTTAAGTACAAATTAATAGTTTTTAAATTTATACTATAATTTTTAACTTAAGTTTATTTTAAAGATATTTTATTAATTTTTTTTATTATTGTTAAGTTTGCAAGTAATCTAATAAAGTTTTCAAAATTTAATCTTTTGAAGTTTATATTTATAAGTTATTACTTATATTCATTAATATTTATTTTATAAGTTATATTTATAACTTGTATCTTGTAAATATTAAATAAATAAAATTTGTAATTTTAAAAAATTAAAAACAATTACAAAAATAAAAAAATATCAATTTAATTTATTTAAATTTGTAACAAATTACAATTTCAATTTACAACTATTAGTAGAGTACATAGCTTACGCAACCACCTTCTAGGAAGGGTTCTGTTTCAACTATGTCTCGAATGTAATACTAATAGTTGTATAGTCCCGTAAATCCTCTTTCTAACTCAGCTAGGGATTGATTGTGATCAACTTCTGGTCTTGGTAAAGCTCGTTGACGATCTTGAATTTCGATGCCATCATCACTACCACATCCAATAGCTGAATCTATGAAAAGTTCAAATTGACTATCTAACTTTGGAAGTCCTTGATTTCTACGCTCAGCATTTATCCAGTCTCTAAATAACACTGATATTTCCAGGCTGTCTTCTGCTAACGAATATCTGTGGTCTCGAATTTGAAATCTTGCCGCGCTGAAAGCTGCCTCCGAAGCTACTGATGATCCTTGAATTGCAAACACATCCTTCACCATCCTACTAAGTTTTGGATATTGAGCTCCACGATTTCTCCACCAGTTCAATAGTTCCGGTATACCATTATCGTTTATAATATCATCTGTACCCTGTTCAAGATATTTAACAAATTCACATTTATTAGAAGAGTCAAGACCAAGTTTATGTTTCACTCGTCCATGAGCACTTACTTGATTCATAGACGTTTGAGGATTTTCAACATTATCTAAGAATGAATATTTATCATACATTTCTTTTGCAAAGTATTTTATACTACTATTTGACATGTTACCAAATCAGGTTCTTCTTCAGGTTGAATATCTAAATTCTGATAAATGCATTCAACTAAAGCTTTTGCACCATATTCTTTATATTCGGGGTTGAAAAGAAGTGCAGTTAAATAAATTTGAGGAATAGGAAAAAATATTTTTTAAATTTTGTAATCATAACTTCAATAGCAGAGGTGAATAAAGTATTTGTTTTATATTCAGAAAAAATAGATGAAATCTCACATATGTGTATTAAAATTTCAGAAATAGTAGGATAATATATTCCAGAAAATTTTTTAGTAGCATCATAAAATGATTTCAAAAATATTCTAAGTTCATTTATTTCATCCCAATCACTATCATTAATTTTAAATTCAGGATAAGCATTATGATTATTAAATAGCGTAGTAATAGGTTGCCTATATGCATAAGCAACTTCAAGCATATCATAAAAGGAATTCCATCTATTTTTTACATGCTTCGGAACTTTTCTAAACGGAAGTTTAAATGCATTACAAAGTTTTTTAAATTGATTAATTCTACTACTACTATTCATATGAAAAATGTAAAAACAAGCATTATCAATTTTATCACAACTATTTTCAAATAATTTCACACCGTCACTAACAACCAAATTTAATATATGCGCGGCACATCTAACATGAAAAGCATATTTACTAATAGGACAAAGTCTAGGTTCTAGCAATTAATAGCATTTAAATTAGCAGAGGCATTATCTAAAGTAATACTAATGACTTTATCACAAAGACCAAAAAAATCTAAAATTTCCAACACAGTAGTAGCAATATAAATTCCGATTTTTTTCTTTTGACAAATTTTATAACCAATAATTATTTTTTGTAAATTCCAATTATAATCGATCCAATGCGCAGTAACAGTTAAATAATCAAAACCATTAGGACTACGACCCATATCAGTAGTAATAGCAACTCTACAATCCATTAGTTCAAAATAGGCACGTAAATATTGACAATGTTTTTCTTGAAATTCGAAAATATCTCTTTTTACCATGCTTCTTGATAAACCTTGAAAACTAGGATTATGTTTCACGAATATAAGCAATAAAACCCGGATGTTCTCCAAAACTAAAAGGTAAACCACAAACAACAACCATTTTAGCAAAGTTTTCACGATCACGATCCTTGTTATAGGTTCGATGTGTAAGAGGACCACTTGGTTCGAAGTATTTAACTCACTTTGAACCATATTTGATCCTCTAACCGATTCTTCAACATTACAATTTCCACCACCTTCAAGAGAAGACATATATGCAAACCACTCTTTACTATGCTTGTTAATCAAATGTTTTTTTAATCCCCCCGTTGCTTCCCGTCCCACCAGATGTATATTTAAAATGTTGTTTAAAAGATTACATATACTAAAAGTTTTTTCTTCATTCAAATAACAAAATTTCCACACATGTGATTTTAAAGAACGTTGTACCTTGGTCTTACCTCTAGTTGGAATAATAGGGGGACGAGTAGTTCCAACCGGAGGTGGAGCTTCAATACCTATACTATTGACTGTATTGAGGTCGGCGGCGGGGCTAGTCGGTGTATCATCTAAATCTACTTCTTCATCTAAATTTAATTGTTCATCCGTTTCCACTTCTTCATTTTCTTGATTAATACCATAATGTCTTTCATAGAGTTCATGGGGAGTCAGACTATCTGAATTAATATTTATAGGACCGGGACGGGAAAAACTAGTTTCATTCACATGCGTAAATTCATCTGTATTTATTCTAACAAGAGGAATTTTAGTTTTAGACGAACTAGCACCTTTGTTAGTTTTTTTAACTAATTTTTTTACTGATTCTACTAGACCTTTTTTACTTCCACTTTTTTTAGAATACTCCATGATATAAAATTATAAATTATAAAATACGAAACTTAACAAGAACAATAATATAACAAGAACAACTTACAAGTTAAATAATAAATACAAAAAATAAATATAAGATTAGAGAGTGGAACGAAGTTACCAAACGTTTGTATAAGAACAAACGATTATAATGAAAATTAAAATATTGATGTCGAAACTTGAAATTTGAAGAAGATTCCTCCTCCGAAATACACCAAATGACCAAATGATATAAGTTATAAATATCAATGTAATTTGGAAATATATATTCTCTCAAATACTCAGATTGTATTTGTAAGTTGTAAACTTGTTACTTGTAATTATAAAATTTTTACAACAACTCTAATTTATACAACAAAAAACTAGCCGTTTTTTAATTTTTTCCGTTAAAATTTAAGGCTGTTCTCGGGAAAAGGTAGGGGGGGGGGGCGGGGGGGCTGCCTGCACTGCAGCTGCAGTGCTGCTTTATGCAGACTGCAGTCTGCAGGCTGCAGGGGCGGGCAGGGGATGGGCCAGGCGGGCAGGCGCGGGCAGGGGCGGGAATTTAAAAAATTTAAAATTTAAAATATAATTTATAAAAAATATAAATATAAATTATATAAAATTAAAATATAAAAAAATTAATATATATTAAATAAACCGGACCGGAACCGGACCGAACCGGACCGGACCGGAACCGGAATGAACCGGTACCGGTACACCGGTACGAAACTACGGTTCCGTCCCGTTCCGTGTATCGGTTTAGAATATCCCGGCCCGTCCCGTAGGCAACCGAAACGGGACGAACCGGAACGGTACCGGTACGTCCCGTTCCGTTGCCCAGTCTTATAAACATCACAGACTTATAAAAGTTATAAAGAAAATATTATAACTTTTTAAAAATAAATAATAATAATTTGTAGCTAACAATTATTAGTGCTAATTTTTTTAAGAATAATATTGATAGTGCTAAATATATTTTTAGGGCAACTTTCACATATAGCAAACAAAAAACTCATATTTGTATGCTATAGCAAATTTTGCATAATTGCGCTCCATAGCAAACATAAAACTGTATAATTTGCTATACATATACAATTGTATAATTCGCTGGCCTAAATTGTATAATTCGCTGGCCTATTTCGCTGCAATTGTATAATTTGTTTTTCATACAGCTGAATCGAATTAAAATGTATGTATATTTAATTATAAGTGTATAGCAAGAAGATATATGTTTTCTCGCTTTATACAAAAATAGAAACACAATATATACACTTCTGTTGTATAAAGCTAGAGAAAATTGTATAATTCGTTGGCCTTTTTCTCTGCAATATTTGAAGTAAAATGTTTGTAAATTGTATAATTAAGTGTATAACACGAAGATATACATTTTTGCATGTGTATGTACAATTTTCTCTCGCTTTATACAAAACAGAAACAGAATTATACACTTCTGTGTATAAAGTGAGAGAGGCGAGCGAGAACGGAGAGTGGCGAGCGAGATTTTTGGGAGAGAGACGCTGACAAATTTTAGCTAATGTTTGTTATGGAGCATAATTAAATCAAACCCTAGCTATTCCATTTAATTTAGGTTATTAATTTGCTATTATATACAATTTTCCCATATTTTTATATAGAGAACCCAATGAAGAGAAATTAAAAAGGCAAAAGAAGAAAAGAAAGAAAATAATAACCAAACAATAAAATCTAGTAAAATTTTATTAATAGTAAGGTTGTTAGGATTCAATCCCACAAACTCACACGAAAAATTTAAGCACTCAACCAATTGTGTCATGTTACATTAGTGTCAAGTTTGGCACACTGTTCTATATATAAACATCACAGACTTAGAAAAGTTATAATGAAAATATTATAACTTTTTAAAAATAAATAATAATAATAATTTGTAGCTAACAATTATTAGTGCTAATTTTTTTAAAAATAATATTGATAGTGCTAAATATATTTTTTGGGCAACTTTCACATATAGCAAACAAAAAATTCATATTTGTATGTTATAGCAAACTTTGCATAATTGCGCTCCATAGCAAATAAAAACTGTATAATTTGCTATACATATACAATTGTATAATTCGCTGGCCTAAATTGTATAATTCGCTGGCCTAAATTTTATAATTCGCTGGCCTATTTCGCTGCAATTGTATAATTTGTTTTACATACAGTTGAATCGAATTAAAATGTATGTATATTGCATAATTATTAGTGTATATGTGTTTTTCTCGCTTTATACAAAAATAGAAACACAATATATACACTTCTGTTGTATAAAGCTAGAGAAAATTGTATTTCACTGCAATTGTATAATTCGCATATAATTCGTTGTCCTTTTTCTCTGCAATATTTGAAGTAAAATGTTTGTAAATTGTATAATTAAGTGCATAACACGAAGATATACATTTTTGCATGTGTATATACAATTTTCTCTCGCTTTATACAAAACAGAAACAGAATTATACACTTCTGTGTATAATGCGAGAGAGGCGAGCGAGAACGGAGAGTGGCGAGCGAGATTTTTGGGAGAGAGACGCTGGCAAATTTTAGCTAATGTTTGCTGTGGAGCACAATTAAATCAAACCCTAGCTATTCCATTTAATTTAGGTTATTAGTTTGCTATTATATACAATTTTATCATATTTTTATATAGAGAACCCAATGAAGAGAAATTAAAAAGGCAAAGAAGAAAAGAAAGAAAAAAATAACCAAACAATAAAATCTAGTAAAATTTTATTAATAGTAAGGTTGTTAGGATTCAATCCCACGAACTAACACGAAAAATTTAAGCACTCCACCAATTGTGTCATGTTACATTAGTGTCAAGTTTGGCACACTGTTCTATATATAAACATCACAGACTTATAAAAGTTATAAAGAAAATATTATAACTTTTTAAAAATAAATAATAATAATTTGTAGCTAACAATTATTAGTGCTAATTTTTTTAAAAATAATATTGATAGTGCTAAATATATTTTTTGGGCAACTTTCACATATAGCAAACATTAATTCATATTTGTATGTTATAGCAAACTTTGCATAATTGCGTTCCATAGCAAACATAAAACTGTATAATTTGCTATACATATACAATTGTATAATTCGCTGGCCTAAATTTTATAATTCGCTGGCCTATTTCGCTGCAATTGTATAATTTGTTTTACATACAGTTGAATCGAATTAAAATGTATGTATATTGCATAATTATTAGTGTATATGTGTTTTTCTCGCTTTATACAAAAATAGAAACACAATATATATACTTCTGTTGTATAAAGCTAGAGAAAATTGTATTTCACTGCAATTGTATAATTCGCATATAATTCGTTGGCCTTTTTCTTTGCAATATTTGAAGTAAAATGTTTGTAAATTGTATAATTAAGTGCATAACACGAAGATATACATTTTTGCATGTGTATATACAATTTTCTCTCGCTTTATACAAAACAGAATTAGAATTATACACTTCTGTGTATAAAGCGAGAGAGGCGAGCGAGAATGGAGAGTGGCGAGCGAGATTTTTGGGAGAGAGACGCTGGAAAATTTTAGCTAATGTTTGTTATGGAGCACAACTAAATCAAATCCTAGCTATTCCATTTAATATAGGTTATTAGTTTGCTATTATATACAATTTTATCATATTTTTATATAGAGAACCCAATGAAGAGAAATTAAAAAGGCAAAGAAGAAAAAAGAAAAAAATAACCAAACAATAAAATCTAGTAAAATTTTTATAGTAAGGTTGTTAGGATTCATCCCACAAACTCACATGAAAAATTTAAGCATTCAACCAATTGTGTCATGTTACATTGGTGTCAAGTTTTGCACACTGTTATAATATTATATATATATATATATATATATATATAGTATATATATATATATATATATATATATATATATATATATATATATATATATATTTGACAAAGTCGTGTCACGTGATAGCGTTTGGTAACTACTAGATCCGTCCTTGGCTTTGATAGTAAAGGTGATTATTCTTGTAGTTACTATCATGATAGAGACAATTGATAATAGTGGTGGTGAATATGATGTTGAAGTTGAATGATGTTAGTTATTGGCGGTGTTGATTGTAGTGGTTGACGTTGATTCTCGTAGCGTAGATGATAATTTTAATGGTGGAGTTGGTTGATAATATGGATTGATCGTGGTGATAATGGATGATCCTGGTGGTCGTGACCGCAACGAAAGTGATAGTGGCGACTAAATAATATGTGACAATTGACCATGTGTTAGTGATAATTAGCGACAGTACAAGTTGTGATGATAGAGTTGGTTGGGATTAGGTGTCAAGTGATAATGGTTAATAGTGGTGGTAGAGGCGACATTTATATAATTATAATGATGAAAGTGATATGTGCAGCAGTGACGGACAATAATAGTTGATAAAGATGGTAGTCACCAATGATAGAAAAAGTAATTGATGATGATAATGATAATTGACAATAATGGTGATTATTATGATGACAAAGATGGTCAGTGACGGCAGCTTGTGATTGTGGCAAGAGAGGAAGCAAACATTAATCGCACAAGAATACAACTTGTTTGGTTCAAGTCTTATATTACTTTTTAACTTAAATAAAAGATTATCGATTTTCAGAATTTAGAACTAAATCAAACTAACATAATGTTATTTTGATTTTTATGTGAATTTAGATCGGGTGATTTTATCATTCTCGTGAACACTCTTAGAAGTGGGTTAAAAAAATCTAACACGGTTTGACTATTTTATAGCTATACTATTTAAAAGAGAACTTTTACATTGTAAATTCTTTGGAAATAAGTTTTTTTTTTATTTCTTTTAATCAATAGTAAATCGGCTGCTTAATAGAGTGTTCACACAATATTGTAGTTTAATTACTTAGAAGAGTGATATAATCGACTAATGCAAACACATATATTTCATGAGTTGACATCACATTCTTTATTGGAGAAGAATTTATTTTATTAAAAAATAAAAGAGAAAATAAAACATACTATAAGATCTTATACTATGTAGTATAAGATCACGGAGGACTATAGACGCAATGGTAAATAATTAAGCAAATAAAAATCAAAGGACAACAACGACCCAAATAAAGACCCTGGTACTGAAATAAACTGAATTCACTGAAGATAAAAACTAAATAAAAGAAAACAGATAAATCCTCCTCCCAAGACAATCAAATTAACGACCGGCTTCAATTGCAGAAGCTTTTGAATCATTAAGGAACCTCTCTATAGCATCAAAATTGTTGGAGGAATCATAAGCATATGCCTTGCCAGTCGGGGAAAAAGCGACAATAGTAACATGTGCTCCCGTTGTCATATAAAGATCATGTGCTTCCTTGACAAAACTAGCCCATAGCTTTTTGAAAAGTACCATACGTTTCACTTTAGATGTTATCATTTTCCATTTAATCTTCTGCCGGCGTAGAATTTTAGTTTGTGCCATTACAACAGTTTTTGGGGAAAGAAGATGGTTTGATAGAATAGGCTTGAGAGACTTTGGGAATACAATTGTGCAATTTATAGGCGATGATTCTTTTTTAATTTCATGATTAAGTCAAGTATATAAATGAATTGCTTATTATGTACTTTTCTTTGAGATTTACAATCTTTAAAATACATGACTCTAATTTTGCAGTACATAAGTTATATTTTTTCCTTTCAAGTGTTTCAAGAGATTTACAATCCTTAAAACACATTTTGACTCTCGTCTTAACTAAGTTAATTTTTTTTCCATTCAAGTGTTTGCAATCCTTAACGTATATTTTGACGGAACATCGATTATATTTTTTCCATTCAAGTGTTTCAAGAGACTTACAATCCTTAAGATACATTTTGACTTCACTTTTATCAGTACACAAGTTGCATTTTTTCCATTAAAGTGTTTTAAGAGATTTACAATACATTGACTCCAATTTTGACGATAGATGGGTTACATTATTTCCATTCAAGTGTTTCAAGATATTAAAAATCCTTAAAATACATTTTGACTCCACTTTTGTTGGTACACAAGTTGCATTTTTTTTTCATTTAAGTGTTTTAAGAGATTTATAATCCTTAAAAAATATTTTGACTTCATATGTAACTGTATATCAGTTATATTTTTTTCGATTCAAGTGTTTCAACAAAATTACATTCCTAAAAATACATTTTAACTCAGATTTTAAAGGTACACATTTTTTATTAAAATGTTATAATAGATTTGCAATCGTTAATATAAATTTTGATTCTGATTTTGAAGGTATCCCAGATCACAAATTTTCCATTCAAGTGACATCTTCTAATTTTTCCAAAGTTACTCCAGTTTAAAAATTGGTCATTTTTAGTTAATTTTTAAAAACTTTTTTGGATTTATAAAATAAGTAATTCAATTGTTTTTGCTTTATTTATACTAGCTTAATTAATTTAGTTTTTCAAAATTTTATGTGTCCTCTATTTCAATATGCAATAATTTGTGTTAACGATTAAATAACTCTATGCATATATTTGTCAGATTTCTTTTTATTACTAGATGGTTATTGTCCGTGCTAAGCGCGGGCTCAAAAATTTAAACTTTAATATAAAATTAGGTAGCTAGCTATCTAGGTTCAAACCATGTTCTCTTTGTCGGGCATGGAGAAAGCTCCAAGGATTATTCTAATGTCAGACCACTCTAAGGAATTCCTTTTGACGACTGCTCTGTGTTTGCTAGTATCTTTCGTTCTTGTATCCAAGACTAATTCCGCCTAAAGTCATGATGAGTCCTTTGTGTGATCTACCTATGAAATATGTCCGAGATTTAATGTAAGTGTAAATACTTTTCGATAACAATAAAACCAAAATGACAACATCCACCATTTAGTAATGAATCTTATTTCTTAGCTTACACAAATAAAAAATCCACATCAAATAAGAAACAAGAAAGATGCACTATCATTTTTCTTTCAAGTTTCAACAATTAATTTAACAGTAAGCCGGTCATACTCTCACGCTGCGAGCCTACAATCTGGACGTGACCGACACCCGATAACCATTGTTGTTCTTGACAGAACCCTTGGCTTGACTTAATTAACTCAGCGGAAGACTTAACTCAATGTAAAACGAGGAACATCTCATAAATAACTTTAAGATAAATGCTTGGCCAAAATGACACTTAGTCTCAAAATAAAAAATATCTGTAAATAAATAGAGACCCAAACTAAAATATCCTACCAACTATCTGTCTATGAAGCCTCTATAATACTAAGATGAATGTTGGGACAAACCCCACTACATTCTATAAGTAAAAACATGTTAAAAGAGTTCTCCGGAATGCATGGAGGATCACCACTGACTCTGAGTACTCAAATTGGATCAATGGGGCGTTGGATGTTGATCCTGGTTACATGCGTCCACATTGTGAAACGATGCAGGCCAACTGACATCAATTCATTGAATGTATGAGTATATGAGTTGGAATGCTAAACAAAAACTCTAAGCTTGAAAGAAGTAAGAAAGAACTTACTTTGGCTCTACTCAACTCATGAATTACTGAACTTAATATAAAACAATAAAAACACATGTAATATAAAGCTTAGTAAAACAGTAAAATAGTAAAACAACTTAGTTCATTAAAGAAAATGCAATAAAAAACTCAACTTTACTTATATATGAAAGTAATATCGTTTCTTTGGGATATTCTCTAACCGACAACCATTAGTATGAGGCTAAGCAGTGATACGTCTTACCTCGCGTTGCAAAAGGACCGTCCTATACCTTGTCGTCAGTATAGAACCTGAACTACTAAGTGGATCCACTAGTCTATGCTAAAAAAATACTAAGGAATCATATAAAAAGTATTTTTATCCCAAATAAACCCTTAAAACGAATTAGTAAATAGATAAATGAAAAGACTAATTTGCCCTTACTTAAATCCAGATTGGACTTTCTTTACTTCAACAACCCAATTTCCATAAGGCGTATATCCCTCATACGATATCAAAATCGTGCAAACTCTGTCCCCTTGGAAAGATATTTCCAACCATATAAAGATCTGAATGTAACTCCTCTTGAGCTAGATGTTATGACCGTTTGAAAATGATCAAAAACTCATTTTATTAACTTCAGGAAATTTTCCAGATTTCCCTTTTCTTTTAAAAAGTGAGAAATTTTAGTTTCTTAGCATATTCTTGGCTACTACGAGTTATGGTATGTTACAATATCTTCCCCTTCGGAATATTCGTCCTTGAATGAGATTTCCTTCACTACGCTAAGAATAGTAACCTCAAGTTTAACACTTAACAATCAAAAGCAAGTAACAACATCCTTACTCATAGTTTATAAAGTCCTAACAAGAGGATTACCTTGATCTGCATTCTGTACGGATTAAAAGAGATGTGGATATCTCTTCTTCATATCCTCTTCAGTTTTTCAAGTCACATCTTCAACACATTGGTTCCTCCAAAGGACCTTGACTGACGCGACCTCCTTTGTTCTCAACTTGCGAACTTGACCATCTAAAATCTGAACTAGAATCTCTTCATAGGATAAGCTATCCTTAATTTAAACATTTTTAGTTGGTACAATCAATGAAGGATCACCCATGCACTTCTTCAACATGGAGATATGAAACACCAGATAAACCACTGCTAACTCTTTTGGTAGCTCCAACTCATAAGCTACATTGCCAATTCTCTTGGATATTCTATAAGGACCAATATACCATGACTAAGTTTCCCCTTCTTACCAAACCTCATAACACCCTTCATGGGTGAAACTCTTAGATACACCTAATCATTCACCTCAAACTCCAAAGGTCTTCTTCTAACATCTTTGTTGGACTTTTGATGACTCTATGTTGTTTTTAATCTCTCTTGGATCACCATCACCTTTTCCATGGCTTGTGAACTATATTTTGTCCTATCATCCCTACTTCACCAAATCCAAACCACCCTATAGGAGATCTGCACCTTCTCTTATAAAGAGTTTCATATAGAGCCATTTGAATGCTCGAATAGTAACTGTTGTTGTAAGCGAACTCAATGAGAGGTAGGTGATCATCCTAATTCTTCTTGAAATCAATCACGCAATCCCTCAACATATCTTCTAAGGTCTGAATAGTATGCTCCGTTTGCCCATTCATTTGAGGGTGAGAAGCAGTGCTTGAGTTCACCTTCGAACCAAAATATTTCTGCAAAGATTTCCAGAACTGTGCAATAAATTATTCACCTCTATCTGAAATGATCAGAACTCCATGAAGTCTCACCACTTCTTGAATGTAAAACTTAGCATAATCCTTGGAAGAATGGGTAGTCTTTAAAAAGTGGGCTGATTTTGTCATTCTATCGATAATTATTCAAATAAAATCATTCTGCCTACGAGACCTTGGTAAAATATGATGCAGTCCATGTTAATCATCTCCCACTTCCATTTCGTAAGTTCCTATACTCTGAGCCAAACCTCCTGGCCTTTGGTGTTCTACTTTCACTTGTTGGTAATTTGGGCATTTGACAACAAACTCAACAATGCCCTTATTCATGACTTCCCACCAACATACCTCTCTCAAATCACATTACATCTTTGTGAAACCCGGATGGATGAAGTATCTTGAGCTATGAGCTTCCTCTATGATCCTCTTTTGGAGTTCATCCACCCTCGGTTCACACAACCTGCCTAGATAATTTAGCACACCATCCCCCCCTTGTTCAAAAGCCTACACTCTTTGCTTATGAACATTCGCCTTTAAACACAGCAAAATAGGGTCTTGGTCTTGCTTTTCTTTCACTTCTAAGACTAATGATGACTCAACCCTATTGGTCACCACTATTCCTACTGAGGTGACTAGCATGATCTTCTTCATTCCTTGAATACATTAGTATGTCATCAATGAAAATGATGACAAACAAATCTAAATTGGGTTTGAAAACTCTATTCATAAGATCCATGAGTGTTGCAGGCGCATTGGTCAAACCAAAAGACATGACCAAACACTCATAATGCCCATCTCTGATTCTAAAAGTTGTCTTTGGAATTACATTCCCTAAATCTCAACTAATGGTATCCGGATCTGAGATCAATTTTCGAGTAGTAGGAAACACCCTAAAACTGGTCGAAAAGATCATCTATCCTTGGGAAAGGATACTTATTCTTGATGGTAACCTTATTCAACTAGCGATAGTCTACACACATCCAAAGGGTACCATCTTTCTTTCTTACTAATAAGGCTGGAGCGCCCCAAAGTGAGGCACTTGGTCAAATAAAACCTTATTGTTCTTTCAACTCTTTTAACTTTGCCGATGCCATTCTATATGGCAGAATAGAGATAGAACGATTATCTGGGATAATGTCTATGTTGAAGTCTATTTCTCTCTCAGGATGGACTCCGGGTAGATCATCAGGAAAAACTTCTGGGAACTCTTTTACTATAGAAACAAACTGAAGAGGAGGTATCTCAACACTTGAGTCATTAATTCGGACTAAGTGATAGATACATCCCTTTGAAACTAACTATCTCTCCACAAAGTACAAAATGAAGCGACCCTTAGGCACTGCTGAACTACTACTCCACTCTATGACTGACTCATTAGAAATCTGAAACTTGAAATCTCAAGTTCTACAATCTATTGATGCATAACAGGCATGAAGCCAATCCATACTTATAATGAAATCAAATCAACCATGTCTAACTCTACTAGATCAGCCATGGTGTTCTTGTGATTGATAGAAATAGGACAATCACGATAGAATCTTTTCGCTAGAATAAACTGTCCAACAAGGTAGAAACACCGAAAGTTTCTCAAAATTTCTTATGAAGAATCTCAAACTGATTTGCAACATAAGGAGTTACAAAAGATAAACTTGCTCCCGGGTCTAACAAAGCATAAACATAAAAAGTAAAAACTTTGATCTTACCTGTGACAACATCTGGAGAGTTCTCTTTCTCTTTCTCGTGAAAAAATCCTAAACAAATTCTTCATTTGGTATGCAGCAAGCTCGACTCTCTCAACATCAATGACATACATCACATCAAAAACCTTCTTAAACTCTTCCACAAAGTTTTTTGGATCCTCAGTAGTGCTCGAACGGTGAAATCGGGAGGATTAATTCTCATGAATTCATGAATCCTCGAGGTGTCAGCCTCTTCTTGTCGAGGTCCATTATGTTGCCTGACTTGATTAGTCATTGTTTCGCATAACATCTGGATAGTCTCACGGAACTCAGCATTGATGACTTCTCTTTGAGTTTCAACGTTCGGTGCATTGGGTACCTCTAGCTCTTCAACATTCCTTCATGGAGGCATAATGATCTGAAATACGCACAAGCACAAATTAGAGGAAAACATTTTAGAGACAAACCCTAACACACGAAAAGGAATATGAAAGAAGTGAGATATTCCTAAATATTGTAGCCTCCTAATCATAGATGTGATGCGCTTAAGTCTCAAAATATAATATCTGCAAATAAATAGAGACCCAAACTGAACTATCTGACTAACTATCAGTCTATGAAACCTCTATAATACTAAGATGAATGTTAGGACAAACCCCACAATATTCTATAAGTAAAAACATGATAAAAGAGTCCTTTGGAATGCAAGGAGGATCACCACTGACTCTGAGTGCTCAAAGTGGATCACCGAGGCGCTGGATGTTGATCCTGCATCATGTAACTATGCATGTCAACTGACATCATTTTATTGAATGTACGAGTATGTGAGTTGGAATGCTAAACAACAACTCTAAGCTTGAAAGAAGTAAGAAAGAACTTACCTTGGCTCTGCTGAACTTATGAATTACTGAACTTAATATAAAACAATAAAAACACATGCGATATATATAAAGCTTAGTAAAATAGTAAAACAACTTAGTTTGTTAATGAAAATGCAATAACAAACTCAATTTTACTTGTATATGAAAGTAATATAGTTCTGTAGGATATTCTCTAACCGACAACCATCACTATGAGCCTATGCGATGGTACAACGTCATACCTCACATTGCAAGAAAGTCGTCTTATACCTTGCAATCAGTATAGAACCTAAACTACTAAGTGGATCCACTAGTCTATGATAAAAAGCACTAAGAATTCATCTTAAAAGTATGACTCTTCTTCTGTCCATGTTAACTACATGGTTTATGGAGGATTGAGTTAATATGAACTCGCGTCCCCATATCGGTGCTCAATAATACTCCCAAAATACTTAGGTCATATGTTTTGAAAACAACTTCTTTTCTGGTTTAAGGTAATTGCTCAAACTTAGATTTAAAAGCTCTCTTGGAAATCATAGTTTCTTTTTTACTAAAATTAGCCAAAGGCTGTGTTGAAAAAGTATAGCTTTTCTTTTCTTGATCAAAATGTGAAAACATTTGTAACTCTTAGGGAATACTTAGTTTTCTTATACTTTTGAGAAAGGAACTCAACTCTTTACTTTTTGCTTAACTTGCAACTTAATTCTTAGCGAATGTTTAGTTCCTTTATAACTTCTGATAATTTAACTCAACTCTTTACTCGTTGCTTGACTTGTAGCTTGAGCCTTAAAACAAAGTTAAAATGTTTGTTAAAGACTCTTGAAAACTTTAAGAACTCACTTTGACTTGCTTCTTAACTTTTAAATTTTGACTCTTAACTTCTTTGAATTTGATCTTAACTTTCCTTGTATTGGATTATGGATTCAAGATTCATGATTCATGATCTCATGTTTATGGGCGATTTCATGATGTTTAGATGTACCTTAAAGTGTTAGAATCATCTAAGAAACATGGGTACATCACTAATGAATTAGTACGAAAAGATGGGGGATGAATAGGGTCTCCAGGCGTCCTTGGTGCTTTGAGAGGCGTGGGGTGCCCGACCCCAAACTTTGGAGGACAAGTTGGGGTGCTCTGGCTGGCGCGACGCCCCAAGGCCCTACAGACAGAGAATGTCCTATATTCTATGGGAGGCGCGGCGCCCTAGGGCTTTGCGGACAAACATTTCGACTTTTCTTCTCCGTTTTTCATCTCTAAACCCTCTAAACTTCAATGGTTATTTCCCAAAAACTTTTGGATCATTAATAACCTTAATACCCAATAGATTTGACTCAAAAAACAACCCGAAAACACGAATCAAATCAACTCTAGGCATGCTACAACTCAACCAACAAGAATTTAATATTCAAGAACATCATTTTTCATCATTCAATCTACTCAAAATTCGCTGAATTAAACAAGTTGATATGTGGGTGAACTAATCCAACATGAAAAGATCTCACATACCTTGATAGGGATCACCCCCGATGAATTCCACTCGCAAAACCTTAGCGTTCTTGACGAATTCTTGATGTTTCTCCCTTTTTCCTTCTTCTCTTCTCTTTTCTCCAAGCCCTAAGCGTAATATAACTTTTCTAATCTGAACTAAACTTATTTTTATCCCAAATAAACCCTTAAAAAGAATTAAGACATAGATGGGTGAAAAGACTAATTTGCCCTTACTTAAATCCAGATTGGACTTTCTATACTTCGACAGCTCAACTTCCGGAAGGCGTATCTCTTTCATACAATATCGAAATCGTGCAAACTCGGCGCCGTTGGAAGGGCTTTCCAACTGTTGACACCCAATTTTGACCCGCTTCGGTATAAGTTAATTATCAAGCTTCCTAAATTTTTCAAATAATCTAAATTAATTATTTTTATAAATTTTACGAATATAATAATATAATACATGAATTTTACGTTGCTTCGAATACGTTTTAACATAATTTTCGATAATATATTTTTACATAATTATGTATATAATTAGTATATCTTAGGATTATTCAAAAACCATCAAAAATATACATTTAAATGTTTTATTCAAAACTAGTTTAATTTAAATTATAATTATACTTTTGAATCACTTTTTACGATTGTAATAATTATTTTACTAAATTAAGGAGGCTCATTAATTAATTAATACAAATTCGTCTTTTATTTAAGGTTTAGCCGTTTTATTAGCTAAAATGGGCCAGCTCTTAAATCTAACCAAATTCCCTTCCCCATTTTGTAATTAATTCCTCCACTCCCAATTTCAGCCCACCTAATTCTCTCTTAACCCAATTCTGAGGCCCAATTCTCCCTTTCCAACCCAACTAATTCCCTAAGCCCATTTCCCTTTTCAGCCCCGATATTAGTTCCCAGGCCCAACGTCCATCGCTTTTTCCCTATTTCCAGCCCACCTCTATTTCCCTACCCAACCCACTAACTTAATAATAAACCAAATCCAATAAACCCGCCCCGTTCTCGACCGACCCGACCCGCGTTTCCCCTTTCCTTCTTCCCCTTTTCCCCCACGCGTTCCCACGAAGAGACGAAAAAATAGAAACCTCCCCCAGACGCGAGAACAAACTCCCAGACGTGCGACCCCACGAAAACCCCCCTAAGACGCCAATCTCCCTCCCCCCCGCGTCTCACCTCTCATCTCCCTTCCCGCGTCTCCCTCAGTCGCGCGTGATACGTCCCTCTCTTCTCCCTTTTCAGCCTTTGGCCGAATCTCTGCATGCTCGTATGATTCCAGCAGGAAGACGCGTCCTTCGCAGGCCAAATGTCTCAATCTCGTGTGCTCACCCGTCCTTGCTGGAGGATCGAATGGCTGCGATTTCGATTCCGTTGAAGGTTGGAACGGAGACATCTTTCATCCTTATCCCTTTAGGGAATTTCGAATTCAAAATGGGGGGTGGGAGAAGAATCTCGAATTTGCCCCAGCTCTTTTCATGATTTCCCCCGCTCTCCTTCCGTCAAATGGCTATATATATTGCCATTACTCACTGTTTGAGGGGGACCATTTTTGGGGTTAGAATTTTGAGCGTTGGAATTTTTATTGAAAAATCTTGCTTGTTCTGTCTATTCTGGGGGTTGGAATTTTGGTCGAAAAGAAATTAATCGTTCTGTCGATTCTGGGTTAGACTTTCGTGAAGAGAAATCGGGTTAAAACTCTTGATTGGAAATTTTTTTTGATAAGGATTCTAGTTTGTCTGTCTGTGTAGAAGAATAGAGAGATTTTCGCATTGGGACATTTTGGGAGTTTTTGTTGAGAAAATTGAGTCTGTGGGAAAACTTGGGTTGAAGTTTTGTTGAAAGGTTGAGGGCAGTTAAACTTCTTCAGCTTTCCTTGCGTATTTCGAAGAGTTGATCGATCCATCGCTTCCTTCCCTCGCTTGGGTGTTTGAGTTGTCGTTCGTGGTGGAAGCAGTTCGCACTCGCTCGTCCGTCTCCAGTCGTTGCTTTCGAAGAGGTAATCCTCCCCTTGCTCCATGTTATTTCCTCGTCTTGTTGTTCTGTTTCGAAAATGAAGTTTCTATTGCTTCGTGATTTGGGGTTTCACATGATGTTCATTTGAGTTTGTTCTCATTTACTTTGTCTAAAGTCTGTTTGGGTTTTGTTTTGTTGATTTTGTAAGGAGGGTTATAGGATGCCCCTTACTGTTTAGTGTTGTTTAGGAAGGTTTCAAGTTGCTTTTTTTTAGAAGTTGTTTATTCAAGAATATGGTCGGGGTTTGGAGGTACAAGTGAATGTGTTTTTTGAAGTTGTTTCTAGCCTTAGAAATCGTTAATCTTCTCGTTTATTTTCATGTATTGCATTTACCTTGCATAATGGCCTTTAATGTATTGAAAATAGTGGCCTAATTTGTTGAGATACGACATTTTACCTGTATTAAGTCAAAGAGGGTGGTTACCTATTCATTATGTTTTCTTTTGTGCATGAGTATAGTGTGTAGTTTCATTGTAAAATCATATGGGATGTTGGTATTTGTGCATCTTTTCCAGATAAGAGTGTGTTTTTTTGTTGTTTGTTTTTTCCGGCATATGTGTCAATTGGATTATATATTAATCCTTTTCATCTGCTTTGTGACATGGAAATTTGCTTGAGTTCATTGTGAACTTCCTTCTCCTCTTTGCATTTCGGAGGAGCCGCGAAGGCTCAATTCTTCCATCGAGTCAAGGCAAACATGCGAGAGTCAAATGTCGTGAGATTGAAGAAAATTTGAAGAAAGCAAATCAAAAGACCCTTTTTTATTTCATTTTTTTGTATTTCGTTTTGTAATGGCATAAGCCCTTGTCGCTTTTTTTCTCGTATTTTATTTTATAGTTTAGATTAGGATAGGTTAAATGGGTTAAAAACCCAAAAGCAGGTGGGTCCAAATTCGGTCAAGGCGAACATAACCCGAATTCGGACCCAAAATCGCTCTCTCTCTCTCCTCTCTCTCTCTCTTCTTATTAGTTATTTACGTGTTTGAATGTCGTATAGTTTAGG
Organism: Solanum peruvianum; assembly: GCA_027705065.1. Lineage (NCBI taxonomy): Eukaryota > Viridiplantae > Streptophyta > Magnoliopsida > Solanales > Solanaceae > Solanum > Solanum peruvianum. The sequence continues at coordinate 5,704,578 of JAKWJD010001755.1, forward strand.
GTTAGAAAACTCCAAACCCTGTCGAAGCGCCTTTCAAACTTTGTCAAACTTAAAACTAACTTCTAAACGATAATTTGTTTTAAATTTGTAGAGCTTGTTTAGATAAAACCATAAGAAAGTTTAAATCAGAAATAGACTCGCAAAATTGCAAGATAAATATTTCAAAACTTGTAAATTTGTCTTAAATATTTTCAAAATTTGTAAATTTGTCTAAATGAAACTTTAATAAGTTCACCTTCAAAATTGCAAAGTTAAAAACAAAATAGTCAAATAGTTAATCGCCGGAAAACCGTATTAAACGGAGACTCTTAGGTGCCTTCAACACCTTTCTAAGACGCTAATATGAATCCCGAACCCCCTAAAATGTTTTCGAAACGATTTTTCCTGTTTAAGGTTTTTTGGAAATGAGTTTTCTTGATTTTTCTAAAAAAATTAAGTAGCGACTCCTAAAAGTCGAAAATATAAATAAAAATAAAACAAACTCTTTTCGAAATATTTTTTTTTGATAAAACAGAATGGCGACTCCGCTGGGGAGTATTTGGAGGATTCTAACCTTAAGACTAACTTGTTTGACTAATTGTTATAACTGTTTGCTTGCTTAAATACTTTAGTTTTCGAAATTGCATTTTCTCATGGCATAACTTCCGCCAAACGACAAATAGTTGGATTAGGAAACGGAAATTACGCGGCTTACCGCGACTTCTCTCAGAAATACCCCAAGAAGTCATTTGGGAGTATCAATCAAATAGTCGAAATGCGGTCATCCGGCATTGTTCGATAGCTCCACCCCGATGTTTGTCCGACTCGGGTAACTGTCTATATGAAAACAATTCTAGTAAACCTAGGATAGAGCTAAACCAAATCCCGAGAATAGTGCATTTGCCTAAGATGACCCAATACCCATGGCGTGTTGGGGCCATTAGAAGACCACCTTGAGTCCAAAACGGCCCACGGCCTAAATGGACGTTCATACTTATGTGTTTAAATTTGAAGGATGTATACGGCGTTCGAGAAAATCATTGTCTCATAGGGTAAGGATTAAATTATAGTTAAAGAAAGAGCTTTTAAAGCTATTGGTCCATCCAAAGACGTTGGCACCCGAAATTGCGGAAAAAAAAATCTTTCGTGGAGGCATAGTTTAGGGTCGTACCCCTGCGTGGGACTTATTATTTTGTAAACCTTTCCCTATTATGTATCCCCGTTAAGTTTTATTCATGAAATTTGTAAATTTGAATTTTGGTGCAATGAAATATTTCAAATGACGTATCGCTAGGCCCACCCTTGGCATAAAAGGGTCACATATCTGTTTAGAACGCGCAATATTTGTTTATGTGTTATAACTGCTTATATGAATATGTTGTTTTATCTGGAGATATTCTAGCTCACTCTTCTTCAAATACTTTTCGAACCCATAAGCACAAATATCAAGTCACTATCAAAAGTGCGTCCAAATACTCTTCAAGTCTTTAGTTTCCTTAAAAAAAAATCATCATCATTTCAAATCAAAAGAATTTTGAGAAATTTTATCTTTTCTGACTCTTATAAGGAAATTGAAGTTGCATCTCAATCAAAAATCAAAGTACGGTAATGAAAGATACCGTTAACTTTGTCTCGACTCGAGTCGACATTTTATTTCACTAATCCAAAGTCAAGTAGACAAATTCCTGTCTATTTAATCATTTCTCTATATTGGGTTCTCTATATTTGTGAGCCAGTTTATCTCCGAATAAAGCAACACTTATGTGCTTACACCTATATGTGATATCTTGTATTATTTACCACCTCCAGGCACTAACACATTGGTCTTTTGAGTTTTTTCATTTGACAGGTGTTTAAAACTGATTTGTGTTGATAAGTTGGTTGATCATCCGTATTTCACAAGGTCTAAGGCCCACTAAAGATTCCTTCCCCGATCAAATTTGCAAAAAGAAAAGACAACAATGGGGGATAACAATGATGAGATTGACATGAATGATGTTGTCGTGGCTCAACCTGCCGCCGCTGCTAAAAATGAATTGATTATGCAGTTGATGCAACAGATTGCCGAAATGAGGGTCGAAATGCAAAGAATGCAAAATTTGCCTAATCCAATTTCATTCTTCAACCCTCCAAGAGATGGAAGACCTCCACTCCACTTTCCTCCCTCAAGCACGAAACAAGTTCAGAACCTTCTCTCTAACCACATCCAAAATCCTCCAACCATTGACTTAACTACCCCCAATCCCCGTCACGCCACCACATCGTGTCAAGTACCACAACATCCACAAAATACTAACCTTCAAATCCTCCATCTCCATCAAAACCAAAGTACGAACAATGCTCAAACCTTCCCCCATCTTCAAAACCAAAATGCCGATTCTCAAACTTTCCCCCAAAATTATCAAGCCACTCAAAATACCCAAAATCCTTCCATTGTTCCACCCATACCTCAAAAGACTACTTTCCAAATCCCAACTTCAAATGAACCTTATGCCAATTGTTCTGAGCTTGGTCACCGTAAGGAACAGGAGACAGTGGAGGTCAAAAGAGGAGGTAGTCAAGGTGAATATGAAAGAAGAGATCAGGAAAGCCATGAAGGAGTTGCATTATATTTCCGAAGTCGATGGATTGAGCTATAAGGATTTATGCATCCATCCGAATCTCGACCTCCCAGAAGGGTTCAAAGTGCCAAGTTTGTCACTTTTAACGAAACAGGAAATCCTCTAGCACATCTGAAGGGTTTATTGTGATCAAGCCGTAGGAGTTGGCAAAAATGAAGCATTATTGATGCGTCTCTTCAGTCGAAGTCTAAGTGGAGAAGCTCTGGAGTGGCTTACATCACATGAGCTGAAACAATGGAAAAGTAGGAATGCACTCGCAAAGGATTTCACGAAAAGATTTGGGCATAACATAGAAGATGCCCCAGATCGCTACTACTTTGAGAAGATCAAACAAAAGTCTACAGAAAATTATCGAGAGTACGCTTTTCGTTGGAGAAAAGAGGCCGCGAGAGTTCAACCTCCAATGTCCGAACGTGAGATCACTGAAATGTCATTCGTACTCAAGAGCATGAGTACTATGCTAGAATGTTGTGTATGATGGGACAAAAGTTTGTCGAGATTGTCAAAGGGGAGAAGCTTTGGAAGATGGTTTCAAGACTGGAAAGCTCACCAAATTACCGCATTGCGATCTAATGGAAAATCTGCCAGAATTACTAATATGGATAAATCAAAAGGAAAAGCGGAGGAGGTAAGTATGATCACGGCTACTTATATGAGGTCGGCTTCTCAAAGGAAATATCGAAACCCTAATCTCAATCAGGAAAAATTTCCTCGCCCAAAATTCAGAAAGGCTCCTAAAGTATTTACACCATTAAGGGAATCTCAAACTCAACTTTATGAAAGGTTGAAAGCAATGGGTATGCTCTACCCTACAGAAGGAAGACCAGCCAATCCTTTGGGAAAATTTACATAGCTGACCACAGATGTGCTTATCATTCAGGAGCCGTTGGACATGACACAGAGAATTGTTCAACTCTGAAGCACAAGATACAAAACATGATCAAAAACAACTTGATCAATATTGAGGAAACCACCTGAATGGTGACATATTGGATACTAAAGAGTGAGTACAAGACATTTTTGAACTGAGTCATTTGAAGATATTCATCATCAAAGGCCGAGAAGAAGAATGCCTAACATTGGCCAAATTTTACATATGAAGTTTTGTTACCTTTCTTTTGAAAATGTATCGCACATTTCTTGTTTGAACTACGTTCGACCTGAATTCTCAAGAATGAGATATGTAGGCGGCCTATGTCGGCCTCGATCGTTTCATCATCAAAACTTCCTATTTTGGTTAATCCTTGAGAGGGGAACTACGTTTGACCTGATTCTTGCTCCAATGGGATACGTAGGCGCCACAACGGCTCGGTCATACACCCAGTAAGATTTCCATTTCCCTTCATAATGGAAACTGGGACAGAATTTTCGAGAGGATCTCAAAAATTCATTTAAAGTTGGCTTTCTTTAACATGTCAAAACAGAAGACCAAAATTCGACAGAGTTAGCCTTGGATGGATCTCATAAATTACGACAATCTAGTTTGCAACTGGGACATAATTTTTGAGATGATCTCAAAAATTCCACAAATGTCATTTGTTACTTATTGAGGTAAATTGGGACAAATTTTGAGGAGGGGCCTCAAAATTCCAGAATGAGCAACCTCAGAGTTAACAGAGCAAGTTATGAGAGTTCTTATGTATTGTAGACCGGGACAAACTTTTGAGGAGGGTCCTCGAAAATTCCATCAAATATGTCATATAAAGGACGAGCGAGCGTATAAGCCAACTGCAAGAAGGAGCATGGAGACAAGACCAACACAAATCAGTCTTTCGAACTAAGAATTTTTCTTTGAATGCAGGAACATAGAAGTCACAAAAATGGCTATATAAAGCTGTCAAGAATGACAAAGGGCGTCACTTGCACCTATCGTGGACTCATCAACGAAACCTAGAAAATCTCCAATCTCATTTTATCTCTATATTGCCTCAAGTGATAAACATGTTTCTTTTTATCTTGCAGGAATATTAAGGCCGAACACTGATAGATTCTTTCAAAGTTGCATGATCAAAGTTACCGTTGGACTCATCATAGCCTAATCTGGATAAGCCAAACGACTCAATCTAGTTCCTCAATTTCACTTTTATTCTTTACTTCATCATCGATACTAATGTTTGGTGTCGAGCTTTGCAGGTGATAGTATTGATAAAGTCAAAGTCGTATATTAAAGCGACATCAAATTTTGAAGATGTTCAAAGTGACACTAATTTAGAAGTGTTGCAAGGGAATTTGCCGAGTCCATCACATCAGAAAGATGATGGTGACCAGTACCTCCTTAACAGTCAATTTATCGAATTGTTACAAGTTTTCGATAAATGACTAAAATGACTGCAACAAACTCAAATTCTGCTGAGTTTGTCAAGGAAGACGAGAGTGTCTTTATTTTTCATGTTAATGAATTAAGTCATTCACCTCGATAATTCTTTCTTTTAAAGAACGGAATCATAGTCGCGACGTGCATAAACGTCAATTTAGTTTTTTTTAGTATGTTTGTCGCGTAGCAATTTCAGCGTACTTTGTTTCTTGAATATGTCAGAGTCATAATTCTAATTTGTTGGGTATCCACCCATAAGTGGATTATGTGTTTTGATTGGCCAATCAAAGACTTTAGCATATAGTTTGTTGGGCGATCCACCCCATAAGTGGTTCGTATATGTGCTTTTCCATTTCAGGTTTCTATTCTCTGAATAAGATGGAATATTATTGAGCCGTCCACCTCGTTACAGTTGGAATATTATCGAGCCATCCACCTCGTTACAGTTGGAATATTATCGATCCATCCACCTCGTTACAGTTGGAATATTATCGAGCCGTCCACCTCGTTACAGTTGGAATATTATCGAGCCGTCCACCTCGTTACAGTTGGAATATTATCGAGCCATCCACCTCATTATAGTTGGATAATTATCGAGCCATCCACCTCGTTACAGTTGGAATATTATCGATCCATCCACCTCGTTACATTTGGAATATTATCGAGCCATCCACCTCGTTACAGTTGGATAATTATCGAGCATCCACCTCGTTACAGTTGGAATATTATCGAGCCATCCACCTCGTTACAGTTGGAATATTATCGAGCCATCCACCTCGTTACAGTTGGATAATTATCGAGCCATCCACCTCGTTACAGTTGAAATATTATCGAGCCATCCACCTCGTTACAGTTGGAATATTATCGAGCCGTCCACCTCGTTACAGTTGGAATATTATCGAGCCGTCCACCTCGTTACAGTTGGAATATTATCGAGCCATCCACCTCATTATAGTTGGATAATTATCGAGCCATCCACCTCGTTACAGTTGGAATATTATCGAGCCATCCACCTCGTTACAGTTGGAATATTATCGAGCATCCATCTCGTTACAGTTGAAATATTATCGAGCCATCCACCTCGTTACAGTTGGATAATGATCGAGCATCCACCTCGTTACAGTTGGAATATTATCGAGCCATCCACCTCGTTACAGTTGGAATATTATCGAGCCATCCACCTCGTTACAGTTGGATAATTATCGAGCCATCCACCTCGTTACAGTTGGAATATTATCGATGCATCCACCTCGTTACAGTTGGAATATTATCGAGCATCCATCTCGTTACAGTTGGACTATTATCGAGCCATCCACCTCGTTACAGTTGGAACGTTATCGAGCATCCTCCTCGCTACAGTTGGAATATTATCGAGTCATCCACCTCGTTACAGTTGGACTATTAATCGAGCATCCACCTCGTTACAGTTGGATAATTACTGAGCTAGCTAGCTCGTTACAGAGAACTTCAAAGAAGAGAGAACTATCCCAAAATCAAGGGTTTTCCTAGAAACGAGAGGCATTTATATCACTTATGTCAAAGACTTGGGAATGTGATTTGTTTATTTCAAGCAATTTCCAACAATATACGAAAGGTGTCTAGCCAGATTCAAAGGTGAATCAAAATGGGAATCTCAACGAAGATTTCACGATTTCCGTAAAGGACGCTATTTACATTACATTATCAAAGCAAGATAATTATTTTCAATCAAGACAATGCATTCCCCAGAAGAGATGGTTATTTTACTATCGATCAACTCGATATATTATCTGGAGGTCGTCTTGTCGTTATCATCAACACAGACGATATAAATAATCATGCATCGCAGAAATCATGCATCGCGGAAGTCATACATTGAAGAATCATGCATAGCGAAAATCATGCATCGCGGAAAAGTCATGCATTGCGGAAAATCATGCATTTCGAGTCAACAATTATGCACAACGAGAAGATTTCATGCCTCGTCAAAATTTATACATCGCGAGAAGAATTCATACCTCGTCAAAATTTATGCATCATGAGAAGAATCCATGCCTCGTTGAAATTTTGCACATCGCGAGAAGATTCCATGCCTCGCTGAAAGTTATGCATCGCGTGAAGGTTCATACCTCGCGAGAATTGACGTATCGCGGGAAGATATTCATGCCCCGCAAGAGGATATACACGGATAAAGAAAGGGAAATTGTGTATTCCAAGAACAACATTTATCCATCGGCCTCAACTGCATCTTTTATTTTGATAAAAAAATAAATATCAAGAAGAGCATCGAAGATAACGGCAAAAGAGACATGATTATCGCATCAACATTTATTTATTTATTTCGACATAAAGTATAGAGTACATTGAAGATTATATTGCAAAACACAAGGCATAAGCTTTATTTGCTGGACGCCAGACCGATCGAGTCGACGTCGATTTGAGGAGAACAATGAAGTGTCGACGCGGTAAAAGACACTGTCTCCCATCCTAATAGCATTTTTAAGAAGACGAGTTTTATCTCAGTCTTTGTCGAGAGCATCCAAAAGGATGAATTCTCCAAAAAACCACAGGTGCGGACGACATCAAAAAGGATGCAGCACAACGTGGAACTTTTTCTTAGCAGCGAATTGGGACACAGTCGAAAGAGGAGTGTCAAACTCTTAGGACGCGAGTAGAGGAGAGACTTCCACCACAGTCAAACCACCCCTCTCGAGGCATGCGGGTTCTTCTTTATTTCTGTCAGTTTCAGTCTCGCATCCGGAAGTTTCGATTTATCGGAAGCAAGTTTCCAATCTGAGTGACAACACGCCAAGAGCTTTGGAAATTATGTCCGTGTAAGTTCTTAATTATGGGTGTGAAGCTCGCCACATCAATGGCTAAAGAGGTCACAAGCTTCCTTTTTATACTCGTTAACTTGTCACTTGTAAAACCAAAGGTTATCTAGCTTAATAGATTTCCTTTTCCACCGATCGAGTCAAACTACACACAGCCTGATCCCGAAGGTTTAAGGGTATGTAGGCGGATTCAATGTTGAAAACTCGGCTGTACTCCAACATTCGCTCTCGAATCCTATTCTCAAGCATTTCGATACCTTCATAATTTGGTATCGATGTGGCTTTTGATTCTTTCAAAATCGTGCGATAAATCAATCTTATTGAACTACAAGTGGCCTGAATTCTCATATAGCCTGAGATATGTAGGAGACCCATTTGCAAGGGTTCGGCCATAATTCCTAAACCCTGTGTCAAATCCTTTCCTTAAAATGAATGGGTTGGTCAAAATTGTTTTGGTCAATTTCATTTTCCTCGAGTTGCTTGCATCAACCCAAGTAAAATGACGGACAGTTGTTGACACCCAATTTTGACCCGCGTCGGTATAAGTTAATTATCAAGCTTCCTAAATTTTTCAAATAATCTAAATTAATTATTTTTATAAATTTTACGAATATTATAATATAATACATGAATTTTATGTTGCTTCGAATACGTTTTAACATAATTTTCGATAATATATTTTTACATAATTATGTATAATTAGTATATCTTATGATTATTCAAAAACCATCAAAAAATACATTTAAATGTTTTATTCAAAACTAGTTTAATTTAAATTATAATTATACTTTTGAATCACTTTTTACGATTTTGTAAATTATTTACTAAATTAAGGAGGCTCGTAATTAATTAATACAAATTCGTCTTTTATTTAAGGTGTAGCCGTTTTATTACCTAAAATGGGCCAGCTCTTAAATCTAACCCAATTCCCTTCCCCATTTTGTAATTAATTCCTCAACTCCCAATTTCAGCCCACCTAATTCCCTCTTAACGCAATTCTCGTGAACACTCTTAGAAGTGGGTTAAAAAAATCTAACACGGACTGACTATTTTATAGCTATACTATTTAAAAGAGAACTTTTACATTGTAAATTCTTTGGAAATAAGTTTTTTTATTTCTTTTAATCAATAGTAAATCGGCTGCTTAATAGAGTGTTCACACAATATTGTGGTTTAATAACTTAGAAGAGTGATATAATCGACTAATGCAAACACATATATTTCATGAGTTGACATCACATTCTTTATTGGAGAAGAATTTATTTAATTAAAATATAAGAGAGAAAATAAAACATACTATAAGATCTTATACTATGTAGTATAAGATCACGGAGGACTATAGACGCAATGGTAAATATTAAGCAAATAAAAAATCAAGGACAACAACGACCCAAATAAAGACCCTAGTACTGAAATAAACTGAATTCACTGAAGATAAAAACTAAATAAAAGAAAACAGATAAATCCTCCTCCCAAGACAATCAAATCAACGACCGGCTTCAATTGCAGAAGCTTTTGAATCATTAAGGAACCTCTCTATAGCATCAAAATTGTTGGAGGAATCATAAGCATATGCCTTGCCAGTCGGGGAAAAAGCGACAATAGTAACATGTGCTCCCGTTGTCATATAAAGATCATGTGCTTCCTTGACAAAACTAGCCCATAGCTTTTTGAAAAGTACCATACGTTTCACTTTAGATGTTATCATTTTCCGTTTAATCTTCTGCTGGCGTAGAATTTTAGTTTGTGCCATTACAACAGTTTTTGGGGAAATAAGATGGTTTGATAGAATAGGCTTGAGAGACTTTGGGAATACAATTGTGCAATTTATAGGCGATGATTTTTTTTTTTAATTTCATGATTAAGTCAAGTATATAAATGAATTGCTTATTATGTACTTTTCTTTGAGATTTACAATCTTTAAAATACATGACTCTAATTTTGCAGTACATAAGTTATATTTTTTCTTTCAAGTGTTTCAAGAGATTTACAATCCTTAAAACACATTTTGACTCTCGTCTTAACTAAATAATTTTTTTCCATTCAAGTGTTTGCAATCCTTAACGTATATTTTGACGGAACATCGATTATATTTTTTCATTCAAGTGTTTCAAGAGATTTACAATCCTTAAGATACATTTTGACTTCACTTTTATCAGTACACAAGTTGCTTTTTTCCATTAAAGTGTTTTAAGAGATTTACAATACATTGACTCCAATTTTGACAATACATGGGTTACATTATTTCCTTTCAAGTGTTTCAAGATATTAAAAATCCTTAAAATATATTTTGACTCCACTTTTGTTGATACACAAGTTGCATTTTTTTTTCATTTAAGTGTTTTAAGAGATTTACAATCCTTAAAAAATATTTTGACTTCATATGTAACTGTATATCAGTTATTATATTTTTTTCCATTCAAGTGTTTCAACACAAAATACATCCTAAAATACATTTTAACTCAGATTTTAAAGGTACACATTTTTTATTAAAATGTTATAATAGATTTGCAATCGTTAATATAAATTTTGATTCTGATTTTGAAGGTATCCCGGATCACAAATTTTCCATTCAAGTGACATCTTCTAATTTTTCCAAAGTTACTCCAGTTAAAAATTGGCCATTTTTAGTTAATTTTAAAAACTTTTGGATTTATAAAATAAGTAATTCAATTTTTTTTGCTTTATTTATACTAGCTTAATTAATTTAGTTTTTCAAAATTTTATGTGTCCTCTATGTCAATATGCAATAATTTGTGTTAACGATTAAATAACTCTATGCATATATTTGTCAGATTTCTTTTTATTACTAGATGGTTATTGTCCGTGCTAAGCGCGGGCTCAAAAATTTAAACTTTAATATAAAATTAGGTAGCTAGCTATCTAGGTTCAAACCATGTTCTCTTTGTCGGGCATGGAGAAAGCTCCAAGGATTATTCTAATGTCAGACCACTCTAAGGAATTCCTTTTGACGATTGCTCTGTGTTTGCCAATATCTTTCGTTCTTGTATCCAAGACTAATTCCGCCTAAAGTCATGATGGAATCATGATGAGTCCTTTGTGTGATCTACCTATGAAATATGTCCGAGATTTAATGTAAGTGTAAATACTTTTCGATAACAATAAAACCAAAATGACAACATCCACCATTTAGTAATGAATCTTATTTCTTAGCTTACACAAATAAAAAATCCACATCAAATAAGAAACAAGCAAGATGCACTATCATTTTTCTTTCAAGTTTCAACAATTAATTTAACAGTAAGCCGGTCATACTCTCACGCCGCGAGCCTACAATCTGGACGTGACCGACAGCCGATAACCATTGTTGTTCTTGACAGAACCCTTGGCTCAGCGGAAGACTTAACTCAATGTAAAACGAGGAACATCTCATAAATAACTTTAAGATAAATGCTTGGCCAAAATGACACTTAGTCTCAAAATAAAAAATATATGTAAATAAATAGAGACCCAAACTAAAATATCCTACCAACTATCTGTCTATGAAGCCTCTATAATACTAAGATGAATGTTGGGAAAACCCCACTACATTCTATAAGTAAAAACATGTTAAAAGAGTTTTCCGTAATGCAAGGAGGATCACCACTGACTCTGAGTACTCAAATTGGATCAATGGGGCGTTGGATGTTGATCCTGGTTACATGCGTCTGCATTATGAAACGATGCAGGCCAACTGACATCAATTCATTGAATGTATGAGTATGTGAGTTGGAATGCTAAACAAAAACTCTAAGCTTGAAAGAAGTAAGAAAGAAATTACTTTGGCTCTACTCAACTCATGAATTACTGAACTTAATATAAAACAATAAAAACACATGTGATATATATAAAGCTTAGTAAAACAGTAAAATAGTAAAACAACTTAGTTCATTAAAGAAAATGCAATAAAAAACTCAACTTTACTTATATATGAAAGTAATATCGTTTCTTTGGGATATTCTCTAACCGACAACCATTACTATGAGGCTAAGCAGTGGTACGTCTTACCTCGCGTTGCAAAAGGACCGTCCTATACCTTGTCATCAGTATAGAACCTGAACTACTAAGTGGATCCACTATTCTATGCTAAAAAAATACTAAGGAATCATATAAAAAGTATGACTCATTTTTTTGTCCATGTTGGCTACATATTTTATGGAGGCTTAAGTTAATATGAACTCGCTGTCCCCATATCGATGCTCAATATTACTCCCAAAATACTTAGCTCATATGTTTTAAAAACAATTCTTCTCTAGTTTGAAGTAATTGCTCAATTTTAGCTTTAAAAGCCCTCATGGAAATCATAGCTTCCTTTTTACTAAAATTAGCCAAAGACTCTGTTGGTAGTCTAGCTTCCCTTTTCTTGCTCAAAATGTGAAAAATTTGTAACTCTTAGGGAATACTTAGTTTTCTTATACTTATGAGAAATGAACTCAACTCTTTACTCTTTCATTAACTTGCAACTTAACTCTTAAGTAATACTTAGTTCCCTTATAACTTCTGATAATTTAACTCAACTCTTTACTCTTTGCTTAACTTGTAGCTTGAGCCTTAAAACAGAGAAAATTTGTTTGTTAAGGACTCTTGGAAACTTTAAGAACTCACTTTGACTTGCTTCTTAATTTTTAAACTTTATTCTTAACGTGTTTTACTTTGATCTTAACTTTCTTCAATTGGATTATGGATTCAAGGTTCATGATCTCATGTTTATGGATGATTTCAACTAACAAACATGAGTACATCACTTAGGACCTAGTACGAAAAGATGGGGGATGAATGGGGTCTCAAGGCGTCCTTGGCGCTCTAAGAGACGTGGTGCGCCAGACCCCAAACTTCAGAGAGGACAAGTTGGGTGTGGGTGAACTAACCCAACACGAAAAGATCTCACATACTTTGATAGGATTACCCCCGATGAATTCCACTCGCAAAACCTTAGCGTTGTTGACGAATTTTTGATCTCTCCCTTTTTACTTCTTCTCTCTCTTTACTCCAATCCCTAAGTGTAAAATAAATTTATAATATGAACTAAAACTTATTTTTATCCCAAATAAACCCTTAAAACTGAATTAGTAAATAATGGATGAAAAGACTAATTTGCCCTTACTTAAATCCAGATTGGACTTTCTTTACTTCAACAACCCAATTTCCATAAGGCGTATATCCCTCATACGATATCAAAATCGGGCAAACTCGGTCCCCTTGGAAAGATATTTCCAACCATATAAAGATCTGAATGTAACTCCTCTTGAGCTACATGTTATGACCGTTTGAAAATGATCAAAAACTCATTTTATTAACTTTAGGAAATTTTCCAGATTTTCCCTTTTCTTTTAAAAAGTGAGAAATTTTAGTTTCTTAGCATATTCTTGGCTACTACGAGTTAAGGTATGTTACAATATCTTCCCCTTCGGAATATTCGTCCTTGAATGAGATTTCCTTCACTACGCTAAGAATAGTAACCTCAAGTTTAACACTTAACAATCAAAAGCAAGTAACAACATCCTTACTCATAGTTTATAAAGTCCTAACAAGAGGATTACCTTGATCTGCATTCTGTACGGATTAAAAGAGATGTGGATATCTCTTTTCCATATCCTCTTCAGTTTTTCAAGTCACATCTTCAACAAATTTATTCCTCCAAAGGACCTTGACTGACGCGACCTCCTTTGTTCTCAACTTGCGAACTTGGCGATCTAAAATCTGAACTAGAATCTCTTCATAGGATAAGCTATCCTTAATTTAAACATTTTCAGTTGGTACAATAAATGAAGGATCACCCATGCACTTCTTCAACATGGAGATATGAAACACCAGATGAACCACTGCTAACTCTTGTGGTAGCTCCAACTCATAAGCTACATTGCCAATTCTCTTGGATATTCTATAAGGACCAATATACCATGACTAAGTTTCCCCTTCTTACCAAACCTCATAACACCCTTCATGGGTGAAACTCTTAGATACACCTAATCATTCACCTCAAACTCCAAAGGTCTTCTTCTAACATCTTTGTTGGACTTTTGATGACTCTATGTTGTTTTTAATCTCTCTTGGATCACCATCACCTTTTCCATGGCTTGTGAACTAGATTTTGTCCTATCATCCGTACTTCACCAAATTCAAACCACCCAATAGGAGATCTACACCTTCTCCTATAAAGAGTTTCATATAGAACTTCTGGGAACTCTTTTACTATGGAAACTGACTGAAGAGGAGGTACCTCAACACTTGAGTCATTAATTCGGACTAAGTGATAGATACATCCCTTTGAAACTATCTCTCCACAAAGTACAAAATGATGCGACCCTTAGGCACTGCTGAACTACTACTCCACTCTATAACTGAATCATTAGAAATCTGAAACTTGAAATCTCAAGTTCTATAATCTATTGATGCATAACAGGCATGAAGCCAATCCATACTTATAATGACATCAAATCAACCATGTCTAACTCTACTAGATCATCCATGGTGTTCTTGTGATTGATAGAAATAGGACAATCACGATAGAATCATTTCGCTAGAATAAAATGTCCAACAAGGTAGAAACACCGAAAGGTTCTCAAAATTTCTCATGAAGAATCTCAAACTGATTTGCAACATAAGGAGTTACAAAAGATAAACTTGCTCCCGGGTCTAACAAAGCATAAACATCAAAAGTAAAAACTTTGATCTTACCCGTGACAACATCTGGAGAGTTCTCTTTCTCTTGGCGGCTTGTGATTGCATAAAGGCGATTTCCCCTCCACCAATACTAGAAGTGGCTCCTCTAGGTACAGACCTGTCTGGAAGAGCAACTAATGAAAATTGGGCTCTGTTGCCCAGATTTCCACCACGCTGCTTATTTTTAGGACAATCTTTCATGAAGTGGACCTCTTGACCGCCACTTAAAAAAATCGGATTGGCCATCATGACACTTACCGGCCTGGTTTCTACCACACCTACCACATGGAGAAGCCCAACTACCGCTTTGTGCCACACTACCTTGGACTGGGCTGGTCTAGCCTTGAAGTTCTGCAAATTGTGGCCATTATACTCACCTCTATTTCTGGGCTCAGGTGCATTAGAAGATGATGGTGCATGCCCCTTTAATATCTAAAATTGTGGCTGATTCAAACCACATTTCTGCTGCCCAGACACATTCCCAGTCTTGGCTTTCTTATTCCTGCACTCTTCTTTGTCCCTAAGCTTTTCCTTTTCAACTTGATGCACATAAACCATTAATCGGGATATCACTATGTCACCTATCAGCATTGCAGCTCTGCCTTCTTTGATTGATACACGACCTAAGCTAGCGACAAACAAACTCATTCTACTCCTCACATCTTTTATAATCTCAGAAGAATAGTGAGAGAACTGGGTGAACTTAAACCCATACTCATGAACACTTAAGGAGTCCTGTTTCAGAATAAGGAACTCCCATACCTTTGCCTCCTTCAGTTCTCGGGGAAAGAAATGCCCCAAGAAAGCTTCTTACCCTCCTTCCACTAGTCAAACCAAATCCTAAACAAATTCTTCATTTGGTATGCAGCAAGCTCGACTCTCTCAACATCAATGACATACATCACATCAAAAACCTTCTTAAACTCTTCCACAAAGTTTTTTGGATCCTCAGTAGTGCTCGAACGGTGAAATCGGGAGGATTAATTCTCATGAATTCATGAATCCTCGAGGTGTCAGCCTCTTCTTGTCGAGGTCCATTTTGTTGCCTGACTTGATTAGTCATTGTTTCGCATAACATCTGGATAGTCTAAAATATTGTAGCCTCCTAATCATAGATGTGATGCGCTTAAGTCTCAAAAAAAAATATCTGCAAATAAATAGAGACCCAAACTAAACTATCTAACTAACTATCTGTCTATGAAACCTCTATAATACTAAGATGAATGTTAGGACAAACCCCACAATATTCTATAAGTAAAAACATGATAAAAGAGTCCTCTGGAATGCAAGGAGGATCACCACTGACTTTGAGTGCTCAAAGTGGATCACCGAGGCGCTGGATGTTGATCCTTCATCATGTAACTATGCATGTCAACTGACATCATTTTATTGAATGTACGAGTATGTGAGTTGGAATGCTAAACAATAACTCTAAGCTTGAAAGAAGTAACAAAGAACTTACCTTGGCTCTGCTGAACTTATGAATTATTGAACTTAATATAAAACAATAAAAACACATGTGATATATATAAAGCTTAGTAAAATAGTAAAACAACTTAGTTCGTTAATGAAAATGCAATAACAAACTCAATTTTACTTGTATATGAAAGTAATATAGTTCTGTGGGATATTCTCTAACCGACAACCATCACTATGAGCCTATGCGATGGTACAACGTCATACCTCACATTGCAAGAAAATCGTCTTATACCTTGCAATCAGTATAGAACCTAATCTACTAAGTGGATCCACTAGTCTATGATAAAAAGCACTAAGAATTCATCTTAAAAGTATGACTCTTCTTCTGTCCATGTTAACTACATGGTTTATGGAGGCTTGAGTTAATATGAACTCGCGTCCCCATATCGTGCTCAATAATACTCCAAAATACTTAGGTCATATGTTTTGAAAACAACTTCTTTTCTGGTTTAAGGTAATTGCTCAAACTTAGATTTAAAAGCTCTCTTGGAAATCATAGTTTCTTTTTTACTAAAATTAGCCAAAGGCTGTGTTGAAAAAGTATAGCTTTTATTTTCTTGCTCAAAATGTGAAAACATTTGTAACTCCTAGGGAATACTTAGTTTTCTTATACTTTTGAGAAAGGAACTCAACTCTTTACTTTTTGCTTAACTTGCAACTTAATTCTTAGCGAATGTTTAGTTCCTTTATAACTTCTGATAATTTAACTCAACTCTTTACTCGTTGATTGACTTGTAGCTTGAGCCTTAAAACAAAGTTAAAATGTTTGTTAAAGACTCTTGAAAACTTTAAGAACTCACTTTGACTTGCTTCTTAACTTTTAAATTTTGACTCTTAACTTCTTTGACTTTGATCTTAACTTTCCTTGAATTGGATTATGGATTCAAGATTCATGATCTCATGTTTATGGGCGATTTCATGATGTTTAGATGTACCTTAAGTGTTAGAATCATCTAATAAACATGGGTACATCACTTAGGAATTAGTACGAAAAGATGGGGGATGAATAGGGTCTCCAGGCGTCCTTGGTGCTTTGAGAGGCGTGGGGTGCCCGACCCCAAACTTTGGAGGACAAGTTGGGGTGCTCTGGCTGGCGCGACGCCCCAAGGCCCTACAGACAGAGAATGCCCTATATTCTATGGGAGGCGCGGCGCCCTAGGGCTTTGCGGACAAACATTTCGACTTTTCTTCTCCGTTTTTCATCTCTAAACCCTCTAAACTTCAATGGTTCTTTCCCAAAAACTTTTGGATCATTAATAACCTTAATACCCAATAGATTTGACTCGAAAAACAACCCGAAAACATGAATCAAATCAACTCTAGGCATGCTACAACTCAACCAACAAGAATTTAATATTCAAGAACATCATTTTTCATCATTCAATCTACTCAATATTCGCTGAATTAAACAAGTTTATATGTGGGTGAACTAATCCATCATGAAAAGATCTCACATACCTTGATAGGGATCACCCCCGATGAATTCCACTCGCAAAAACTTAGCGTTCTTGACGAATTCTTGATGTTTCTCTCTTTTTCCTTCTTCTCTTCTCTTTTCTCCAAGCCCTAAGCGTAATAAAACTTTTCTAATCTGAACTAAAACTTATTTTTATCCCAAATAAACCCTTAAAAAGAATTAAGACATAGATGGGTGAAAAGACTAATTTGCCCTTACTTAAATTCAGATTGGACTTTCTATACATCGACAGCTCAACTTCCGGAAGGCGTATCTCTTTCATACAATATAGAAATCGTGCAAACTCGGCGCCGTTGGAAGGGCTTTCCAACTGTTGACACCCAATTTTGACCCGCGTCGGTATAAGTTAATTATCAAGCTTCCTAAATTTTTCAAATAATCTAAATTAATTATTTTTATAAATTTTATGAATATAATAATATAATACATGAATTTTATGTTGCTTCGAATACGTTTTAACATAATTTTCGATAATATATTTTTACATAATTATGTATATAATTAGTATATCTTATGATTATTCAAAAACCATCAAAAATATACATTTAAATGTTTTATTCAAAACTAGTTTAATTTAAATTATAATTATACTTTTGAATCACTTTTTACGATTGTAATAATTATTTTACTAAATTAAGGAGGCTCGTTAATTAATTAATACAAATTCGTCTTTTATTTAAGGTGTAGCCGTTTTATTAGCTAAAATGGGTCAGCTCTTAAATCTAACCCAATTCCCTTCCCCTTTTTGTAATTAATTCCTCCACTCCCAATTTCAGCCCACCTAATTCCCTCTTAACCCAATTCTGAGGCCCAATTCTCCCTTTCCAACCCAACTAATTCCCTAAGCCCATTTCCCCTTTTCAGCCCCAACATTAGTTCCCAGGCCCAACGTCCATCCCTTTTTCCCTATTTCCAGCCCACCTCTATTTCCCTACCCAACCCACTAACTTAATAATAAACCAAACCCAATAAACCCGCCCCGTTCCCGACCGATCCGACCCGCGTTTCCCCTTTCCTTCTTCCCCTTTTCCCCCACGCATTCCCAGGAAGAGACGAAAAAACAGAAACCTCCCCTAGACGCAAGAACAAACTCCCAGACGCGCGACCCCACAAAAACCCCCCTCAGACGCCAATCTCCCTCCCCCCCCCCCCGCGTCTCCCCTCTCATCTCCCTTCCCGCGTCTCCCTCAGTCGCGCGTGATGCGTCCCTCTCTTCTCCCTTTTCAGCCTTTGGCCGAACCTATGCATGCTCGTACGATTCCAGCAGGAAGACGCGTCCTTCGCAGGCCAAATGTCTCAATCTCGTGTGCTCACCCGTCCTTGCTGGAGGATCGAATGGCTGCGATTTCGATTCCGTTGAAGGTTGGAACGGAGACATCTTTCATCCTTATCCCTTTAGGGAATTTCGAATTCAAAATAGGGGGGAAGAATCTCGAATTTGCCCCAGCTCTTTTCATTATTTCCCCCGCTCTCCTCCCGTGAAATGGATATATATATTGCCATTACTCACTGTTTGAGGGGGACGATTTTTGGGGTTAGAATTTTGAGCGTTGGTCGAAAAGAAATTAATGGTTCTGTCAATTCTGGGTTAGATTTTCGTGAAGAGAAATCGATTTAAAACTCTTGATTGGAAAATTTTTTTGATAAGGATTCTAGTTTGTCTGTCTGTGTAGAAGAACAGAGAGATTTTCGCGTTGGGACATTTTGGGAGTTTTTGTTGAGAAAAAATGAGTCTGTGGGGATAACTTGGGTTGAAGTTTTGTTGAAAGGTTGAGGGCAGTTAAACTTCTTCAGCTTTCCTTGCGTATTTCGGAAGAGTTGATCGATCCATCGACTTCCTTCCCTCGCTTGGGTGTTCGAGTTGTCGTTCATGGTGGAAGCAGTTCGCACTCGCTCGTCCGTCTCCAGTCGTTGCTTTCGAAGAGGTAATCCTCCCCCTGCTCCATGTTATTTCCTCGTCTTGTTGTTCTGTTTCGAAAATGAAGTTTCTGTTGCTTTCGTGATTTGGGGTTTGGCTGTTAATATCTTGGCTGGTCGTGCGTGTTGTGTTGGATCGAACATGGCAAAGTAGTTGAACTTTAAGTGCACATGGCCTGTCGTTTTTTTTATCGCGTATCGATTTGCACGTATTCATGTTTTCGCTTGCTTCTTCATGCTTTGCTTTCCTCCTCTCATATCTACTCTAAGTCGGCTGTTACTCGCCACTTATTCGATAGCGTTTGGTATGACACATACGTCTTTAGAAGTTTCATCGACGTAGTTGCACTATCGAGTCGAAACTTACGGGATTCGCAGTCAATATAATGGCCCTGCTGTTCTATTTCTTTCGATGTCTTTCCGGCAATCCTTCTTTTACCGATTAGCGTCTTCATGAGATGAAGCATAGTAGTGAAGTTGTTTGACATGAAGATTGTTTGTCACGTTAGTTCTCTGTTAACAGCTTGCTCTATCCTAAGTTTTCTTTCGTTTGTCGTCGTTTCGTATGGTGATTTAAAGGTCGTGCTAAACTATCGGATTCAGCAATTTTCATCTAGAGGTCATTCGCATGATGTTCATTTGAGTTTGTTCTCATTTACTTTGTCTAAAGTCTGTTTGGGTTTTGTTTTGTTGATATTGTAAGGAGGGTTATAGGCTGCCCCTTATTGTTTAGTGTTGTTTAGGAAGGTTTCGAGTTGCTTTTTTTTAGAAGTTGTTTATTCAAGAATATGGTCGGGGTTTGGAGGTACAGGTGAATGCGTTTTTTGAAGTTGTTTCTAGCCTTAGAAATCGTTAATCTTCTCGTTTATTTTCATGTATTGCATTTACCTTGCATAATGGCCTTTAATGTATTGAAAATAGTGGCATAATTTGTTGAGATACGACATTTTACCTGTATTAAGTCAAAGAGGGTGGTTATCTATTCATTATGTTTTCTTTTATGCATGAGTATAGTGTACGGTTTCATTGTAAAATCATATGGGATGGTTGGTATTTGTGAATCTTTTCCGGATGAGAGTGTGTTTTTTTGTTGTTTGTTTTTTTCGGCATATGTGTCAATTGGATTACATATTAATCCTTTTTATCTGCTTTGTGACATGGAAATTTGCTTGAGTTCATTGTGAACTTCCTTCTCCTCTTTGCATTTCGGAGGAGCCGCAAAGGCTCAATTCTTCCATCGAGTCAAGGCAAACATGCGAGAGTCAAATGTCGTGAGATTGAAGAAAATTTGAAGAAAGCAAATCAGAAGACCCTTTTTTATTTCATTTTTTTCTGTATTTCGTTTTGTAATGGGCATAAGCCCTTGTCGCTTTCTTTCTCGTATTTTATTTTATAGGTTTAGATTAGGATAGGTTAAAATGGGTTAAAAACCCAAAAGCAGGTGGGTCCAAAATTCGGTCAAGGCGAACAGAACCCGAATTTGGACCCAAAAAAATCTCTCTCTCTCTCTCTCTCTCTCTCTCTCCTTATTAGCTATCTACGTGTTTGAATGTCGTATAGTTTAGGGTTAGAAAACTCCAAACCCCGTCGAAGCGCCTTTCAAACTTTGTCAAACTTAAAACTAACTTCTAAACGATAATTTGTTTCAAATTTGTAGAGCTTGTTTAGATAAAACCATAAGAAAGTTTAACTCAGAAATAGACTCGCAAAATTGCAAGATAAATATTTCAAAACTTGTAAATTTGTCTTAAATATTTCAAAACTTGTAAATTTGTCTAAATGAAACTTTAATAAGTTCAACTTCAAAATTGCAAAGTTAAAACAAAGTAGTCAAATAGTTAATCGCCGGAAAACCGTATTAAACGGAGCGTCTTAGGTGCCTTCAACACCTTCCTAAGACGCTAATATGAATCCTGAACCCCCTAAAATGTTTTCGAAACGATTTTTCCTGTTTAAGTTGTTTTGGAATGAGTTTTCTTGATTTTCCTTAAAAAATTAAGTGGCGACTCCTAAAAGTCGAAAATATAAATAAAAATAAAACAAACTCTTTTCGAAATATATTTTTTCGATAAAACACCAACCATACCAAGAACTGACTCTATCTCCTCCTGAGCTAGAAGTTATGACCGTTTGAAAATAACAAAAAACTCACTTTTTTATCTTTAGGAAATTTTCTAGATTTTCCCCTTTCTTTTCAAAAGTGAGAAATTTTAGTTTTTTAACCTATTCATCGCTATTACGAGTTACGAGATGTTACACATTCATTCACAATCTAATATCCACATTCAAAGCTTATCAAACATATTATATGAAGAGACAACCAAATATTATTGCATAGATATAAAGAGCACATAACAGAAAATCTACTTGTAAAGCACACTCGATCGTTGTTGTTCTTTAAGTACACAAACAAGAATCAATACATCGTCAAGTAACTAAAACTACTTCAAGAAAGTTTAGTAACACCATTTTAAACGCGAGTTTAAATACCATCTCAATCAAAATTCAAAAAATGCACCACAAAACATGTAATTAACTTTTGGAAAAGTAAATCTCTTCACGAAATCAATTCCAATGAAAATACAAATAAGTCCTAGCTTCAACTTTATATTTCCACATAATAGAAGTGAAGTGTTGAACGTTTCTAGACCAAAGCTTAGGAAGGAATATATGAGGAATTAACTTAAAATCACATTAAAATTATTATTTCAACCAAAATTTAGAACCTAAAGCCATAATTGAAAAATTGAAAGAGATGTGGAAGAAATCTGCACAAAAATTGAAGGAAAAAGAATACCTAATTTATATGTGACAATCAGCTGACATGACAAAAATAATTAAAATAGTATTCTCTAGAAGAAGATGCAAGAACATCCCATACACTTGTCTCGAAATTTAAATATTAAATAATTAAAATTATTTAGTTTTTAATATATAAATGTGTATAATTTATTTAAATAAAATAAATATTCATTCAAATATAATAATTACATATTAAAAAAATATAAGTTTATTAAAATTAATTCGAGAATTTTTATATTTGCTAATGATGATGGAAATGATTTACAGTAATTGTAATGATTGGTGTTGATAGCTAGTAATAATATTATAACTTTTTCTAAATAAACATCACAGACTTATACAAATTATAAAGTAAATATTATACCTTTTTTTAAAAAAAAAAAATTAAAATTTGTAACTAACGATTATTAGTGCTAACTTTTTTTAATAATGTTAATAGTGCTAAATATATTTTATATAGAGAACCCAAAGAAGAGAAATTAAAAGGGCAACTTTCACATATAGCAAACAAAAAAATCATATTTGTATGCTATAGCAAATTTTGCATAATTGCGCTCCATAGCAAACATAAAACTGTATAATTCAATATACATATACAATTGTATAATTCGCTGGCCTAAATTGTATAATTCGCTGGCCTATTTCGCTGCAATTGTATAATTTGCTTTGCATACAGTTGAATCGAATTAAAATGTATGTATATTGCATAATTATAAGTGTATAGCAAGAAGATATATGTTTTTCTCGCTTTATACAAAAACAGAAACACAATATATACCCATCTGTTGTATAAAGCTAGAGGAAATTGTATTTCACTGCGATTGTATAATTCACAATTGTATAATTCGTTCGCCTTTTTCTCTGCAATATTTGAAGTAAAATGTTTGTAAATTGTATAATTAAGTGTATAACACGAAGATATACATTTTTGCATGTGTATATACAATTTTCTCTCGCTTTATACAAAACAGAAACATAATTATACACTTCTGTGTATAAAGCGAGAGAGACGAGCGAGAATGGAGAGTGGCGAGCGAGATTTTTGGGAGAGAGACGCTGGCAAATTTTAGCTAATGTTTGCTATGGAGCCCAATTAAATCAAACTCTAGCTATTTTATTTAATTTAGGTTATTAGTTTGCTATTATATACAATTTTCCCTAATTAAAAAGGCAAAAGAAGAAAAGAAAGAAAAAAAATTAACGAAACAATAAATTCTTGTAAAATTATATTAAAAATGAGGTTGTGAGGATTCGATCCAACAAACTTACACGGAAGATTTCCGCACTCAACCAACTGTGTCGTGTCACATTAGTGTCAAAATTTGACACACTGTTCTATATATATACAATTTATTCTGTTGTTCATGAATTTAATATATATAGTAATTTTTTCCGATGAAGTCGTGTCACGTGACATTCATTGCCTATTAGTAGATCCGCCCTTGTTGTGACGGTGGAGGTGGTTAGTATTGTAGTAGTTGTTATGATAAAGACAGTTGATAATGGTGGTGGTGATTATGAAGGTGAAGTTGAATGATGATAGTGATTGACGGTGTTAATTGTAGTGGTTGACGTTGATTCTCGTAGCGGCGATGCTAGTTTTAATGGTGAAGTCGATTGATAATATGGATCTATCGTGGTGATAATGGATGATCCTAGTTGTTGTGGCCGCGACGAAAGTGATCGTGACAGTTGAATAATATGTGGCGATTGACCATGTGTTGGTGATAGTTGACGACAGTACAAGTTGTGATGATAGAATTGATTGGGTTGTACAAGTCACAATGGTCAATACTGGTGGTAGGGCGACATTTATGGTGACAAATAAATTATAATGATGAAAGTGATAGGTGCAGCAAAGACTGACAATAATAGTTGATAAAGATGATAGTTGCCAATGATATAAGAGGTGGTTGATGACGATAATGATAGTTGACAATAATAATGTGATGAAGATAAAGATTATGATGACGATAATTTATGATTGCGGCGAGAGAAGAAGCAAATATTAATCGCACAAGAATACATTATGTCAATTGTAACTAACTTTGCGACTTGCTGTAACTAATTTGCGACTAACTCTTAGCTCCGCTGTTCATAACATCCTTTTATTTAATTAGATTATTATTATTGTCATCTAATGATATAAATATTATCTTTAATTACTTTTGAATTCCAATGACGAAGATATTGAATAGTAATTATTAGGATGGTGGCACTCATTTATTGTAGGTAAATTTGAGAAATTTTTACATTTAAAAGATCTTTGTTAATATAGAGGGGAAAAGGATTTAAAAATATTTAATTTTGACTGAAATTATTATTACGATATTAAACTTTATGAAAAATTTTGTATCTCCTGCATTGTTTAATAGTGTATTTCAAATATATATATATATGTGCTCATGTGGACATGTTACTATTTATAATTATGAAATTTTTTTGATGTCCACGTGAGCATATATATATTTTTAAATACATTATCAAATAATGCAGAGGATAAAATGTCATTTTCAAAGTTCAATATTATTACAATAATTTCTATTAAAATTTAGATATATTTCAAAAAAAATTCTCTAATATAAAGTACGTCATTTTTTAAATATTTTTTCTATTTAATTTATAAGTGACCGTACAAATTATATTTTCTTGAGAATTTGTGGTATGCTAGTTGGCGTTTTGTTTTCTTTCTTCTTTGAAAGCACATGGGATGTCTTGTTTAATTTTTTATTCAGTGGAAGACAATAGTATATTAGTACAATATTCTTTTAAAATGATTTTTTAATCTCACAATTAAGAACAATAAAAATGTTTATAACTCTTTTAACTTCTTAATTAACAGGAAACAAGGTTGCTTTTAATACAAAAAGGACAACACATAATAATCTATTACCGTAAATTATTCGATGTGAGGTATAAAATATATCAATTATATATAAATGAAATATAAGAATGTTTTCTCTAGTAATTTATAAGTTGTCACCAACCACCCTTTGGATACAACTAGATGCATGAAAATAATGAACAATTTTTAGTTTCTTCTTTATTGTCTCTCAATTTTGCATTTTCTTTTTGGATTATGCATTTTTTAAAATCTTTTGTGTTTTATTTTCTATTGCAAGTCTTGCAGTGTTGTGTTTTGTATTTTTTTTTTGGGGATTATGTATCAAATAGTCTCTATTTTTTTTTTAAAGTTTTTTGTAATATATAATTTGATTGTGTGTAGTGTATATTTGTATCTATTATAAGATTATAGAAGTATTTATTCTTAATTTTCCTATTAAATTTTGTCTTCAAATCATTTTCACCATGTGAAGAATTAATATCGGACAAACTAATCTCAGTGGAATATGATATTCATCTTGAATTTATAGAGCTATGTTTATTAGAGATTAGGAAAAAAAATAGATTCAATATTCATTTATTTAAAGATGAAGAATATATGATCGATGAATTCAATAAAAAGACAGAAAAAACAAATAAAAAATCATTGAAATAGCTTGAAAGCCTAATGGACTTTTCTGAAGAAATCGATGGGGTGGATACATGTATAGGATGACATGCCCATCAAAAATACAATTTTGGCGGATGATTGATAGGAACGAAAATTAAGGACTCTTTTAAAGCAATTAATTGGGAGGGAGGGGGGGGGGATACATGTATAGGATGACATGCCACCAAAAATACAATTATGACAGATGATGATTGATGGAAGCAAAAAATTAAGGTACATTTCTCACATTGTTTTATATGCATTTCATATTTCTTTCATTATTGAATTTTAATTTACTTAAATTTATTTCTCATCTTTCATTACAGAAAGATGTTCTATATAAAAAGAAGTTAAAATTAAAGATATTTTGCTCATAGATTTTTGCTATGATGCATTATTTTATGATATTATTGCTAAGGAAGTAAGAGCATGTGCTGCAAATTAAGAATAATTTTATAAAACTAGGTAAATTTTAACTAAGAAAGAATAAATGATATTGATGATGATAGTATAAAATATTTTGTTAATCCTAATGATAAAGGGGATGATGAAAGTGATGATCCATAAGATAAGAATTCTATTATGTTTTCTAAGTCAACACTGTAAGGACAAATTTTCAATGATGGTATTAAAATAGTAATCAAGTAAATTAAAGTAAGACACAATCTATTGTTGCATCAATGAAAGTGTGCACATAAAATAAGTTTGCATATAAGATTAACTTAAATAATAAAATTATATTCCTCTTATAAATAATTTGTGAAGATAAAGAAATATCAAATATTATAAATTATGAATATAATTAAAATCATTTTAAATCTTTCATGTGTTCTATTCAAATTATATATTTTTGAAATTTAAAATAAGTTGTGCATAAAAAAAAACTAATTTAAATAATAAGTTCTTGAAATTGAATTAAAATATAAATTAACTTTTATTTTAGAAATAAAATCTTAAATTAATCAACTTTATATAATATTAACAACTTTTAAATATATTTCAAACATTTTAATTAAAAAAAGTACTTTAACATACTTATTTGTCAGAGACATCAACAGTTTTCTTTCAATTGTGATACTCTTATTCAAACACATAATTATTAATTTTTTAAAATAATTTTTTAATGTTTCAAAAAGCTATTTTTTAAAATTAAATTCTAAAAATCATTGAAAATTTGTGGTATTGCTAATCATAAGAGCTATAATGATTTTCTAATGCTATTGAGTGACTAATAATATATAGTTGATGTTTTGTTTTCTTTCTCCTTTCATAGCACATGGGATGAGTCAGGTTAGTTCCTCTGTCTTGTCTAATTTTTAATTTAGTGGAAGACAATAGTATAGTACAATATTCTCTTAATATTAATTTTTAATCTCCCAATTAACGAAAATAAATCGCTTTGTGTGAGATACGAGTTTGGAATCTAAATAAGCTATAAAAATATAAAAGTGATAAAAATAAGTCACTATTTTAGTATGTAACTAAAATAAGCTTAGTGGAAGAAATAGTTTCACTTTATCTAATTTTTTTCGTTAGTGTCATAATGTGTATTTAATATATAACGGAACTTTTTCTTCCACTTCACAAAGCGAAACTTTTTCTTACACTTTATAAAGTTGAGAAAATTTTACACTTTATAAGAGGAATATTTTTCACGTTTTGAGGAAGTTTTTCAGTGTTGTAATACAATTATATGATTTGACATATCATAAAAACGAAAAAAAATTGTATTATGTATTTTTATTTTTTTTATTCTAGAAAATCTTTCAATCTCTATTTAAGGACGTTTAAACATAGTTGATTGCACTTACAACATAAAGTCTTCTATTTTTCTTCATTTCAATGTCAAAAAGAAAATGTCTTCTACACCTAAAGTTAAAGTTTCAATTTATTTGGATAACGAAATTATACATGACGGAAATACCGTTTATTATAATTGTCCTCCCAAACACAATGTTAAATATCCAATTAATTTTTTACAAGGCATATCGTTTAAGTTTCAATTTTTTACAAAGTGAAAGATATAAAGTGTAAGCAAAAGTACTACTTTATGAAATGGGAGAAAAAGTTACACTTTATAAAGTCTAAGAAAAAATTTCGTTTTCTATTAAAAATAACGTTATAACTTTAACGAAAAACGTTGAAAAATTGAATAAAATGAAACTTTTTCTTCCACTAAGCTTATTTCAGTTACATACTAAAATAATGACTTATTTTGATTACTTTTACATTTTTATAGCTTATTTAGGTTCTATACTAATTTTCATTAATAAAATACAAAAATATTTTATCTTACCTAAGTTTTAAACAATATTATTTCTCTATTATATCTTTGTAATAGAATAAGTTATTTTATATGTATAATGACATAACATTTCTCAAGATAACTTATCAGCAGCCTTTTTTGTCATCACACATAGCTTAAAATTGTTTTGCATCACAACTTCAAATTATTATTTTTTAAATTTTATGTCAAATTTAACTCAGAAAAAAAAAAAGATAGGGCAAAGTAGTGATTAGTCTCATTGATAACAATATTTGAATAAAAAATTACAGCCTCTTTTCTCTACTCTCTAGATATACAAAAGGAAAAAAATCTAAAAAGATAGAGATTAGGCCCCCCCTTCTACACCACTAATTAATAAACACTGTTTCCACCTCCTCTTAAAGGGGAACTTTTTCATGATAAAATAAAAATTAAATGTTAAAAAAACAAGAAACCACAAAACCAAAAAAAAAAAAAAAAAAAAAGAGTGGAAGTTGTGTCCAATTCAATTAGGCCCTTAGGCATACCAGCAAGGTTGTAAACAAAAGGGTGATGGTGAAAATCATAGTGTTTTGATGAATAATAGTAGCACCATTTATGTCTGTGTTGGTCATGCCACTTGGTCCAAGTCCAAAAGCTGGATTAGTCCCTGGTAATGTTGTGCCACTTCCAGTGCCAGTGCTAGTGCTAGTGCTAGTGCCTCCTGTTGATGGACTTGTAGTTCCTGGTACAGTTGTTGGACTTGTGTTTCTGGTAAACAAAAGAATAAAGGATATCAACAACCATATCGAACCGATTAACCGATATACAATATCATGCTCCTTCCATATTATCTGTCTTTTAAGATTTCTGAATGCACACCCTTTAAGGAGACATCTCAACATAGATTATATGTCTAGACTATCTATGTCTCATTAAATATGTAACAAATTAACTACTAACTAATTGGAATTGAAGGAAAGATTCACAAAACAAAGTAAGGTACAATCAATACATGCACGATTCATTTAATTTGACCTTAGTTGACATCTTTGTCCTCAAAATTTAGGTGTCACTTAAAGTTGCACAAGTAGACGCATGTGCCAGACATGAATCGACATGACGCCGCGTAGGGGACATGTGTCTACTTGTGGACATCCAAAGTTGGAAGACATAGATGCTAGTTGAGACCAAGTTAAACAACATGTTTATGTATATATTATGTGAAAAAGTAATAAATGTCTTCACATGCTTGCCAAAAATACTTGAAACAAAGAGGAGTAAATTAGTACACGAAAACGTCATGAGAGAAACAAGTAGCATGACAAATAAATGAATGAACTAATAGAACTAAAAAATGTTAGTACATGAAGAAGCAAGTAAGCATGACACAAGCAAATGAACTAACATAATTAAAAATTGTTACATGATGGTATATACACCTGAAATTTTCATCATAGCAAAGAAAAAAAAGGTACACATTGAGCATTAACAGACAGAAGATATCAAGACAACTCACAAAGCACATGATGAAGAAACAAACTCACCAAATTTGGTAGTGAGTAGTGACAATAGCTATTGGAAGTTTATGGTAAAATAAAGTATTGAAAAGCACCAACAATCATACAACAACCGACCATTATTGAGTCATAATCAAGTAACTTTATTCACTTTAAAGAATTGTTTATTATGCGGGTATTAGTTATGCATGAATTAGTTATTCAATCTACTGTCCCGTATAAAATCAGAGGTGTAGCCACAATTTAAAGTTTGCGGGTCGAGGTTCTTTAGACAAATATAGAATTTAGATCAAAGTACATTAGCTTAGCCCCTGCATAAAATAACACACAAATCACTTGAGATATATATTAGTTATGTCGGTTTCTAAAGTGCAAACCAAACGTCATACTCCATCAATTTTAAAAAGAATGAACTAAATATAGAAGACTTTTTTAATCTTTTGGTCTTAAATTAAAGTTAGTCAAATATACCAAAATGTCCTTTAATTTAATGGTCTTAAAAAACATTGCCACACGGAAATTAAAATTAAAGTGTTAACAAAAAAGGAAATGAGTCATTCTATATTAAACAAACTTAAAAGAAAAGTAGTTCATTCTTCTTGAATTATATTATACATGAATAACATACTTCCCAATTTAGCTACACCAACATCGTAGAACTTATACATAACGTAAACAGCTGAATAAGTTGTCTCTTTACTAGCTACGACCCCGAAATATTTGTCGGTGGGGAGTTTGAACAAAGTCTTACATGGAAAGTAGGTGCTGAACATTCTTAATGGTACAAGGCATTTGAGGAAAATAGTGTGGGCTTTCTTTTAGGTTGATCTTTAGGTTGTTTTAGCCTAACAACATTTTCATACCAAAAGACACACTTTAACTTCCTTCACCAACCCTTTACCTTCAAAAACACACAACTTGTAATTGACACCAAAAAAAGAAAAGAGTATAACCTTTTTTCTAATATCAAAAAGGTAAATGAGCTTTACATTGAAGCTATCATCATCACACAACCAAGAGTGACACTAAGAATCTTCCCTTTACTTTTAAGGTAAAACTTTAAGTAGAATGTAATGCAATGCTAGATCTAACATAACATATTATAACACAAGCTTAGAAAACATACCCTGCAGTGGACTGATATACACATCCAGAACCAGCAGCTAATGATCAAAATCAAAACAAAACAAAAAGAGAGTTAACAATAAGCATTTGAAAGTGACAAAATGAATAAAATGATTTAGTGTATAAATGAGGAAACTTTACAAGCTGGTGCTGTTGGTGTCAAAGTTGCAGATCCTTTAAAGTCACAGCTAGCACCAGATGCACCTTTTCTTTGATAATAGCTATTAACAGCATAGCTGCAATGATCTTTGACAGTATCAGGATTGAAACAAGCACCATTAGTATGGATAGCTGTGCAATCAGCTCCAGATCCACAGGCAAAATCTATGTTCTCCTGAAGAATTTTAACATCTATACCATCTTTGCAAGTACAGTAACTAGCACCTGCAGAAACAAAATCCACAAGAAAATCAGCTCAAACAAGTAAATCTCTTTGTGTGTTTCCAATTAAAAGGGAAAAAGACTGAATCTTTGAACTAAGCAGAATCAAGAACATCCTTATGTGAAACCCCATATCAAGAAAAATATGAAATTTGCAAAAAACAGAGAAAATATGAAGACAAAAGGGAAAAAAAAGGTTGAATCTTTGAACTTAGTTGAATCAAGAACATCCATAAGATCATAATATAGTGAAAGCCCATCTAAAGAAAAATATGAAAAATACAGAAAACAAAGAAAATATGAGGGAAAAAGTTTTGAATCTTTGAACTTGGTAATATCCAGAACATCCTTAAAAGCAAAATATAGTGAAACCCCATCTCAAGAAAATATGAGAAATGCAGAAAACTTGAAAGCA
Organism: Solanum peruvianum; assembly: GCA_027705065.1. NCBI lineage: Eukaryota > Viridiplantae > Streptophyta > Magnoliopsida > Solanales > Solanaceae > Solanum > Solanum peruvianum. The sequence goes on from JAKWJD010001755.1 coordinate 5,735,822, forward strand.
AAGTGAAAAAGACTGAATCTTTGAGCTTGGTTGAATCAAGAACATCCTCAAGATCAACATTTGGTGAAACTCCATGTCATGAAAAACATGAAAACTTGATGGCAAAGAGGAAAAGACTGAATCTTTGAACTAAGCAGAATCAAGAACAGCAAAATAGTGGAACCCCATCTCAGTACAAATATGAAAGTTGCTGAATACTTAAAAGGCAAAGAGAAAAAGACTAAATCTTTGAACTTAATAGAATCAAGAACACATATTAAGAGGCAATATATAGTGAAACCCCATCACAAGAAAATATGAAGAAAAAAAAAACACATGAGGGCAAGTGAAAAGTGTTTGCTTACTTGAGTGACCAATTATAGCCAATAAAAACATCAAAGATAACATAAAAGCAGCCATGATTGTGGAAGCAATAATGAAGAAATTGCACTTTACTTTTTCAAGAGAAAAAGTTGGTTGGTGAGAGAAGAGGAAGGAGAAGAAGAAGGGAAAACAGAGTTTTCTAGTGTAGACAACAAAATGAGAGTGGCTACTGAAGTACAGGAGCTATATGACTGTTTTAGTGGTACTTTATATGTATGATAAGTGTTAATTTACAGTATTTTTTCATATATATATGTATGTTTTTGTTGAGAATGGGAGACAGTGTTTTTGGAAATTGAGCAGTAAAGCTAAAGGCTTTGTCATATATAATTGACTGTACATGTACTTGTGTGTGCCCATTGCCTTTCAAACGGTCATAAACTCATTCATATGGTTACTACCTAACTCAGTTCTGGTTAAACAAAAAAATTACTTTCGATTAGGTACCATACATGAACGTACATTTTAACTCTACCTCAAATAGCTTTACCTCATTCAATTTTAGATGCGTATAAATGGAGATTTAAACTTATATAAATTATAATTAACAAATACATGTATCCTACGTGACAATTTATATGATAATTTCACGTCTTACAATGTCATTTTATGTGTGTTGTGTCACGTAAGACGCGTGTATTTACTTGTTTAATTTTATATAAATTCAAATATTTACTTATATAAACTCAAAATTTAAGAGTATAAATGTCAACTAAAATCAAGTTAAATAGTGCATTTATGTATTATGTCTTTCCCAAAAAGAGTCAAGATTTCCTTTTTTAACTTCTTAGAGTTTTTCAAGCTTTTGCTCTCGTAGTGTGTGGATGAGATTACTTCTTTCTTAATTACAAGGCTTGAGTTCAAGCGCTGACTATGAAAAAAATTCTTGATTGAGAACACTTCTTCTCTTTAACAGCATAGTCTTACATAGTATGAATTCAAATACTTAAACTGCAATAGAAATGCTAAACACCAAAGCAAAAAAATGATAACTTGAATTTCATAATTTTAAAATTGAAATGAGGAGAATTTATTATCCGAGTAACCATATGTAATTAAAAGTTATACTTAAAGTTTATGAAACTCATAATTTATTTGATTTATTAAATTTACAATTAAATATTTAAAGATACTAATAATTTTACAAAAAACAATATTTTTATTTAGAAAAATACTTTATGCTTTTTGTTTTATCTTACTTAATTAAATGGGAAGTCTTTAATTGCACAAGAACGTTATTACATATTTAAAAATTAAAATTTTAAAAAATAGAATAATGGTACCTAACTCAGCTCTGGTTAAACTTATATTCAAATAAAATTTAATAAATTAGGGTTTGTTGCAGAAATGGCTCCATGATAGTCTATTTTAACTACACTTTTTTTATGGTATGCTGTCGTTATATTTTTGCATTCAATAAGGATATTGTAAAAAGTTTAACAGATTCTTCCCACGAATACAACTACAATAATTTATTTTTTTTAAAAAAAGGTTATAGTTATTTTTATTTATTTTATTTTTGGTAATATTGGATTATTTGTGTGCTATGGTGGCTTTTTTTAATTAATAATTAATTTAGTAAATATGATTTATAAGTATGTTTTGTGTCAATTAATAAAATTATCTACAAGAAAAACAAAAAGAAAAAGAAATACACTTATTTTGAAAAGTCGATACTTATTTCAACAATCATGACGACTTATTACATACATTAACTTATTACTTTAAGGTAAATTTACTCCTTAAAACTGACGTGACAAAAATAAAATTAAAATAAAATATAAGTGCATTTGATTAAAAAAAAATAAGTAAAAATAAATAAATAATCAATTGGAATCTCCTTCCAACCCCCATCCCATAACACACACCTCCTGCGCCTTTCTTCTTCACACGAGTTGGAAATCAAAATAAGCCATTAAAATATAAAAATGATCAAAATAAGTCACCATTTTAGTTAGTAACTAAAATAAGCTTAGTGGAAAAAAAAGTTTCACTTTATCCAATTTTTCAAACGTTTTTCGTTAATGTCATAACGTGTATTTTTAAGGTATAACGAAATACTTTCTTACACTTTATAAAGTGTAATAAAAACTTATACTTTATAAAGTGGAGCTTTTTCTTCCACTTATAAAGTGGAAGAAAATCTTACACTTTATAAAGTGAAACTTTTTATTGCACTTTATAAAGTGTAACTTTTTCTTACACTCAATAAGAGGAATATTTTTCACGTTTTGAAAAAGATTTTTCATTGTTGTCATACAATTATGTTGATTTGACATGTCATAAAATGGAAAAAATATTACACTATGTATTTTTTTTTATTCTGAAAAAACTTTCAATCTCTATTTAAGAACGTTTAAAATAATTGATATCACCTACAACATAAAATCTTCAATATTTGTTCATTAAATCTAAAAAATAATGTCTTCTACGCCTAAAGTTAAAGTTTCAGTTTATTGGGATGGCGAAATTACACATGACGAAAATACTGTTTATTATAATTGTCCTCCCAAACACAATGCTAAATATCCAATTAATGTTCGATATCATAAATTCATATTATCAATTTATAAAAGAATGAGTATAAACAATACTGATTATAATTTGATTATAGTCAAAAAATACTCTACTTCATTTTTATCACAAGGACAAGTTAATTTTGGAGAGTGGATTATCTATAATGACGAATCGTTGATCGACTTTTTGATGGTTCCAAATGACTACATAGATCAAATCAAGTTAACAATACTTCAAATCTATGTTAGGAAGGAGCCTAAGATTAGTCAACAACGTTCTCATTTATCAGTTGATGTCAATCCCCAATTAGAAAATCGTAATAGCGTTGATGAATTTCCAATAACTCAATCTACTGATTTTCCTAACATAACTCATTATCAAAATATTCTTATCGACCGATATGATTTTGATTTAAATAAAACTATCAATGATTTGTCAATTATTTATTAGTTTATATGATTTATTTTTCTTATTATTATATATTTTATAGTAGTTTACCTCAGCAAGATAGAAATATTTCTCCAAGTTATGGATGATATAATTATTTTTGTCAGTCCTCACACTTTGAAATGACGGAAAATGTTGGGACATCCTCAAATTTTCATGTCTCGACTACTTTTGGTGCAGATGATTATCAGTATGTTCAACGCTTGATTTTGTTTATTTAAGTAAATTAATTGCATGAACTAAATATTTATACTTTTTTTACTTATATAGGAAAAATATTACATAAGATGAACCCATTGATCCTGTGAATATCAATGATCATGACCTTTCTAATTATGGCTCACGTTCAATTAGTGATAGTGATGATTTGCCTAATGTTGAGAAATCAGGAGCTAATGTTCCATTTGAGGCATCATCTAGTGATGATGATTTTTTGACTCTCAATCGATCGCCAAGTTCAATGTCCATGAGCCCGTTTCGTAATCATGAAATTACTTATCTTGATCATCTTCCGGATGGTTCAGATATGTTTGGTGATACATATGATGAGTATACATCACAACGTACGTGGCATGAACCAGAAGATTTCATGAATGGTGCTATTTATATTGAAAAGGGCATGTTATTCAATTCAAAGAAGCAGTTGCAAAGAGCAGTTAAACTTCTACATTTGAAAGTAGCAAGGGAGTACTTTGTTATTAAATCGACAAAAAAATCATGGCGACTTGTTTGCAGGCGTGTAGAACAAGGATGTCAATTTAGGTTGACTTCTTTTATTGATAAACATACTAACATGTGGAAAGTTGAAAGATACATTGAAGAACATACATGTGATATGTGTACATGTCGCGAAGAACATTTCAACTTGGATGTTGAGATGATTGTTAACGTCCTCTGTGTTGATATAGAAAGAACGCCAAGGTACTGTTTTATCCTTAGATGATTCTTATTTAATAAGAAAATATTCATTTTTATTTGATAATTAATATTATTATTACTTTTCAGGTTTTCAATCAAAGACTGTCAAACAGTCGTTCTTAAAGCATATGATATTTTGATAAGTAAAAGAAAAGCCTATCTTGGTCGCAAGCGGACTTTTGAAAAAGTCTATGGTACTTGGGAGGGTTCTTTTGTGTCACGACCCAAATCGGGGACGCGACTGGCACCCACATTCACCCTCCTATGTGAGCGAACCAACCCATCTAAACCTTAACATTTCAATATAATATCAACAGAAAATAATGCGGAAGACTTAAACTCATTAAATAAACAACTCAAAACTATTATTAATATCCCCAAAATCTGGAAGTCATCATCACAAGAACATCTATCTCAAATTGCTAAACTAAACTATCTAAGACTGTCTAAGAAGCTAAAAATACATAAGAAACTAGTCCATGCCGGAAGTCAAGGCATCAAGACTTGAAGAAGGAGACCCAGTCCAAGCTAGACGCATTAGCTCACCCTGAATTTCCGAAGGTAGTGCAGACTGGCTTGATCTACTGCTGAGTCGAAGTTGACGGAACGTTTGCTGCATTACACAAATAACACGAAGAAAATATAAAAGTAGGGGGTCAGTACAACCACAAGTACTGAGTAGATATCATCGGCTAACTCAAAATAGGGAACAATATATATATCAATAATAATGTAAATCAACTACAATACTCAACATGTAGCAACAACAATTACTTTATCATTAACAATTTCCGTCAAGTTCACACACGAGGACTCAAGCCTCAATACCATACTCATTGGGAATTAGTTCATTAGATTGAGTATATTCATTATCTTTCAAGATTCATTATCTTTCAAGATTCATTATCTTCTTCCTCTTGTGTCGATACGTGACACTCCGCTCCTCTATTTCTATCCTGGTGCCGGAACGTGGCACTCCGTCCTCATATACTATCCTGGTGTCGGAACGTGACACTCCGATCCTCATATTCATTCTATCCTGGTACCGGAACGTGGCACCCGATCCTCATATTCATTCTATCCTGGTACCGGAACGTGGCACCCGATCCTCATATTCATTCTATCCTGGTACCGGAACGTGGCACCCGATCCTCATATTCTATCCTGGTGCCGGAACGTGGCACTCCGATCCTCATATTCTATCCTGGTGTCGGAACGTGACACTCCGATCCTCATATTCATTCTATCCTGGTACCGGAACGTGGCACCCGATCCCCTAATTCATCAAGCCTTCTTTTACACTAAGGCATCCTCATTCTCATTATATAATTTATCAAGCCTTCTTTCATACTAAGGCATCATCAAGCTTATTATATAATATATCAAGCGAATTAGGGTTCTTTCAAGATTTGGGATTCAATAGCTTCATCATGCTTTGTTAATTCATCACAATTTCGTAATCATAATCATGCGAGCATACAATTTAAGCACATAGCAGGGTTTACAATACTATCAACACATAATATTCACTATTAAGAGTTCACTACGATTATCGTAATATAAACCATAACCTACCTCCACCGAAGAATTGGAATCCACAAGCAAGAAATTCCCAAGCTTTGTTTTCTCCCCTTTGATCGACTGCTCTCTCTCTCTTTCTTTTCTTTCTCTTTTGTTTTATTCAAACCCTCTTTCCTTTACCCTAATTAATCAAATAATTAAGAATAAAAGAGGACAATAAAACCCCCTAATTAACTTAAGGTTACCCCTTTTAACCCCTAAGTAATTAGACTTATTAATGTTAACCCTCAATCTTTATAATTAAGGAAAGAATAGTCAAAAATGACCCTTAAAACGTGTGGAGAAATCCTAAACTGCCTGGGATTGCGCAACCTGTGACGGGCCGTCGTGCCTGTGACGGTCCGTCACACAGGTCGTCGCAGAGGCCAAAATTCCTATTTTTCACCAAGTGTACTGTGACAGTCCGTCACGCCTGTGACGGTCCGTCCTGCACTTCGTCATGACGGTCAGAAACTCGTTTCTTGTACCAAATTCTCAAAAGTTGAAGTGTTTCGCAACGGGAGCTTACGACGGTTCGTCGTGGATGTGACGGCACGTCCTGCAGGTCCGTCACAATTTACAGAGAGTCGATTTTAATATCCAATTTGAAGAATTCTAAGTGTCCTGGAACGACACCTCCTCGACGGGCCGTCGTGACCACGACGGTCCGTCGTGACACTCGTCGTTCCAGCCAGTTTTTCCAGAAATGGACTCTGTTGCTCAAAACGACTAAACAGGTCGTTACAATAGATACCAATTTACCCATCGTTCGTCCCCGAACGATCAAAAGAAGAAAAACAATGGCGAAAAGGAGTACCTGAATCTGTAAACAGATGTGGGTATTTTTCTTGCATATCTGCTTCCTTCTCCCAAGTAGCCTCTTCAACCGGTCGATTCTTCCATTGAACTTTGATGGATGCAATCTCTCTTGACCTCAACTTGCGAACCTCCCTATCTAAAATAGCAACCGGTTCTTCTTCATAAGTCAAGTTCTCATCCAATAAAACTGAATCCCAACGGATAATGTAGTTTCCATCTCCATGGTATCTCTTCAACATAGATACATGAAACACCGGATGCACTCCGGACAGCCCTGGGGGCAAGGCTAATTCATAGGCCACCTCCCCTATTCGCTTAAGCACTTCAAATGGTCCAATATACCTTGGACTTAACTTACCCCTTTTTCCGAACCGCATCACCCCTTTCATGGGTGAGACCTTCAACAAGACTTGTTCACCTTCCATGAACTCCAAGTCTCTAACCTTTCGGTCTGCATACTCCTTTTGTCTACTCTGAGCCGCCAAAAGCTTTTCTTGAATAGCTTTCACCTTCTCCATAGAATCTCTCAACAGATCAGTCCCCCAAGGTCTAACTTCAAAGGCATCAAACCAACCAATGGGAGACCTACATCTCCTCCCATACAATGCTTCAAATGGAGCCATGTCAATGCTGGAGTGATAGCTATTATTGTATGAAAACTCTGCCAAAGGTAAGAAACTATCCCAATGGCCACCAAACTCTATCACACACGCACGAAGCATATCCTCCAACACTTGAATCGTTCGCTCAGACTGACCATCAGTCTGAGGGTGAAACGCCGTACTAAGGTCCAACCTAGTACCTAATTCTGCATGCAATGTTCTCCAAAACTTAGAAGTAAACTGCTGCGTACCTCTATCTGATATGATTGAGAGTGGAACTCCATGCAACCGAACGATTTCTGAGATGTAGATTTTGGATAACTTCTCTGCATTGTAGGTCACCTTGACCGGAATGAAGTGAGCAGACTTAGTTAACCTATCAACAATCACCCAAATAGAGTCATACTTACCCAATGTCTTTGGAAGACCAACCACGAAGTCCATCGCGATTCTCTCCCACTTCCATTCAGGAATGGGCATTCTCTGAAGTGTTCCTCCGGGCCTCTGGTGTTCATACTTTACTTGTTGACAATTTGGACATTTGGCAACAAACTCAACAATATCACGCTTCATTCTACTCCACCAGAAGTGTTGCTTTAGGTCGCGGTACATCTTGGTTGCACCAGGATGTATAGAGTATCCGGAACTATGAGCCTCTGTCAGAATAGTGGTGATCAAATTATCGACGCGGGGTACACATACTCTTCCCTTAATCCTCAAAACACCTTCCCCATCGATTATTGCTTCCTTAGCCTCTCCTTGCAACACTTTATCTCGAATTCGCCTTAGTTTCTCATCATCAAACTGTTTCCCCTTAATCTGATCAAGGAAAGAGGATTTTGCCTCTACACAAGCTAACAATCCTCCCTTCTCGTTTATTTCTAACCTCATAAGGTCATTAGCCAAAATCTGCACTTCTCTAGCCAATGGGCGTCTAGAAGCTTGCAAATGAGCTAGACTTCCCATACTTCCGGCCTTCTACTCAAAGCATCTGCCACAACATTTGCTTCCCGGATGATACAAGATAGTGATGTCGTAGTCCTTCAGTAGTTCCATCCATCTCCTCTGTCTCAAGTTCAAGTCTTTCTGAGTGAATACATACTGTAGGCTACGATGGTCCGTGTAGACTTCACACTTAACCCCATACAAGTAGTGTCTCCATTGCTTTAGTGCAAATACTACCGCGGCCAATTCCAAGTCATGAGTTGGATAGTTACGTTCATGCACCTTTAATTGCCTCGAAGCATAAGCAATCACATTCTTCTCTTGCATTAGCACTGCACCCAACCCAGAATAGGATGCATCACAATAAACAATGAAGTTTTTACCCTCTACCGGCAAGGTAAGGATAGGTGCGGTAGTCAACAAGGTTTTAAGCTTCTGAAAGCTTTCCTCACATTCATCTGACCATACAAATGGAACATTCTGCTTAGTCAAGTTCGTCAATTGAGAAGCAATAGAAGAGAATCCCTTGACAAATCGGCGGTAGTAGCTAGCTAAACCCACAAAACTCCTTATTTCTGACACGTTTGTAGGTCTTGCCCAATTCTTCACTGTCTCAATCTTGGATGGATCCACCATCACTCCATCCTTAGAAACCACGTGTCCCAAGAAGGACACTGAATCTAGCCAAAACTCACACTTGGAGAATTTCGCATAAAGCTTTTTCTTTCTCAACAATTCTAACACCATTCTCAAATGCTCCTCATGTTCCTCCTTACTTTTAGAATATACCAGTATGTCATCTATAAATACGATCACAAAAAGATCCAAATACGACTTAAATATCCCATTCATCAAGCTCATGAAAGCAGCGGGGGCATTTGTAAGACCAAAGGACATCACCACAAATTCATAATGCCCATACCTAGTTCGAAAAGCAGTCTTTGGCACATCCGTTGCTCGTATTTTCAATTGGTGATAACCGGACCTCAAGTCAATTTTTGAGAAGACACAAGCACCTTGTAACTGATCGAACAAGTCATCAATGCGAGGAATGGGGTACTTGTTCTTAATAGTTACTTTGTTCAACTGTCGGTAATCTATGCACATTCGGAAACTCCCATCCTTCTTCTTCACAAATAGCACCGGAGCACCCCAAGGAGATGCACTTGGTCTAATGAAGCCTTTACTCAACAATTCTTGAAGTTGAGCTTTTAACTCTCTTAACTCTGCGGGAGCCATTCTATACGGGGGTATAGAAATGGGGCGAGTACCCGGTTCAAGATCGATACAGAAGTCAATATCCCTATCTGGTGGCATACCAGGAAGATCTGCAGGGAACACATCCAAAAACTCACAGACTACCGAAACTGACTCAATCGAAGGTACTTGAGTGGTGTCATCCTTGAGATGTGCCAAGAAAGCTAAACACCCTTTACTCACCATTTTCTTAGCGCGAAGAAAGGAGATTATACGCACCGGATTGGAAGTGTAGTCACCCTCCCACACTAACGGATCTGCCCCAGGCTTGGCTAACGTCACTGTTTTCGCATTACAATCCAAAATCGCAAAATTCGAAGAAAGCCAAGTCATACCCAGAATTACATCAAAGTCACCCATTTCTAAAATAACCAAATCTACATAAGTGTTGCTCCCCACAAAATTCACAAAACAAGACATATACACTTTTTCGACTATCACAGACTCACCCACCGGAGTAGAAACGCGAATAGGCATGTCAAGTAATTCACAATGCAAATTTAGACCATTAGCAAATGAGGAAGATACATAAGAAAATGTGGATCCAGGATCAAACAACACGGAAGCCATGCAATCACAAATTAGAAGGTTACCTGTGATAACTGCATCAGACGCCTCCGCTTCAGATCTTCCAGGGAAAGCGTAGCAATGAGCCCCATTATTTGTCTGTCCGTTGCCCCTACCATGTTGTGTAGTAGTGGCTCCGTTTTGCCCTTCACCTCTGCCGTTCTGGTGACCACCATTACCTCGGCCACCACGCCCTCCAGAAAAACGGCCTCTACCATGACCGCCCCTACCTCTAGCTATCGGGGGTCTGTAACTCTGGTTTGGACAGTACCTCTTAATGTGTCCAATCTCTCCACACCCATAACATTCTCTGGGTTCACGCATCGGCCTCTCTGAGAAGTGTTGACCGTTCTGAGGTGGACCCCCAACTACAGTCTGTAGTGAAGACTGTATTGGTCGATTTGAGTGACCTCCGGAGTTCTGTCCTCTAGAATAAGAACCATTAAACTCACCTCCCCTTCGAAACCTCTTTGATGTCGATGTCATGGTGAAGTCGTCTGGCTTCACTCCTTCCACCTCAATCACGAAGTCTACCACCTCTTGGAAGGATGTTGCTGTTGCCGCTATCTGTAAGGCTGAAATCCGCAATTCTGACCTCAACCCCTTCACAAAACGGCGGATCCGTTCTTGTGGACTGAAACAGAGTTGGGTGGCGTATCTGGATAGTGCGCGAAATTTAGCCTCGTATCCATTAACCGTCATTCTACCTTGCTCCAGACTCAAGAACTCATCCCTCTTTCTATCTCTCAAAGTCCTTGGGATATATTTCTCCATAAACAGGGTAGAGAATGATTCCCAAGTCATTGGTGGTGCCTTTGTTGGTTGACACTCAACATGTGATCGCCACCACATTTTGGCGTTCCCTTGAAATTGATAGCTTACGAACTCAACGCCAAACCGTTCTACTATCCCCATCTTGTGTAGTAGCTCATGACAATCAACCAGAAAATCATAAGCATCCTCAGATTCTGCACCCTTGAAGACTAAAGGTTTCAATTTCAAGAACTTACTGAAAAGTTCATGCTGATCATTTGTCATAATAGGCCCAGTAGTCAGTCGTGGAAATGTGCCTATTCCCAATGAGGCATCCATGCGGGGAGCCATAGTAGCCGCATGTCGTATCTCTGAAACCGGAGGTGTTGGTGCAGAAACCACTGGAGGAGCCTGTCCCTGATCGGATAACCCGCTAAGATAAGCAAGTACCTGTTGATCATCTCTGGGGTAGGTTGGGGTGGCAATTCCTCATTTTGCACTTGTTCAGTTTCCCCTTCCTCACCCTCTCTTACTACCTCCCAGTCGTGGAGGAGTCACCGCCCTAGTATCAGATGGGCTAGGGGCTCGTCCTCTTCCTCTAGAGGACGTCCTCCCACGACCTCTCCCACGGCCTCTTGCCGCTGTTCTTCCTCGAGCCACAGCCCCAGTGGCTGGCTCAGTCGTTTCCTGTCTTTCCGTTGTTGCTGCTGGGGTGCGTTCGTTGCTCTAGTTCTAACCATCTGCGAAATAGAGTGAAGATGGTCAGATACCATTTGTATCACCTAGATACCATTGGACTCAAGTAGTAGCACGAAAGAAGAATGAAGAATGGAATTTTCCTAAAGTCTTATAGCCTCTCAAAGAAAAGTAAAGGCGTCCCCCTACCGTTCCTTAAGACTCTACTAGACTCGTTCTTGTGTGATGAGACCAATGAACCTAATGCTCTGATACCAAGTTTGTCACGACCCAAATCGGGGACGCGACTGGCACCCACATTCACCCTCCTATGTGAGCGAACCAACCCATCTAAACCTTAACATTTCAATATAATATCAACAGAAAATAATGCGGAAGACTTAAACTCATTAAATAAACAACTCAAAACTATTATTAATATCCCCAAAATCTGGAAGTCATCATCACAAGAACATCTATCTCAAATTGCTAAACTAAACTATCTAAGACTGTCTAAGAAGCTAAAAATACATAAGAAACTAGTCCATGCCGGAAGTCAAGGCATCAAGACTTGAAGAAGGAGACCCAGTCCAAGCTAGACGCATTAGCTCACCCTGAATTTCCGAAGGTAGTGCAGACTGGCTTGATCTACTGCTGAGTCGAAGTTGACGGAACGTTTGCTGCATTACACAAATAACACGAAGAAAATATAAAAGTAGGGGGTCAGTACAACCACAAGTACTGAGTAGATATCATCGGCTAACTCAAAATAGGGAACAATATATATATCAATAATAATGTAAATCAACTACAATACTCAACATGTAGCAACAACAATTACTTTATCATTAACAATTTCCGTCAAGTTCACACACGAGGACTCAAGCCTCAATACCATACTCATTTGGGAATTAGTTCATTAGATTGAGTATATTCATTATCTTTCAAGATTCATTATCTTTCAAGATTCATTATCTTTCTTCCTCTTGTGTCGATACGTGACACTCCGCTCCTCTATTTCTATCCTGGTGCCGGAACGTGGCACTCCGATCCTCATATACTATCCTGGTGTCGGAACGTGACACTCCGATCCTCATATTCATTCTATCCTGGTACCGGAACGTGGCACCCGATCCTCATATTCATTCTATCCTGGTACCGGAACGTGGCACCCGATCCTCATATTCATTCTATCCTGGTACCGGAACGTGGCACCCGATCCTCATATTCTATCCTGGTGCCGGAACGTGGCACTCCGATCCTCATATTCTATCCTGGTGTCGGAACGTGACACTCCGATCCTCATATTCATTCTATCCTGGTACCGGAACGTGGCACCCGATCCCCTAATTCATCAAGCCTTCTTTTACACTAAGGCATCCTCATTGCTTATTATATAATATATCAAGCGAATTAGGGTTCTTTCAAGATTTGGGATTCAATAGCTTCATCATGCTTTGTTAATTCATCACAATTTCGTAATCATAATCATGCGAGCATACAATTTAAGCACATAGCAGGGTTTACAATAATATCAACACATAATATTCACTATTAAGAGTTCACTACGATTATCGTAATATAAACCATAACCTACCTCCACCGAAGAATTGGAATCCACAAGCAAGAAATTCCCAAGCTTTGTTTTCTCCCCTTTGATCGACTGCTCTCTCTCTCTTTCTTTTCTTTCTCTTTTGTTTTATTCAAACCCTCTTTCCTTTACCCTAATTAATCAAATATTAAGAATAAAAGAGGACAATAAAACCCCCTAATTAACTTAAGGTTACCCCTTTTAACCCCTAAGTAATTAGACTTATTAATGTTAACCCTCAATCTTTATAATTAAGGAAAGAATAGTCAAAAACGACCCTTAAAACGTGTGGAGAAATCCTAAACTGCCTGGGATTGCGCAACCTGTGACGGGCCGTCGTGCCTGCGACGGTCCGTCACACAGGTCGTCGCAGAGGCCAAAATTCCTTTTTTTCACCAAGTGTACTGTGACGGTCCGTCACGCCTGTGACGGTCCGTCCTGCACTTCGTCATGACGGTCAGAAACTCGTTTCTTGTACCAAATTCTCAAAAGTTGAAGTGTTTCGCAACGGGAGCTTACGACGGTTCGTCGTGGATGTGACGGCACGTCCTGCAGGTCCGTCACAATTTACAGAGAGTCGATTTTAATATCCAATTTGAAGAATTCTAAGTGTCCTGGAACGACACCTCCTCGACGGGCCATCGTGACCACGACGGTCTGTCGTGACACTCGTCGTTCCAGCCAGTTTTTCCAGAAATGGACTCTGTTGCTCAAAACGACTAAACAGGTCGTTACATTTTGCCAAGTTGCCGAGGTTCATGGAAGCTTTGAAACACTTCAATCCTGGAACAATAGTAGAATGAAAAACAGAGCGGCGTGTCAATGTCATTGAAGATGTATTCAACTATGGGTTTTGGGCTTTTAAACCATGCATTGATGGATTTGTGCATTGTCGTCCTTTTATATCGATCGATGGAACACATGTCTATGAAAAATATGATATCAAGTTGTTGATTGCGATTACAATAGATGGTAACGACTCTATATTACCTTTGGCATTTGCAATAGTTGCAAATGAGAGCATAGAGACATGAACTTTATTTTTGGATCATTAGCACTTGCACGTTGTCAAGGGTAGTAGAGGGGTCACATTGATATCATATAGGTATCACAGAATACTCTCATCCGTGTATAATTCTCTGAATTGGCAGGCTCCATTTGGGTTCCATCGTTTTTGTTTAAGACATTTGAAAGCCAATTTTTAAAAAAAATTCAAAAATGTCACTTTGAACAACCTGTTATGGGCAGCTGCAAATCACTGTCAGGAGAATTTTTTTTGGAAAAAATGGAAATGATCAAGGAGATTAATGCGGAAGCATATGTGTGGCTAATGAAGAACGATCTTGACAAATGGACATTGCACAGGAATGGAGGTACGAGATGGGGCATGCTGACAACAAACAGTTCTGAATCATTCAATGGTCTTCTCAAATCAGCAAGAGGTCTGTCATTTACTGCAATGGTAAGACTCACTTACAATTAAATTGTGAATAAATTTGTTACAAGATCAAAATTTGTTAATCATTTAGTACAGGAAATACAACAATGGATGTCTAAACATTCAAGATTTTTGAGGATAATCGAAAAAAGTCACAAAGTCACACACTGATCAACTATCACCAACAAAGGGAAAACATATTTGAGATGCAAACACATATGCATCATGGTCGTGGTGGTAATAAGCACATTGTAAATGCATCACAAGGAAAATGTCAATGTGGTAAATGAAAATCATACCACATTCCGTGTTCTCATGCAATAAAGGGATTTGACCAAATTGGATATCAAGCGTGGGAGCATATGGCACCAGAATTCACTGTGCGTAGCTACAAAAAAGCCTACTTTGGACAATTCAATCCACTCGGCGGTGAAAAGTATTGACCTGATAGTCCCTTTCTTGTGATAGCAAATAAAAATTATTTACGAAAAGTAGGCGTAAATAAAACCACTCGTATACAAAATGAAATGGATGTTCCTGCAAGTACACTCACTCGCAAGTGCTCAACGTGCAAACAAATAGGCCATGATAGGCGCAACTGTCATTCACGAACTCGAAACGCCTCATATGATAGTAATAGCTAAAGAAAGATGTTTAATTGTGTTAATTTATTCTTGTATCAATTTTTATGCAACTTTTTATCCAAACTTTTGATCATCTTCAAGTCATGTTTAAATTTTCAAACTTTTTCATTCACTTTTTAAAAGAAAAAAATACATACACAAAATAATAATAATATATATAACTAAAATAATAATACTATATACCACAAAAAAAAGATATATACACCAAAATAAAATTATATATGTTTAGAATAATTTACATATACCCTCAAAAAAAGATTCATACACAAATATAATAATTTTATGTTCCACAACCCTTTTTTGAAATCCGTAAAACATCTCGCGGTCTAAGTCCCGTATATCCGTCTTCATCTTCATTGTTTCTGTTCCTCTTTTTGGCCGGAAGATACTTTATGTTCACATTCTTTACAATTCTTTTAACAAGTTTTTTTCTTCCGGGTGTTTGCGGCATATCATCCACTGGCATAATGAAAGTAACATCTGGAGACGAGAGTGGTGATAAGGTGATCTGCAAATACAAAGTTAGATAGTAGAACTTAAAAAATAAAAGTATAAATGATAGGAATATGCAATGTGTTGCAAGTTGTGTATTGTTAGAGGTGATAAACATTCAAGTCATTTCCAATTATGTGTGCATGTATGATGTTTCAACACCAAAGTTTCAGATTCTATCGCCTTATTCATGGGATCTCAAAATTATTTTTTTCCTCCCACCTACTATTTTCGGATAACATATTTATAGACTGTTTGGTCAAGCATCTCGAATTCTCGATAGCTAAAACAAAAGACCCCCCATTAAGTAATTACATGAAATAACTGTATTAAATAGATAAATAACACGAACGTGCGACTCAATTTGATCATCAAGCAATCCTTCAATAAAATCTTGAGTGTTATACATAGTAGTATCTTCAGTGTCACAATGGACAGTACCTGATGTGCCCTACAAAAATATATAAATAGTTTTATTTATTTATTTTAAAATATTTATATAAGTTAGTAATGTTTTAAGTTTATAATTAATTATTAATGCTTACCGCCAATCAGGTATATAATCTCCAACATCTATTGTTGATTCATAGCTCATACGTCCGATTTCTTCCACATCTCGAGTCGGTCTTGAATAAGGATCAAATGAAATATGTAACAAATTCATGATGTCTGACGTGCGAAAATGATGAACATGCAAATCATCAACCTTTACTCTCACCTCTGCCTCTATGTCTGGAGGAATAGGCATACCATCAGCAGCACGTCCTCGAGATCTACCTCTATGCCCCATCCCTCTACGGCTGGTTTCTCTTGCACGCACATGTTCAAATAAAGGATTTCCCTAAAAAAATGGCTCTCTAAATTGTATTCCGCCCTCAAGCAATGTATCTTTAACAATATGAGATACCTCTTCACCATGTGAAGCTGAGGTTGTGTCTCTCTGCCACTGTAATGCAAGACTATACAACTTAAATATTCGTCTGGATATTGCAATACTAGTACCAGCGGAATGAACAAAACCAGAAGATACATCAACCTCTAATGCAGGCCTACCTATAAGTAATCTTCTATGCCGCATGTACCATAATCTATACCTTGCCCCGCTAGTACCATCATTTACCTCAACCGCTAAACTCTGATGTCGATTACCCAATCACGAAAATATTTTTCCATCATTTCAAGAACCTCTGGTCCAAGCCTCCTACGCTGATCATGCACATGGTGGTTGATTCCTCAACTAGGAATCACAGGTACATGCTGAGAATGACCAAACTGACGCATTACTCTATCAGGTGAGTGCACTTCAACAATCTTTAGGCAAAACATAGGGATACATGCCATCCATAGAGGCTCATCGACCATACAACAATGAGGCAGTGTATGTGAAATCTCATTGTACGGTGTTCATCGAAACTATTTTTAAAATATAACAATCAAATAAAATCAAGATTAACTGATTAGTATACAAATAAAATTATTATTGATATACTTTTATATGTAATTTATATTTTTAAATTGTTTTAGTAGAGTTGCAAAAATTATTTGATGTACATGATCCTCCGTCATGCGGTCTAACTGGTCTCTAATTGGGATAAGAACATGATATGACTCAGTATCCCTATCAATTTCACGCGTCCAACGCCTAGCATATAGAAGTAATATGTCACCATCATGCTAAGGAGGAGTTGATGGCTGTACAGGCAAGATCCTCTCCCAACACCAAATCTTGATGTGACATACAAAATAATTAAATTATCATCATTAACAAAAAAAGGAAAAATGCACAATTACCCCTCCCTCCGTCCAACCTATGTCCGAAATCCCAGAGACATACTTATACTATACTAAGGTTCTATTACCCCCCTCAACTTATTTTATAAGTAACTTTCTACCCCTTTTTGGTCTACGTGGCACTAGCTTGGAAAAAAAAGTCAACCAACGTTGGACTCACAAAGTAGTACCACGTACGCTTAAAAGGGGTAGAAAATTATTAATAAAATAAGTTCAGGGGGGTAATAAGTCCTTAGTATAGTATAAGTGTGTTGAGATTTCGGACATAGGTTGATGGGGTAATTATGCATTATCCCACAAAAAATAAAATAATTACATATATATATATTTTTATAGCTGTAGGAAAATGTATGTGAATCTTTTTTAAAACTATGTAGGTTTTATAATAATTATTCATATTTATTATGAAGTAAGTTTCAACCTTTGGTTGGACCCATTTTTTAAAACTATGTAGGTTTTCTAATAGAATAACATTGTGTGCTTTATCAATGCAAGTTTTTATAGAAAGAAGTAGGCAAAGAAAATAAACTATTTATATGTAATTTAAATATTTTAAAAAATTGAATATAGAAAAAATATTCTTGTACGGTATAATGTTAAAGATTTTTACATTTGAATGTATTTTAAAACTTAAGTAAAGTTACCTGAAGGAGAGGAATAAATCCGCAAATGTCAACCACATTATCGATAGATACCCGACAAAGTGCACGGTACAAGTAGGCTAGCACTGCACTGCCCCAACTGTACTTACCTACATCGTGGATAGGATATAGGAACGCCAAGTATTGTAAACTAATAAGGTTTCCTGAAGTGTTCGAAAATAAGATGCCCCCTAATATAACAAGCATGTAAAGTCTAGCAATCCTTTCCACTCGTTCCACTGGAGTAGCATCTCTTATCGGATCTACTTGTAATTGATCTCGCAAGTAGCCGGTAATGCTATGTATCCTCACTCGACTCGCACCATCCATATCAGTAGGTGCTATGGTACATCCTGTGAGTGTCTCTAATAAAGTACGCCATGAACGAATCCTCCGAGTAGCATCCTGAATGTACACAGCATCACCATTAATGTGCAAACCAAACAAGACCTGCACATCCTGCAATGTAATCCTGACCTCACCAAAAGGTAAGTGGAAGCAATGAGTCTCTAGCCTCCAACGCTCAACCATAGTTGTAACAAGGGCACAATCATACTGCATCCTGCCCACACAAACTACATCATACAGTACGGACCTACGTAAGATCTCCTCAACACGTTCATGAGATCGGTGCAAACGAAATAAATTCCAGGCATCATTCATGCGCACTGTCCTCATAAGGCTACTAAATGGTATCTCACCTTTTCATAACAATTCTGATTTATGCTCATGCTGAGAGAGAAGAAGTGTACGATCAATCGGTCTAGGATTCACAACACGCTCCATTATATATTGTAAGAAAAATTATATTAATTAGTATAATATAATTATATTTTGACATATTAATGCCTAGACAGTTCTGCTATTTATTTACTTCTATAGCTTTGTTGGACCTCTGCGGTAAAAGTGAAATTCTATATTCTACATCTTATTATTTGTCGAGGTTCCTCAGCGAGGTTAGCTTTTGAATTGTGAAGGGGGGTAAAAGAAAAAAAGAATACTAATTGAGTAAGTAGTGAGAACATATATGATGATCGAGAATATTTTAACTAAATAATATTTAAAATTCTTAGTTATTAACTATGACATAATCATGAAGAATGCTTTCTACTATTAATCAAAATCTAACAAAGAACAACGATATCACTCTCTCGACTTTCAGCTCAAGTTGGTGAAATAACTTGAGTCTGCTAACTCCAAAAGAAATTACTAAAACAAAATCACAAAAATAGTAATCAATCACCCGAACAGTATTGGCGAAGTAGCATTTGAACAAGTAAACAATCACTGTAAAGAAAGGCCATTGGGATATTTCCTTGGGAATATGCTGGTAATTATATTTTGTGAAGGGAATTGTTTATAACACACACAAAAAGGAATCTACACTGAATTAGCTGCTAGACTCTCTATATGTCTAGTATGTGATATTTTTTTTTTACTTTGCTAGATTGTGCAGAGCTCCCAACACATTCTTACTGTTTTTTTTTACTTTGACAGATTAGCTTCAGGTGTTTACATCATTATATTTTGATTCATTCTATTGTAGTTAAATAATAAGATAAAAATAAATTAGACTATAACTTTGTGGTTTAATATCATTCTCAAAAAAGTTTAATATCATTTTGTCAAAGCTAATGGGTATATTAAAGAACTCTCACAAAATTCAAAAAATTCAACTTTACTATACTATTCAAAATTTCAATCTCCTTTTTAACGTAAGGTCCAAAGTTGGACCATAGGAATATTTCTTTCATAATTTATTTTCAAATTTAATACAACATAGAGATTGAGCAACTAATTCTCTTATGAACTTCAATAATTATCCCACTAACAAGTAGAAATGAAATCTAAATTAGGAATACGGAAGAATGCTAAATCAACTCTTTTTTTCCAATATTTTTACTATTCCATTGTAAAATAAAATCAAAATAATTTAATAACATGTAAGTTATAATTTACTCTGTGAATCAGAATCACTAGGCAAAATGATACTATACTAGACACAAATAAATGAAACACATTCTAAGTAAAGAAAATATGAGATGTTAAAGAAATACCTAATTTATATAATTTGTAGGGACGGATTGTTATGTTATCGGGTTGTGCTACTCGGAAATTTTGATTTATTTAGTGGGACCGCTTCAGTTGTCGGATTGGGACCATCAATGTTAATCTTCAAAGTGTAAGCTTAGAAGCAATGAAAGTGAAAGAAAGAAGAAGAAGGTGAAAAGGTAAAGTAATTTTCTATATAGTGGAAGAAAAAGCTCCATTTTATATTTATAAAGTGTAAGAAAAAGTTACGTTATACATTAACGTTATGACACTAACGAAAAATGTTTAGAAAATTAGATAAAGAAGAACGTTTTCTTCCACTAAGCTTATTTTACTTAGTAACTAAAATAGTGACTTATTTTGATCATTTTTACATTTTTGTGGCTTATTTAGGTTTCCAACTCTCTTCACACTTCACCTAAGTAAGTAAGATATGTATTTATTTGTTTATATCCGAAATTGAACAGTTAAAATTAAATCAAAAGACATATTTATATTTAAGGCCTATTTTTTAAAACTGGAATGCTTGACCAAATTATGGAGAGAAAATAAATATTTTGAAGGAGTTGCCTAAACTATTTGTCAGAAACTAAAAGCTTGTCTAACTGTTAATTAGTGAGTACTCATTAATTACCACTTAAATGTATTTTTAATAAAGAAATTTTGAGTAAAATTTAAAAAATAATTAAATAGATATCAAAACAAGCAATGCAAATATCATCTTTAATAGAGGCCTACAGGTCGTAAATTTCTTTTTTCGGAGAAGAAGTAATAATGATAATTAGGAAATAAACATTGACTAACTCTGTGTCAACAGTCGCGGTAATACAAAAAATGCAAGTGGTATCCAGAAAATAGGTTAAACACAAAAATAGTGCAATTTTGCCAATTAAATACAAAAAATTAATTAGGTTAAACATAACTAAGGTGTCTCAAGACCCTCACATGGTTTAAGGTTATATAATATGAAAAGATCAAATTCATACTGACTTATGGATTTCTTCTATAATTTAAGTGTGTAATTATAATTTTGCCATAATTCAGAAGAAGTATTATGTTTTATTCCTTTTTAATCAGACAAATATAACTGATTTATATGGAACATGATGCCTTGCTGGTCAGATCTAGGTTTGATGAACATTCTTCAATAATTTAAGCTCAATTAATATATATTAAAGTTGAGTTACATCAAAGTACACTATGGTAGTTGTTTTCATGTGAACTAATGAAATAATTGGAAAGGGAAAAGAAAGACAATATTCGTGCGATGTTCAATTTTAATATTAAAGTTTAATTAAATTTAAATTCGCTCCAGAAAATTTTAAGTTTGAGAAATAATACATTCTCTATATATTTCCATCTAAAGGTGAGATATCATATCATGGTACTCTTTCTTCAATAATTTAGTGAAATAATAGAATAGAAAAGATAGCTCTATAGTAATATAATTAATGGTTGAAATTCCAAAGGATATAAAAGCTAGTATTAGATTCCAATTGTTCATAATATTTTGCTATCACCATCAAGTACTTTTCTACAATAAATATATAGTGTTTTTGAAATAAAATACAAGAATTCTAATTTTCTATTTACTATAAGTATAGTTGAAAATCATTAAGAAACATTTATAATTTGTTTGGTATGAACAAAAATATTTTGAAGAAGAAACTATTTGTCTTACTGTCTACTTTAAAATTTAGAAAATTATTTTATATGGATTATCATAGAAAAATACATGAGCAAGAAATATATATTGTTTTGCGTACTCTTCATTTAAAAAGTATTTCAAAGAAAATATTACTTGATGTTCAATTACCAAAAAGATATATAATATATTTTCATGAGATTGCAACCGTTCAAACATGAAATTTCAAATATTGTTTAGTTACACATTAGATGATATTTGGTTTAGTTTTTGAAAATGAGAGTTTTCCAAAAATTTGAAAAATTAATTTAATTTTGACCAGTTAACCAAGTAATTTTTTTCTATCACACAAAACTTAATTTTTTTAGAAAGTGAATTCCATATTCAAATACAATTCAATTTTCAAAAATCATTTTTCAACTTTAAGTGTTACTCCGCCTCATCCATATTAAGTGAAATATTGAAATATGACACTCCTTGAGAATATTTTAGGACATAAATTTAAATTACTTTTCACTATTACCGTGATTATTTCCTAACTATTCAACTAAAAATTATGAAATAGTTAAGAACCTCATTTAAATTAAAAATAAATATGAAAAAAGTCTTAATAGTTATCTTAAATTTTGATTATTTTAAATTATGAAAAAGTGTCCAATAATTCACTTAATATCAACTAAATAAAGTATCCTTTATCACATAAAAAGGAAAGAAAACATGGGTGGACAATTCTCCAATTGAGCTACCTCATGGTACTAAGAAATGACAATTCATTTTTTTCAAGAAGAGGAGAGAAAATTGAATGTCAAAAAGGTTTTATTCCTCACTTTTATCAAATTATTGTTGACATATATGCCTCCCTTTTAACAAAAGATGCCCTCTCTTAATTGACCGTCTTAACAATTGACGGGCTTAAAAATACTTCATGACCAATTACACTTTATACTCTTAAGTTTTCATTGAGTTTAATATACTGATGTCTTTAACACTTATCTCTGGTTTTGTTAAGACTCCCATGCTCTTATAAGAGTTTGAGATCAGTTGCTATCATGTGGCAGATAAGGGTGTATATAAGTTTCGTTAGTTCAGTAGAGAGGTGTTTTTAAGACTGTCAATAATTCAAAGATGAAACTTGTATAATTTTAACACACATGTCCTTCATGACATAATATACGTAGGATACAAAATTGCCATGTAAGGTGTCATGTAGGACGAAAGTGTTCATTTGTTCAATTTTATACAAATTTATGTGTCTACTTGTGCACACCCAAATAGCTGACATCAAGTTAAAGGTCATATTTATGTGTTATGTCCATTTTTTGGCATAATACATAAAGGCATAATTCCCTTTAACTTGACTTCAAATTACATTTATGGTCTTCAACTTTGGATGTGCACAAATAGACACTTAAACTTATATAAAGTTGAACAAATAGACACACATGTCCTACGTGTCATCCTACATATCATTTTTTGTCCTATGTGGTGTCATATGTGTATTGTGTCATGTAGGACTCATGTGTTTATTTATTTAAAAGTTGAATAGTTAAAGTGCTTGTTTGTGCATTATGAAAGTTGGAGGTTTAAGTTAAAATTTGAAGCCAAGTTTAGGGTCCAACATATGTATAATGCCTAGAAATATGCCTTTTAACTTGGTCTGGTTTCATATTTATGCTCTTCAACTTTGAGTGTATACAAGTAGACATTTAAACTTGTATAAAGTTGCACAAGTACACATGAGTCCAATGTGACATAATACAAGTAGGACACAAATTGTCATGTAGAATGTCATGTAGGACATGTATCTATTTGTTCAACTTTATACAAATTTAAATGTTTATTGTGTACAAAATTAAAGAGCATAAATGTGAAATGGACCAAATCAACTTATACAAATTTAAATGTCTACTTGTGCACACTCAAAATTAAAGTGAATAAAAGTGAAATAAAACTAAATTAAAAGAAATATTTATGTATTATGCCTTCATCAAAGTAATATTTTGAGTAGAAACTACTTAATAAACAAAATGTGATCTGGAGTCTTATTTTTTTGAATTACTGCCAGCTGAATTGATCAGCTTGTGTACTTTCAAACCAACAAAATGAGGCAAACTTCACAATTGTACAGAAGAAACAAATATACTTAACATAATTGAAGCCATAGCTGAGACGACGTTAACTACTCTTACTGCATTTATCAGATCATCTCCGCGCTGCCTCATACTCTTTTAGTGTTCACTCTTACCATATTCGTCTTTGTTAGTCCTCCCGCTATTGCTCATGAGCCAGGGCAGCAACCTTCTGAAATATAGACATGATCGTTAAGGCAATTTTGTGCACTCGTATTCAATTTTCTACTAGCTAATTCTATCCAGATGATCATATATATGCTTTCGAGGACTAACCCGTTTTTGCTCTTCCATCCTTGCCTTTATTAACGAGTAGATAGCAACACCAGCAATAGCTATTGCAGTACCAATCCCAGTTTGAGTCGATATCTTGTTTCCTGCGAAGTTCTCAAACAATTAAGCACAGAACAAACTGTCATACCCGAGCAACAAATTGCGTGTTATTTAATCAACACTTACCAAATACTACTATAGAGAAACCAATCACAAATACTCGTTTCAACACATTTCCAACAGCATGTGTAAGTGGCGCTACACGCTCTAAGGTGTTAGTAGCTATCTGCAAATGTTAAAAGACTTAACGAATTTCCAACTCTATTGAAAGATAGCTAATGAGTTTAAACATTACGTACTCGTGGTGTACCTGGTTATACAGATGATAGAACATCCCGATCCAAAAAAGGTCGGATAAGAACTTATAAAGACCTACTTTAGCAATAGCATCGCGGAAACCATACTGCAGTAGTTGAGGTCCTTCAATCTGACATTGCATTTGCCAATTAGTTCTATCTTGAAAATACTCTGACAGAGAAGGTTTTACGAATTTCTGAGAAAAAATTACTTACAAATATTGCTGGAGGGAGGCAAAAGAGGAGGGCGATAATTGAAATATACGCGTATACATTTGTGCTGTCCATTCCAGTCTGTTAAAAACAACATACCATACGATAATAAATTACAAAATGTAACATAAATCCTCTGTTATGCAGGATAGAAGACACTTCACAAAGATAATTTGAGAAAACTAAAACTGTCCTACTTTGTTTTGCCTGCTTAATCAACATGTGAGCGATCTCCTCGATGATGTATCTTACAAAGTAAACGACCAAAAAAACAGCCCGATACATAAAACATTCCGTGTTCACGCGCCAAGGGGGTATGATGCAGCAGGCTGCCTACCTTGATGCAAGTATGAGTGGTTGATTCTATGGATCGAACCCGTGACCTATAGTTAACCCGGAGACAACTTTATTGTTGCTTCAAGACTCCCGTTCATGTCTGTATTAATCTAACCTAATAAGACGACAAAATTTTTGTAGGAGGAGATTATGAAGGGGTCTGTCAATTAGACTACCCTGAATGTATACGACATGCTTAAGGTAATGCTTGGCAGTATTACTCTATGAGAAGAACACTTACCATTGCTTTCTTTGAGTAGATACTTCTGTAAGTGAAAGCAATATTTGATATCATTGCACTAATGAAGCCAGTCCAATTGAACGATAGTTCAGTCAACGACGCCATCGATACACCTAAGAAGTATCAGCAATCAACAATATTGTTTTGATCAGAATTTGAGCAGGCTAGATCAGAAAGGGGAATGAGGCAGAACCTCAGTGTTGAGGATTTGTTGTTCATTCGACAAACGCGCATAATATATTACGTATGATATAACATCAAAAAGTTGCTCTTGTTTTGCCTCAACAGCGACGATTTTCTTGAGCAGTTGGTAAATGTTTGAACTAGCGGAGGAAAAATGACAATGCCTATATATGACACTTACCAATGACAACAGGGGCCAGTGATAACCATAGAGAGACGGGGATCTGGTGGCCCAAGACAAACTGAGAAGCTGAGGCACTGAAGAATGGCTCCAGAGCTATGCAACACCAATGAGAAAATGTCAGTTATTGCAGAACATGTTGACGTAATGAAGTATTCTTAACTGATTTCTAATATCACATTTAATTCTTGAAGCCATATATCGTGAAGAAGTACTATCGATGTCAACTTAAGGTAATTTTTCCTGCTCCTAATATGCTTAGCTCTAGAGCACTACTCATCTTTAAGTACGAAGTACTCAGTTGAACCATATAAAGTTACAAGCATCTGTTATTCAAAAAGAAAAACTTATCAAGCTAAAGTTGTGTATTTCTCGGTTATTACCTTTGATGGTATGAGTGAATGATACAGCAACAGTTGCAAACGACACATTAGACATAACATGTCCAAGAGCATGACAGAATGCTACCGGAGTGAGCAGTGCCAGAAGTTCCTTATTGATGGGCTATAGTCACATATTTTTGACAAATGCAAGTCAATTAAAGCCAGCTTTGAGCACATTAACGAAACAGTTTGAGTTATATACATCGTCAATCTAACTTAATTATCTAACATTTTAAGTTAACTTGTATACATATGGATGATATGATAGTGCAAATATTTAGACTGACGGTGTACATTACTTAAACTCTTAATGAAATATAACAATGCAGAAAATGAACTTACCGCACGTTTAGGTAGACCAACGGTCCAACTAATAAGACAATAGGTTACTCCAACTAGGAGATGTACAACTGAAACGAAGCTGCAAGAAAATCATATAAGCTTAATTTTTCTTTGCAAGAACATGATATTTGATTTGAGAATCTCCTAAATAACAATAGCCACTTACTATGGGTATGGGAAATAGTTGTATACTTTCTTGTTGAGTATGTTGAAAATCACATTCAGAAAGTACCTGCATCAGCAAACTTGATGATCAGTACTCATTTTTACCTTCTCAAGCCATATTTCACTTACACTCACCTAATAGAGGAGCCAGAATTTTCATTAATAGAGTTCAAAATCTGAAGAAGTAAACACATGAACTAGTCGAAAAGGTTCGACACCTATTATATATACATAAAAATTTATTCAAGCCATATATAAATAATATAATTTCCTACGAAGGGGGTTCGGATGAACCGCCTGACCTCAAGCTGGCTCCACCCTTGCCCTCACCCCTCCCCAAAATAAAACTAAGTCGGTGTTTGGATTTACTTTAAAGTTGATTAAACCTACTTTTAAGTCAGTTTTTGACTTCTGAAAGTGTTTGACAAATATAAAAAATAAATAAAAATATGTAAAAAGATGACCTAAGATAAGTTGAAAAATGTTTGACAAGGTAAAAATGACTTAGAATAAGTTTAAAATGACTTAAAATAAGTCAAAAATCAAAAGTAGATCTCCCCCTTTTTATTTTTGACTTAAAAATCATTTTAGTTTGATTTTTATTTTGGACTTAAAACTATTTTTTTAAGTCAATCCAAACGGGTTCTAACTCTTTAAAGAGCGAAAAAGATCTCTCAGTCAAAAAATTTGCTTATCCTTATTGAAGTTGCGTCTATCTTATCTAAAAGCTTAAAATATTTGAAAGAGTACACTTTTATTTACTTGATAATATACTCAACACGCCCCTCGTATGCAAATCTCATTCTTTTCATGAAATTCTTCATGTCTGATCTGATATCACATTGAAGTGTGTGACAATTTAATCTAAAAGTATAATACATAAACACGTCATTTAGCTTGAGCTTCAGACTTTTGAGTTTACACAATATTATAAAAGTTGACAGCAGTCTCACATGATTTGACAAGTAAGACACGTCATGTCATGTGATTTGTCATGTAAGACGTGTATGTCTACTTGTTCAATAAGTAAAACTTACCATGTAAAGAAAAAGAATCCAGTAACTAGAGCTGGAAATTTTTCACCAAATCCTTTAGTTGGTTTAACATACCTACATACAAAATTGATAATTAATTAGCCAAAATAAATGTAATGAAAGTATAAATAAATGAATTAACAAAACAAAATAAAACAAACCCATCAGTAATTTCAATGTCATGACCCTCTGCATCAGCAGCTACTGCTTTTGTAACAAAAACATTAACACTATTTCTTGGCTTCAATAATTGACTGCATTTAGGCTTAATTGATTCAAAGTTTTTCGAATTTGCAATTATTGACAAATTTTTGAGTGGAACTGAATTAGTTAAATTTCTATTAATAACTTTGTGGGATGAAGAAGAATAAAAAATTGATCTTTTTAGAGAAAAGTGAAAGGAATTAGAGATTGAAGCCATAATGAAAATTCAAAAAAAAAAAAAAAGCAGAGTTCAATAGAAAGTAAATGATTATTATTTTTTATAAAAGAAAATTTTGGATAAAACAAACAAAAAGAAAAAGAGAGTTTTTGAAGTATAACGTTGAAAACAAAGTTTTAATTAGTATAAGAGCGATGATGTCAAGGGACCAAAAAGGCTAATAATTAGATTATTTTTTTTTAAAAAAAAATTGAGTTTGAGTTGTTGGTGATTTAATTTTAATTAATAGAGAAGAAGAGAGAGGAAAAAGAAAAAAAAATATTTGATCATTTTAGTTGTTACATTCTCTTTAATATATGAAAGCTCTTTTTTTAAAAAAATAAAAATAAAAATATATGAAAGCTCTTTTTATGGTTGCTTGTATTAGGGTCGTGTATACCAAAAATACTTTATAGTTAAATTTGATTTGTTAATTTTAGACTTTACATATAAATGATTAGTATGAGAATTTACTATTATATATTTAATATTAGATTTAAAAGATCATTTGAAAATTAAGTAATTATCGTTAAGAATAAATCATAGAAAAAAATAAATATTTATTTTGTTTTTTTTTTATATATAAAAAATGACGAGTAAATATAAAAATTTATTTTTAAAATAGCGAAAAAGTAAAAGCGAATAGAGAGAATTTTAGACCTTATTTATTTGCACTTAACGTAGATCTGAATCCTAATCATTCAGATTCAGTATATTAAGTACGTTTAATTTTTTGGTCTGAATCTGAATCATTCAGATTCACCTCATTAAGTTCATTTGTTTTATTTTTTTAAAAACCCTGAAGAGGTATGAATGAGTCGATTTTAGGAGACTCTAACAACATTCAGATTCATTTAATAAATTATCAAATAATAAATCTATCGCTTCTCTGCTTTAAGAATGTCTTTATCTCATAACTAAAAACTTTCTTTCTCTCTTTTCTCAATCAAACCACCATTTTAAGTTTTCATAAATCGTATTTTTTTAAATTAATACTTTCTTTTTTGTATTGACTATGTTAAGAACATTGTTGGTGTATTGGTGTTATCAGGGTTTTTGAATGAAAAAGATAGTACTCCAAATCATGATTATTAATACTTTTAAAACATTTTTTTTTGTAAAAAATGATATATTTTGTTGAAATGAAATTTTTATGATATTTTATTAATTTAATGTTAATTTCATATGCACATTCAGATAAAAACAAACAACATTAATTATTTAGTGTTCTGATTTAGAGATCACATCTCAATATTCGGATCAAAACACTTGAATCTTAATGCAAATCTTAATATTTAGATGTGTATTCAGATTCATACCTCTTAACCTTAATAGAAACAAATGAGGTCTTAGCAATGGTTAAATTGATTGTGTTTAGTTCTTATGTACTATTTAATTTAGCGTATTCAATGAGAACTTTAATCATTAATTATTTGTGTCTTAATACTATCCATAATGTTGCTAATATTAGGGGTGTATAAAATCGAATCGAAAATCAAATCAAATTATAAATCGAGTCAAATTAAAAAAAAAATAACTAGTGGTTTGGTTTGACTTGGTTTGGTGTTGGAAAAAAAACCCGATTATATTTGGATTGGTTTGGTTAAACTAAAAAAAAAACAACCCGACATTATATATAATTTTAAAATATATTTTATATGTAAAAATATCTATTTTGATATAATTTTTAAATATCTCTTTTACTTTTTCATAGTTTTATCTATTAATATATTTATTTCATGTTTGGAAGTTAGAATTCTTAATGATCTAAAATAAAAATTATAGTTCATACATGTTGGTGATTATAATGAAATTTAAATAAAAATCAAATTAATACTAATGCAAAAAGAAAATTAATTCAACACGAAGAATAACAATAATATTGAATATTTATTTTTTAGTTTTACATAAATTTAGACAATTAAAATATATGTTCTAATTTTACTTTCTTTTAATATTTAGTCTTGTGACTAATACTTACTAAACTTATTTTAGCATGATTTAGTACTTTACATTATGATCAATTTCATTATGTCTTATTAATTTGCAATATTTTTTACACGATTTGTTATTATCTTTTGTTATTTTAGTGTCATTAATCATGTCATATTTTTGGTTATTTTCTTGAAAAATAACTTAGATAGTTGCATTTTGGTAGGATTAAAGAAATATTTGATGTACAGGTAAATTATATGTTTGTATGAATATTTTGTCGAAAAAATAAAAAAACCCGAAGTTGAAAAATCCAAATTTTATTGATTTGGTTTGGTTTATTAATTCAAAAACCCAACACAAATGGTTTGATTTGATATTTGAAAAATTCGAACCAACCCGGTCATGTACACCCATAGCTAATACCATGAGTTGCTATGCATATTACTTCTTTCTTTATGTACACCCATAGCTAATACCATGAGTTGCTATGCATATTACTTCCTTCTTATACCCTAAAACGTTACTGTGAAATATGTTTATACTAATTTTATAAAAATTTTAAAAAATATATTATTTTGATAAATTATTTTATATAATGACTTAGTTTAAAAAAAAAAAAACCTCTTGATGAGGTCAACCCCATGAGCAGCATCATCACCCCTCCCCCCCCAAAAAAAAAAATAATAATAAAAAAAAAAACCTACTCATGTATAGTATATAATGACAAGTGATTTCTGGAAAAAAAAAGTAACATATATATTTACAAAAATTAAAAAAATTGATTTTTCATGAATTTCTTATAACGTGTAGTGTACCATAAAATAAAATAGAGATACAAGTAACTCCAAAAAAGTTATACACATACTTTCCCTCACACTCATATAAACTAGCATTAGTTACACCAACAGATTGCTTTTTTCTGATGGGGACTGATGCTACTAAAAAGGAAATAAATGGATGAATTCACTATCTTCTTTTAAAGTTATATTTTCAGTTTAATGGGTAATAATGCTTTTAAATAATGTTTATTTTAAATAAATTACTGATTGAAAAGAAGAAAAAAATACAACGTAAAGGCAAAAGTGCTTATTCTATGGTGATGCTTATTGACATTTATTGGTCAAGTATATTTTATTATCTTTTGCTATAAAATAAACATAATTATGTAGATATGACTTTTGGATGGTACTTTGGTCATTGAATCAGAAAAGAGAGTTTTAGAATATTCTTATTTGTTCCCTTTAATTATTTTTCTTATTCTGTTTATTATAAGAGAAAATTGGTTGTGAGATGTTACGTTTGCAAAAATAAATAAATTATTATTATTATTATTATTTATTATTATTATAAAAAAGGGGGCATGGCGCATGGGTAAAGGAGAAGGTTTGACAATATAAATATATAATAATGTTTGACATGCAATATTTTATTTGATTAAGAATTTTAATTTGTTAGGTATTCATCTTACCAAGTATATTATATGTATTAACTTCATTGTCCAAAATGTATCTCTCCATTTTATCTTATATTTAATTGGACATGATTAGTAATAATAGAAAAAAGTAATACTATTAAAGTAGCTAGTGATTGAAGAAAAAAGTAAACATCATTATCAAAATTATGATTATTAAATTTAAAATTTTGAGAGTTGATAAATCTATAGCTAGACCGATCAATGATAGTAGAAGAGATAAAACATAGAAATAATCCTTTCATGTTGTCAATCACAAATCATAGTTATGCAGGATTTTATTACACCCATTAAACCTTTTTTTCCCAATTATTACCCCCTTAAGTTCATTTCTTGTCAAAATAAAATGAAATAATATTATTACACTATTCTAATTACATGGTAAAGAAATCAAGCAAAAATATATGTTATGTTATAAAATCAAGCTCATACAAATATAATCATAAAGAGAGAAGACAAGAGAAGTAGATAGAAGAAGAGGAATTTTCTTCTTATTCAAGTGTAGTTAAGTTTCATCTGTATATCATACAATAGTGAATGAACAACCCTATTTATAGGTTGAGAAATCACTCCAAAATTCACCATATTAAGTACCATAATAAATAGATACATTCTTATCCAAAAAGGTTTATGAAACCTAGTGAATATGGATAGTTGTTCATGTACTTACTTTATGGACTATCTACTCATTCAATGGATTTATAACACTCCCCCTTGGATGTCCATAAATATTGTCCCTCGTTAAAACATTACTAGAAAAAAATCCTGTGTGAAAAAATTCTAATGAAGGAAAAAGAGCACACATATCTTTTGATACACATGATTTGTTGCCTCATTAAAAACTTTGCCAGGAAAACCCAGTGGGAAAAACCTTGGTCAAGGGAAAAAGAGTGCAGCGCGTATTATACTCCCCCTGATTAAAACATCACTTAATTTCTTGTGATGATGTCTCCAATCTTCGTACATTGTGGTTGGTATATTCTTTTTCAAAGAAAACCACATATTTCCTGAATATGGTGCGTCATTTATCTCAACCAGACGCACTTTCGACTTATTTCATGGAGGGCTTTTATTTCTGTGTAGCAACATTTGCTTTATTGATTGCCAGGATATTATTGTGCTGAGTGTTTGAGATCGTGCTTTATGGGGGATCAAATAAATATTTTCTATCTGCATAAACAATCAATTTTGTCTTGGATTCCTCGGAATAGGATAAACCCATAACTATGGTCGTTCGAGGATATTCAAACATGTGCTCAACACCATTTCAATGTCTTTTTATAACTGAAGGGGAGAAACTGAATCTTGCCAATAAATTACTGCAAAACAAATATCTGATCAAATATTGTTAGTAAGATGCAGTAGTGCCCTGATTGCACCAAGATATAGAGTTCATCACCAAGAAAACTCTTCATCCTTCTTTTGAGATCAAACTGAATCATCATTTATGTCAAGTGATCTCATAATCATTGGGGTACTCAATGAATGCGATTTATCCATATAAAATTGCATCAAAACTTTTTAGTGTATGTGCACTGTTAGACAAATATTTCATTTGTCAAATTATCAATCTGTAGGTCAAGACAAAATTTTATCTTACCAATAGCTTTTCATAAAAATATAAAGACAATTAGGGTCATTCTTTTGTACCATTTTTCTTCCTTACTATTTTAATCCATATAAGGATTTTTGAAGCTTTATTGAAAAAAGTTTCTTTCAAACTCTTATATGCTTCAGACACCTTGATTGTTTCAAGGATTTTTATATAACCTTCATTGTCTAGCTAGACATTACAATTATTCATTACATGCATTTTTCTAATATGTTGTCAGATCAAAACAAACCTTTGCATCCACAATAGGAGAAACATCTCCAATAATGTCAGGATTTTGCGATAAACCTTTATGCCCTAAGGCACAAACCGTATTTGATATCTTACGATTATACTATCGCATAATAATTTATTTATACTCCACTGACATTATACCTTGATTTATGGACTACCAGTCCAAAATGTTATTTTTCTAAGTGAAACAAAATATGCTTGAATTGTGCATTTTACTTGACCAACCATTTATTTGTCCACACTATATGACAGATTTGAATTCAAGATCTTCGTCACAATTTATATCATTGAGCGCTACCTCATATCAAAGATACCGTCGACGGTTATTTGATATCGATTCCAACAAGACATAACTTATGAGATCTCTTCATTTTTCTTCATTTTTCAGGTACTTGAACCTTTTTCAAGATTTTATGAAGTGTTATGTCAATGTGCTCTTTTATAGCACTTGCCCTCATTATCATGACCATATTGATCATTTGCTCCTTCCTTCTTCAAGGAATTTTATATTTGGAATCGATTGGTCTATTACGTTCCGGCGTATCATAGACTCTGTCCTTCAAGGACTTCACATTGGAGCATTTGCAGCTGAATTATATCATAGGATCTGTGGATTTATCTGGCAATTGATTTGCAACATTATGCAACTGAATTATCCCTTGAACTTTAAGTTCACATATTTATTTAACGAGGATCTAGATAATTCATAATTAACCTCACACATAATTTTCAGCTGTCAATCATCTCTCCCCCTAATGTTAGAAAATTAACATTAATTCCAATTTATTTGGAAGTTCATCTTTGTGCGTGGTGGAGCAATTAAAATTATAACCGCACATTCAACATATTAGATGAAAATTATATGGTTCCTGACCCTGAACCAATTTTAATGGGGAAACCTGTTGGTTTGATGCATACATGTATTGCTACATGTTAAATAAAATTATCTCATACCAAATCTTATTTGGGAGTTTTGTTCTCATAACCATGATTTAGCTATAATTAAAGACATACAATTTCTGCTAAATCAACCAGCATTATTAATATAATTTCATAGTTTGGAACTGTGCTCTCAATTTTAACAATTCGAGCAAACAACCTTACAAAACCAATTGTAAGTGGACAACAAAAACATGTGACCATCGCATAGATGCATCAATCATATAGTTGCAAATGATCCACATGGAAGGTGAACGGGCCCATATTCACCCTTTTATATGTTCCAAAAATTTTAGGGGATTACAATCTCAACCTTAGCTGGTACAATGCGTTTTATCAAGAGAACAAGCAACACAAAAGAATTCTTAAAGAATCTTTATTCTTCATCATACAAATCACCTGAATTCTAAAATACGTTTGCATCACATTTAATCGGAATGGTCAACCAGTCATGCCAACTGATCTTATTTTAGTACACTTATAATTTACTTTTACTTGTGATTTCATCAGCATGTACATGTTTGTATGGAACAAACAAGAGGAAAACTGGGATAATCTTTTACATAAATATCTATAATCCTCGTCGGTTGTAGTGATTATAGTCTTAATATTTATTTTCAATTCATTCGAAATTTAAAAAGTTTCTTTTGAGACTTACTACAACCCCAATATCATTCCTCTGATAATAGCACAACTCGTTAGAGCTTGCAATTAATTTTGTATACTATCACATATTCCATGACACCATCCATATGGTGAACATCTCCTCAAGGAGAAATTATATCATTATTGTCATGGTTAAAATTATTAAGAGCAAGACATGTTTCTTGTTTTTCTTTTGTTGTACCATAGTTACACAACCAATGACAAATTTGTATTGTCACATAGTGTATTTGATCATGGCCACAACCTTTATAGGCAAGACTTATTTCTTTCTTTTTGCCCTTTCGATAGTTCATAACAAACATACCATAATATTCATGACGTATAAACGTACACGGCCATTGACCATTCATGTCAAATAAAATTTATTTATTTCTCTCAAACCTTCCGTATAGATGAGATGGGGCATATATCATTTTTTGTCAAACCTTCCATAGAGGTGAGTTGTGGCATATATATCACATCTGGACCAATTCTCTTATAGAATGGTCGAGCATTCACGATACTCATCACAAGTCACATTCTCTTCAAGGAATGGACTAATCATTTATATGTACTTCATAAATTTGCATTATAAGAACATTGTCATGGCTTTAAAATTCATCATATTTTCATGACACACCTCAACATCACTTTGAAAGATCAAGTGTACCATCATTATCTTCTTGTCTTTTGATGGAGGATTTATAAACCTGTCAAGTATTGGTCGACAACATTCACAAGTCCAATGTCCTTTCATACCATTTGATATGAAAACTGCCTTCACATTCGAAGGACTATTTGGAGAACCCATGTTGAATGCCTTGAATCTGTCAATTCTGTGGCCCCAAGCCTGTTAGGGCGTAGCTTAGCACTATATATAGACGCTATGGAAACCCTATTCTGTATTCTGTTCTTGCCTCTCCATAATAAAACGGATCCCCCTCTATCCGTGGACGTAGCCAATTTATTGGTGAACCACGTAAATTTGTTGTCTTGTTTTTCACGTTTATATCTTCTCGTTTTATCTCAAATTCCGCATAACAACCCATAGTGTTCTTCCTTTTATAATTACCATAATGATGACTATTATAATTCTGTCCCTTCATGCCCTTTTTCATATCGTTAATAATTTGTTATCTTTCAGACTAATTATTTACTGCTAACAAATTCATACGATAGAATGGAGCAGGTCAGCATCAGATTTCAAAGTTATCATATGTTGCTACCACATTCTTTTCAAGGAATGGAGAAAGTTCAATATGACGAATTTCAAGGCTTTTCATCAAAACCTTAGTCATCATGATTTCATCACTATGGTGCATTGACTCAAACTCAATGTCTTATCCATACAAGGCGTGTTAGGCAAAATTCTAAGGAACTTGAACCCAATCCTTATCATCATGGTGCATCAAAACTCAGATTGATGTCTTATCCTCTTGGTGCGATAGAACTGAAATCTACCGTCTTACCGTCAATTTTTTTTATTTTGTCATTCGGACTTTAACCAGATGTCACGACCAACCCAATCGGGACGCGACTGGCACCCCACATTTTACCCTCCTATGTGAGCGAACCACCCATCTACACCTTAACATTTAAAATATAATCAACAGAAAATAATGCGGAAGACTTAAACTCATATAAACAACTCAACTATTATTAATATTCCCAAAATCTGGAAGTCATCATCACAAGAACATCTACGATCAAATTACTAATCTAAACTACTAAGAATGTCTAAGAAGCTAAAAAATACATAAGAACTCGTCCATGCCGGAAGTCAAGGCATAAGACTCATAGAAGAAGATCCAGTCCAAGCTAGAAGCGTTAGCTCACCCTGAGATCCGGTATGACGAAATCTGGCCCGAGTTACTGTTGTGTTGAAGTTGACGGAACGTTTGCTGCATAACACAAATAACAAAGAGGAAAACATAAAAGTAGGGGGGTCAGTACAACACACGTACTGAGTAGATATCATCGGCCAACTCAAAATAGAGATAATATATATCAAGTAATATGTGTAAATCAACTATAAACTCAACATGTAGCAACAACAAGTATTATAATCGTCAATAAATACCATCAAGTTCATCCATGAGGGCTCAAGCCTCAATACCATACTCATTGGGAATTAAGTTCATTATGTTGAGTATATTAACATCTTTCGGGATTCATTATCTTTCTTCTTCTTGTGTCGGTACGTGACACTCCGATCCCCTATCACTATGTGTCGGTACCTGACACTCTGATCCCCTATATGTGTCGGAACGTGACACTCCGATCCCCTATATGTGTCGGAACGTGACACTCCGATCCCCTATATCTACGTGTCGGTTCGTGACACCCGTCCCACTAATACTATGTGTCGGAACGTGACACTCCGATCCACTAATGCTATGTGTCGGAACGTGACACTCCGATCCACTAATGCTATGTGTCGGAACGTGACACTCCGATCCACTAAATTCATTCTATCCGTTCATCAAGCCTTCTCTATACCAAGGCATCATTAATCCCATTACTTTAATTCGTCAAGCCTTCTTTTATACCAAGGCATCATCATTAATATCATAGATTAAAGTATTCTTTCAAGATTTGGATTCAATGGTTTCATCATGCTTGTTTTATCAATCAATCAAAATCAATTTCATACAAGCATACAATTAAGCATATAGACAGGTTTACAATATCATCAACACATATTTCACTATTAAGAGTTCACTACGAATATCGTAAAATAAACCATAACCTACCTCCACCGAAGAATTGAATCAACAAGCTATCTTCTCAAAATCCTTGCTATCCTCTTCATTTCTCTCTCTCTACTCGTTCGTTTCTCCTCTCTTTCTGTTCTTTTCTTTTTTGTTTTGTTTTATTCAAACCATCCTTCTTTTTACCCTAATTAAAAGTATAATTAAGTGTAAAGGAGGACAATAAAACCCACTAATTAACTTAAGGTTACCCCTTTTAACCCCCAAGTAATTAGACCTATTAATATTAACCCTCAATCTTTATAATAAGGAAAGAATAGTCCAAAACGACCCCTAAAACGTGTAGAGGATCCTATTTTACCTGGGACTGCGCAACCTGTGACGGGCCGTCGTGCCTGCCTGCGACGGTCCGTCACGGTGGTCGTCGCAGCTCCCTCGAGCTCAAGTGCCTGTGACGGCCCGTCACAGCCGTGACGGTCCGTCCTGTTCCTCCGTCATGACGGTCAGAAACTCGTTTCTTGCACCAAATTCTCAAAAGTTGAAGTGTTTTGCAACGGAACTCACGACGGTTCGTCGTGGATGTGACGGCACGTCCTGCAGGTCCGTCACAATTTACAGAGAGTCGATTTTCAGTACCCAATTTCAAAATTCTAAGTGCCATGGGACACGACCCCTCCTCGACGGGCCGTCGTGACCACGACGGTCCGTCGTTCCATCCGTCGTCCCAGCCAGTTTTCCCCAGAATTACAATCTGCTGCTCAAAACGACTAAACAGGTCGTTACAATAGATACCAATTTACCCATCGTTCGTCCCCGAACGATCAAAAGAAGAAAAACAGTGGCGAAAAGGAGTACCTGAATCTATAAACAGATGTGGGTATTTTTCTTGCATATCCGCCTCCTTCTCCCAAGTAGCCTCTTCAACCGGTCGATTCTTCCATTGAACTTTGATGGATGCAATCTCTCTCGACCTCAACTTGCGAACTTCTCTATCTAATATAGCAACCGGTTCCTCTTCATAAGTCAAGTTCTCATCCAACAAAACTGAATCCCAACGGATAATGTAGTTTCCATCTCCGTGGTATCTCTTCAACATGGACACATGAAACACCGGATGCACTCCGGACAGCCCTGGGGGCAAGGCTAATTCATAAGCCACCTCCCCTATTCGCTTTAGTACCTCGAATGGTCCAATATACCTTGGACTTAGCTTGCCTCTTTTTCCAAACCGCATCACCCCTTTCATGGGTGAAACCTTCAACAAGACTTGTTCACCTTCCATGAACTCCAAGTCTCTAACTTTTCGGTCTGCATACTCCTTTTGTCTACTTAGCCGCTAAAAGCTTTCTTGAATAGCTTTCTTCACCTTCTCCATAGAATCTCTTAACAGATCAGTCCCCCAAGGTCTAACTTCAAATGCATCAAACCACCAATGGGAGATCTACACCTC
Source organism: Solanum peruvianum (assembly GCA_027705065.1). Taxonomy (NCBI): domain Eukaryota; kingdom Viridiplantae; phylum Streptophyta; class Magnoliopsida; order Solanales; family Solanaceae; genus Solanum; species Solanum peruvianum. Next base: position 5,774,793 of record JAKWJD010001755.1, read on the forward strand.
TTCCCATACAATGCTTCAAATGGAGCCATGTCGATACTGGAGTGATAGCTATTATTGTATGAAAACTCTGCCAACGGTAAGAAGCTATCCCAATGCCCACCAAACTCTATCACACATGCACGAAGCATATCCTCCAACACTTGAATCGTTCGCTCAGACTGACCATCGTCTGAGGGTGAAATGCAGGGTAAGGTCCAACCTAGTACCTAATTCAGCATGTAGTGTCCTCCAAAACTTAGAGGTAAACTGCGTACCTCTATCTGATATGATGGAGAGTGGAACTCCATGCAACCGAACGATCTCTGAGATGTAGATTTTTGCTAACTTCTCTGCATTGCATAGGTCACCTTGACCGGAATGAAGTGAGCAGACTTAGTTAACCTATCAACAATCACCCAAATAGAGTCATACTTACCCAATGTCTTTGGAAGACCAACCACGAAGTCCATCGCGATTCTCTCCCACTTCCATTCAGGAATGGGCATTCTCTGAAGTGTTCCTCCGGGCCTCTGGTGTTCATACTTTACTTGTTGACAATTTGAACATTTGGCCACAAACTCAACAATATCCCGCTTCATTCTACTCCACCAGAAGTGTTGCTTTAGGTCGCGGTACATCTTGGTTGCACCAGGATGTATAGAATATCCGGAACTATGAGCTTCTGTAAGAATAGTGGTGATCAAATCATCGATGCGGGGTACACATACTCTTCCCTTAATCCTCAAAACACCTTCCCCATCGATTATTGCTTCCTTAGCCTCTCCTTGCAACACTTTATCTCGAATTCGCCTTAGTTTCTCATCATCAAACTGTTTCCCCTTAATCTGATCAAGAAAAGAGGATTTTGCCTCTACACAAGCTAACAATCCTCCTTCTCTCGTTTATTTCTAACCTCATAAGGTCATTAACCAAAATCTGCACTTCTCTAGCCAATGGGCGTCTAGAAGCTTGCAAATGAGCTAGACTTCCCATGCTTCCGGCCTTCCTACTCAAAGCATCTGCCACAACATTTGCTTTTCCCGGATGATACAAGATAGTGATGTCGTAGTCCTTCAGTAGTTCCATCCATCTCTCCTCTGTCTCAAGTTCAAGTCTTTCTGAGTGAATAAATACTGTAGGCTACAATGGTCCGTGTAGACTTCACACTTAACCCCATACAAGTAATGTCTCCATTGCTTTAGTGCAAATACTACTACCGCGGCCAACTCCAAATCATGGGTTGGATAGTTATGTTCATGCACCTTTAATTGCCTCGAAGCATAAGCAATCACATTCTTCTCTTGCATTAGCACTGCACCCAACCCAAATAGGATGCATCACAATAAACAATGAAGTTTTTACCCTCTACCGGCAAGGTGAGGATAGGCGCGTAGTCAACAAAAGTCTTAAGCTTCTGGAAGCTTTCTTCACATTCATCTGACCATACAAATGAGACATTTTGCTTAGTCAAGTTCGTCAATTGGGAAGCAATAGAAGAGAATCCCTTGACGAATCGGCGGTAGTAGCTAGCTAAACCCACAAAACTCCTTATTTCTGACACGTTTGTAGGTCTTACCCAATTCTTCACTGTCTCAATCTTGGATGGATCCACCATCACTCCTTCCTTAGAAACACCACTGCCCCAAGAAGGACACTGAATCTAGCCAAAACTCACACTTGGAGAATTTCGCATAAAGCTTTTTCTTCCTCAACAACTCTAACACCATTCTCAAATGCTCCTCATGTTCCTTCTTACTTTTGGAGTATATCAGTATATCATCAATAAATACGATCACAAAGAGATCCAAGTATGGCTTGAAAATCCCGTTCATCAAGCTCATGAAGGCAGCAGGGGCATTTGTAAGACCAAATGACATTACCACAAATTCATAATGCCCATACCTAGTTCGAAAAGCAGTCTTTGGAACATCCGTTGCTCGTATTTTCAATTGGTGATAACCGGACCTCAAGTCAATCTTTGAGAAGACACAAGCACCTTGTAACTGATCGAACAAGTCATCAATGCGAGGAATGGGGTACTTGTTCTTAATAGTTACTTTGTTCAACTGTCGGTAATCTATGCACATTCGGAAACTCCCATCCTTCTTCTTTACAAACAAGACCGGAGCACCCCAAGGAGATGCACTTGGTCTGATGAAGCCTTTGCTCAACAACTCTTGAAGTTGTGCCTTTAACTCTCTTAACTCTGCGGGAGCCATTCTATAAGGGGGTATAGAAATGGGGCGAGTACCCGGTTCAAGATCGATACAGAAGTCAATATCCCTATCCGGTGGCATACCAGGAAGATCTGCAGGGAACACATCCAAAAATTCACGGACTACCGAAACTGACTCATTGAAGGTACTTTGAGTGGTGTCATCCTTGAGATGTGCCAAGAAAGCTAACAACCCTTACTAACCATCTTCTGGGCACGAATAAAGGAGATGATACGCACCGGATTGGAAGTGTAGTCACCCTCCCACACTCCCACACTAACGATCTGCCCCAGGCTTGGCTAGCGTCACCGTTTAGCATTACAATCCAAAATCGCAAAATTCGGAGAAAGCCAAGTCATACCCAGAATTACATCAAAGTCACCCATTTCTAAAATAACCAAATCTACATACGTGTTGCTCCCCACAAAATTCACCAAACAAGACCTATACACTTTTTCGACTATCACAGACTTACCCACCGGAGTAGAAACACGAATAGGCATGTCAAGTAATTCACAATGTAAATTTAGACCGTTAGCAAATGATGAAGATACATATGAAAACGTGGAGCCAGGGTCAAATAATACAGATGCCATGCAATCACAAACCAGAGATTACATGTGATAACAGCATCAGACACCTCCGCTTCAGACCTCCCAGGGAAAGCATAACAATGGGCCCCATTATTTGTCTGTCCGTTGCCCCTACCATGTTGTGTAGTAGTGGCTCCGTTTTGCCCATCACCTCTGCCGTTTTGGTGACCGCCATTACCTCGACCACCACGTCTTCCAGAAAAACGGCCTCTACCATGACCACCCCTGCCTCTAGCTAGTGGGGCTCTGTAACTCTGTTTTGGACAATTCCTCCTAATATGTCCAATCTCCCCACATCCATAGCACTCTCTGGAATCGGGCATAGGTCTCTCAGAGTAGTGTTGACCATTCTGAGGTGGACCCCCAACTACAGTCTGTAGTGAAGACTGTATTGGTCGAACTGAGTGACCTCCGGAGTTTTGTCCGCTAGAGTAGGAACCATTAAACTCACCTCCCCTTCGAAATCTCTTTGATGTCGATGTCGTGGTGAAGTCATCTGGCTTCACTCCTTCCACCTCTACTACAAAGTCTACCACCTCTTGGAAGGATGTTGCTGTTGCCGCTATCTGTAAGGCTGAAATCCGCAATTCTGACCTCAACCCCTTCACAAAACGGCGGATCCGTTCTTGTGGACTGAAACAGAGTTGGGTGGCGTATCTGGATAGTGCGCGAAATTTAGCCTCGTATGCATTAACCGTCATTCTACCTTGCTCAAGACTCAAGAACTCATCCCTCTTTCTATCTCTCAAAGTCCTTGGGATATATTTCTCCATAAACAGGGTAGAGAATGATTCCCAAGTCATAGGTGGTGCCTCTGTTGGTTGACACTCAACATGTGAACGCCACCACATTTTGGCGTTCCCTTGGAACTGATAGCTCACGAACTCGACACCAAACCTCTCTACTATCCCCATCTTGTGTAGTAGCTCATGACAATCAACCAGAAAATCATAAGCATCCTCAGATTCTGCACCTTGAAGACTGGGGGTTTCAATTTCAAGAACTTACTAAAAAGTTCGTGTTGATCGTTTGTCATAATAGGCCCAGTAGTCAAACGTGGAAATGTGCCTATTCCCAATGTTGCATCCATGCGGGGAGCCATAGTAGCCGCATGTCGTATCTCTGAAACCGGAGGTGTTGGTGCAGAAACCACTGGAGGTGCTTGACCCTGATCTGATAACCCGCTAAGATAAGCAAGTACTTGGTTGATCATCTCTGGGGTAGGTTGGGGTGGCAATTCCTCATTCCGCCCTTGTTCAGTTTCCCCTTCCTCACCCTCTCTTACTACATCCTCAGTCGGTGGAGGAGTCATCGCCTTAGTATCAGATGGGCTAGGGGCTCGTCCTCTTCCTCTAGAAGACGTCCTCCCACGACCTCTTCCACGGCCTCTTGCCGCTGTTCTTCCTCGAGCCACAGCCCCAGTGGCTGGCTCTGTCGTTTCATGTCTTTCCGTTGTCGCTGCTGGTGCGGTCGTTGCTCTAGTTCTAACCATCTGCGAAATAGAGTGAAGATGGTCAGATACCAATTTGTATCACCTAGATACCAATTGGACTCAAGTAGTAGCACGAAAGAAAGAATGAAAGAATGGAATTTTCCTAAAGTCTTATAGCCTCTCAAGGAAAAGTAAAGGCGTCCCCCTACCGTTCCTTAAGACTCTACTAGACCTGTTCTTGTGTGATGAGACCAATGAACCTAATGCTCTGATACCAAGTCTGTCACGACCCAATTCGGGGACGCGACTGGCACCCACATTTTACCCTCCTATGTGAGCGAATCAACCCATCTACACCTTAACATTTAAAATATATCAACAGAAAATAATGCGGAAGACTTAAACTCATAAATAAACAACTCAACTATTATTAATATTACCAAAATCTGGAAGTCATCATCACAAGAACATCTACGATCAAATTACTAATCTAAACTATCTAAGAATGTCTAAGAAGCTAAAAATACATAAGAACTCGTCCATGCCGGAAGTCAAGGCATCAAGACTCATAGAAGAAGATCCAGTCCAAGCTAGAAGCGTTAGCTCACCCTGAGATCCGGTATGACGAAATCTGGCCCGAGTTACTGTTGTGTTGAAGTTGACGGAACGTTTGCTGCATAACACAAATAACAAAGAGGAAAACATAAAAGTAGGGGGTCAGTACAACCACACGTACTGAGTAGATATCATCGGCCAACTCAAAATAGAAGATAATATATATCAAGTAATATTGTAAATCAACTATAAACTCAACATGTAGCAACAACAAGTATTATAATCGTCAATAAATACCATCAAGTTCATCCATGAGGGCTCAAGCCTCAATACCATACTCATTTGGGAATTAAGTTCATTATGTTGAGTATATTAACATCTTTCGGGATTCATTATCTTTCTTCCTCTTGTGTCGGTACATGACACTCCGATCCCCTATCACTATGTGTCGGTACGTGACACTCCGATCCCCTATATGTGTCGGAACGTGACACTCCGATCCCCTATATGTGTCGGAACGTGACACTCCGATCCCCTATATCTACGTGTCGGTTCATGACACTCGTCCCACTAATACTATGTGTTGGAACGTGACACTCCGATCCACTAATGCTATGTGTCGGAACGTGACACTCCGATCCACTAATGCTATGTGTCGGAACGTGACACTCCGATCCACTAAATTCATTCTATCCGTTCATCAAGCCTTCTCTATACCAAGGCATCATTAATCCCATTACTTTAATTCGTCAAGCCTTCTTTTATACCAAGGCATCATCATTAATATCATAGATTAAAGTATTCTTTCAAGATTTGGGATTCAATGGTTTCATCATGCTTGTTTTATCAAAATGAAAAATCAATTTCATACAAGCATACAATTAAGCATATAGACAGGTTTACAATATCATCAACACATATTATTCACTATTAAGAGTTCACTACGAATATCGTAAAATAAACCATAACCTACCTCCACCGAAGAATTGAATCAACAAGCTATCTTCTCAAAATCCTTGCTATCCTCTTCGTTTCTCTCTCTCTACTCGTTCGTTTCTCCTCTCTTTCTGTTCTTTTCTTTTTGTTTTGTTTTATTCAAACCCTCCTTCTTTTTACCCTAATTAAAAGTATAATTAAGTGTAAAGGAGGACAATAAAACCCACTAATTAACTTAAGGTTACCCCTTTTAACCCCCAAGTAATTAGACCTATTAATATTAACCCTCAATCTTTATAATTAAGGAAAGAATAGTCCAAAACGACCCCTAAAACGTGTAGAGGAATCCTATTTTGCCTGGGACTGCGCAACCTGTGACGGGCCGTCGTGCCTGCGACGGTCCGTCACGGTGGTCGTCGCAGCTCCTCGAGCTCAAGTGGCCTGTGACGGCCCGTCACAGCCGTGACGGTCCGTCCTGTTCCTCCGTCATGACGGTCAGAAACTCGTTTCTTGCACCAAATTCTCAAAAGTTGAAGTGTTTTGCAACGGAACTCACGACGGTTCGTCGTGGATGTGACGGCACGTCTTGCAGGTCCGTCACAATTTACAGAGAGTCGATTTTCAGTACCCAATTTCAAAATTCTAAGTGCCATGGGACGACACCTTCTCGACGGGCCGTCGTGACCACGACGGTCCGTCGTTCCATCCGTCGTCCCAGCCAGTTTTCCCAGAATTACAATCTGCTGCTCAAAACGACTAAACAGGTCGTTACACCAGATGTCTACCCTTTTGGTGCGATGGGCTTGACTCCATCGTCTTACCCTTAACCAACAATATAATCGACCGAAGTACAACATGACTCACCCTTTGAATTTTTTAAAATAATCAAAATAATATTCAAATTCATGCTATTAAAATTTTATATCTTCTTCCATTTAAGAAGTTTTATATAGCATATCATATTCAACCAATAGTTGTATATGTATTTGGTTCCTGATAACTGTTAGTGAATGAATATATTGTATTCTAAATCATAAAAATATTTTAAAAAATACATACCTGATTTTATGCATATAATACCTTGATTCTCGTAACGAGATCAACCAAAACATGAGTTAAAGAAAAACTAAAACTCAATCTTAATTGGCTAGAGACTCGTGCTGATAACGTGTTATAAAATCAAGCTCATACGAATATAATCATAAAGAGAAGAATACAAGAGAAGTATATAGAAAAAGAGGAATTTCCTTCTTATTCAAGTGTATTTAAGTCTCATCTGTATATCATACAATAGTGAATGAACAACCCTATTTATAGGTTGAGAAATCACTCCAAAAATCACCATATTAAGTACCATAATAAATAGATACATTCTTATCCAAAAAGGTTCATGAAACCTAGTGAATATGAATGGTTGTTCATGTACTTACATTATGGACTATCCACTCATTCAATGAATTTATAACATGTTATATTTTAACTTATTATCTTTACTACGTGATTAGTGAAAGAGATCAATAAAGTTTTTATGCCTTGCTCTTATCCAATAAGTATACAAAATACGAAAAGTTTAATAAAAATAGCTATTCTCCATGGCACGTTTCTTAAGAAATTAGGTGTTATAGCCAGTGACGGATTCAACATTTTTGTTGAGGGGTGCGAAGTGTAAAAATAAATGCGAAAAAATACAAAGATGAAAAACCAAGTGACGTGGGAGGAAAACATTAATTATAATCTGCTAAATTTATCTTATATTGTCATGTTGTGTTTAAGTTCTTCCTACTTTTACTCTGGTCCATCGAGCTTTATAAATTGTAGTGTCTTTCCTTTTATTTTGTAATATTCTACCTTTTTTTTCTTCTAAATTTGTAATTAGTGCGCATTCAATCATATGTTAGTTTAAAAACAATCAAGATTCTTTAGAAAGACGTAAATATCGAGTTACTAATATTATAATACATATTCTGAAGAAATAAATGGCATAGTCTATTTTTTAGTTAATTCAATTCAATTACTAGGTTAATCATTTGTTAAAAAACAAATTATAAACCAAACAAATAAGTTTTGTTTAGTTTAATTCTCTTTAGAATCGACTTGAAAATACTAAAAGAAATACAATGGAATTAAGAAAAAAATCCAATTAAATAGATTTTATTAAAATAATATTCACAACTTTTAAATTATTCCATTCAATTAATCTTTATTTATTTTATTTATATAATTAAATAACAATTCATTATTTTTTCAAAAAGTTTCTTTGAGTTATTAATGAGAAGAGTTATGTAGAAATAAAATGAAAAATATAAATAAGAAGAATAAAAGACAAAAATATAAAAAAATAAGGCTAATACTTAAAACAAAGACAAATTGCGTAAAAGATGTAACATATAAAGAACAAAAAACAAAAATAATATAGTTTTAGATTGACTTCATAAAATAATGAGGCCTTTTATTGGGTATTCTATGTCCTAAACCTAAGCCCATCTCAACCTTTTTCAAGGTTGAGAGAAAATATAAAATGAAAAATATAAATTATTCCATTCAAATAGTCTCAATTTACTTTATTTATATAATAGTTTCTCATTTAAATTTAATAATAATTCATTATTTTCTCAAAAAGTTTCTTAGAGTTATTAATGAGAAGAGTTATGTAGAAATAAAATGAAAATTATAAATAAGAAGAATAAAAGACAAAAATATATAAAAAAAATAAGGCTAATAAACTTAAAACAAAAACAAATTGAGTAAAGATATAACATATAAAGAACAAAAAAATAATAATATAGTTTTAGATTGACTTCAAAAAATAGTAAGGCCTTTTATTGGATATTCTAAGCTCAAAACCTAAGCCCAAAAAATAAAAACCTTTTGCACTCAACGAGAATCGTACCCAAACCTTGGGGCTTAATAATGAACCCCCTTGCCAGTGAACCACACTTCTCTTTTAGTTGTTAAGGGGTTAACAGAAGAAGTTTACCTTATGTATACGGTGTAACTTTTCGACGAGGGAGTTCACGTAGGTCCGCCCCTGATTATAACTATCATAGTTCATACTATTATATTGTTAAAATGTTTAACATCTTCTCAACTACTCTTATATGTTAATATGCTTTTCACTTAGTCGATTGGTTTGAATTCAAGTTGTGACGAGATTAGTAATGATGAGATAAACTATGATAAGATTAGTTATTATGAGATAAGATACATTGATATTATTTATTAAGTGTTTTGTTTGTTGACTGTTGTATTCAAAATAATAGGCTATTTGATCCCTTTGAATTCCATATTCAAAGGCTTAGCATATATTTTAAGAATAATTTATTTGCTTACAAAAGTATGTATAAAAAAGGTTTAAAAGAATAATTTTTGTCATACTTATTTTATCGTGGAATAAGTTATTTCGGGATTACTATACGAGAATAGATAACTTATAGTGATACTAATTATTAGTCCCGGGGATAAGTTACATCGTACATACCAATCAAACGACAAATTAAGTGGCACTACAATTTCATCCCATAACTATTTTATGTAATTCTTCACATAGGTTTCAGTTTTGTTTTTAGCATCCATTTTCATATTTGTTCTTCATTAGCACAAATTTGTCCAATTACAACAATAAGTAATACTAACATAGGAGTACTAGATCAAAATCATCTTTCATTGTCCTTCAATTGACTCATAATCTCAAGAGACTTACTTAGTCCCTTGACAAAATCATGTATCTAACAAGACTTAAACTCATTCGCAAAAATAACAATTTTCCACCAAAGAACATAAATAAAGAGGAAAAAAAATGAAAATGTATCCATCAAATTACAAAATGCATCTTCTTATATTGGAGGAATTGCTCTCCATGTGCCTCCATCAGTTCTGTCAAAGCACAAAAAGTCAATGTCGCGATAATTAGTACTAGACAAAGTTTGGGTGTGCACTGAATAAAACGTGTCAAGTTTAGGGCGATTCCGCCCTTTAAAATTGATTATGGATCAAGTTGAATACTAACTTGAGGTGGATCTTCTGTTTTTTGAGGTGCTTCTTCTGTTTTTTTAGGAGGTTCTGCTGATTTCGGTTCATCAGCTTTCGAATTTTCTTCAGCTGCACAAATAGTAATGTTCAATCTAGTTGTCTAAACAAGGCGGAGTCAATATTTGAAGCTACAATGTGCTATCCACAAAGGCGGAGCCAGGATTTAAAGTTTATGGGTTCGGGATTCTAGCTCTTGATAATCAGGACTAAATCCTGAAACAAACATTTAAATGATTTTTACCTCCGTCTTCGGGCAAATCAGAGGTCCATAGTGTGAGATTGTCTCTCAACAGCTGCATGATTAATGTACTGTCTTTGTATGATTCTTCACTCAAAGTGTCCAACTCTGCTATTGCCTCGTCGAAAGCTTGTTTAGCCAAGTGACAAGCCCTGCATTTTGGAAATTGTTAATCTACAACATAACATCATCCAGAGGACAAGAAATATACATAGTCTACAGGTATTAATTCATCGGTCTTGAACTTTACCTTTCGGGGGAATTCATGATCTCATAGTAGAACACGGAGTAGTTCAAAGCAAGACCGAGCCTGATCGGATGTGTCGAAGGGAGATCAGAGTTTGCAGTGGCAGTAGCAGCCTGAAGAAAACATATCAAGAGAACTTTCAAATGTGCGCACTTTAAGTTATATACGCTGACAGTGTAAAGATATTTGCAAGATAACTTGCCTCGTAGCTTTTCAATGATAGTTCAGAAGCCTCTTTCTTTTCCTGATCAGTCTTGAACTCAGCAAGGTAACGAAAATAATCGCCTTTCCTGAACATACAACAAAAAAAAGTCATATACGGATGGATTATAATGCAAGAATTGTAATAAACACAGCCCGGAGGTGCCCGTCCTCATTCCTTTACATGTAAGAGAGCGAAATACTCTGTTGAAACTCTACCCTTCTTTGGATATCAGGTCAGAACCGCGGGTAGAATGGGCACAACTAGGGGTGGAGCTACCTTGTATGAAGGGGGTTCATCCGAACCCCTTTGATGGAAAATTATATTACTTATACATGGTTTAAAAGTCATGAAGAACCTGGCAAAGTGGCGGGACAGGACAGATGACTCTAAAAGTCATGAAGAACCTCAGAACAGGATCACAAGCTTGTTATGGACCATTTTGATTAACAAAAACAGGTAGAAAGGGTTGTCGTTGTTATACATTTGACTTACATTTTGTAATAAAAGACGGTAGCTTCACCGGTGCCAGACGATGGAATGAGATGTTTGTCTATAATTTCAAGAATATCATGGCAAATCTTGGAGAGCTCCTCTTCTACTTTCTGCCTGTATCCCTTAATCAGCTTGACATTGTTCTCGTTCCCTTTCGACTCTTCTTTCTGCTCAATGGAAGACATGATACGCCACGAAGCCCTTCGAGCTCCAATTACATTCTTGTAACCAACAGAAAGCAAGTTCCTTTCCTCCACTGTCAGTTCAGCATCCAGTTTTGCAACTTTCTTCATACTCTCAACCATTTCTGAGAAATAATAAATGGTAATATGAAGTTATAAAACACTATAATGGTACAATGCGAAGACATTAGCTACATCTCACTCCCCATTAATGAGATGAGATGAATGTGAAATCACGGTTATCACTCAATCAACAGTTATTATCTCATAAACTCGCCTTTCTTGTTGATGAACTTTCTTCAATAAAGAAAGTTAATTTATGATAATAACTATTAGTTGAGGAAGCTAAGAAATCAACTCGGTTTATTACATTCTCACAAGAAGTGAAATAGGTATAAAAATATAATGATAATATAAAAATTCTTTACACTGTCGATGCATAATATCAAATTTAACCAAGCAACTTACATGCCTTTAACCCCAATAAAAGAACCAATCCAACTTACTTGACACTTTGCCTCTAAGTTGCTCGGATCTAGAGGTCAGATATTTCATGATTTAAATTTTTTATGATTTGGAGTATCGATCTAGTTGCAGGATTTGGTGAAAAAGAATTCAAATATCTAAACTAAAGTTGTATGTCTGAATTAAGATACAATATGTGAAAAATTTATGGGGAAAAAGCATATGTACCCCCAACCTATGCCCGAAATCCAGAGACACACTTATACTTACTAAGGTACTATCATCCCGCACTTATTTTATAAATAATTTTATACCTATTTTTGACCTGTGTGACACTATCATTGAAAAAAATTGTTAACACACGTTGGACCCAAAAGATATGCCACGTAGGTAAAAAATTATTTATAAAATAAGTTTGGGGACCTTAGTATAGTATAAGTGTATCTTTGAGATTTCGTGCATAGATTGGGGATACTTAACATTTTCCCAAACTTATAAAGTATTTCGAGGCAAAAATATTGATCAAGAAGAGAATACTGATATAAGAAAAAGGGATTGGATTTGACACACTTGAAACTCATCAGTATGGAAACAATATCTTCTCTCTCAAGAACAAGTACAAATTCTTCAAAAATTTGATCACACACTATTCTAGCACAAGTAGAGCTACAATGTAAGGGAGAAAAAGGATATATCAAAAGAAAACTAAAAAGGAGAAACTTTATACAAAGTAATATGTAGATGATTTTATTCATGTTATTCCCTCTGTCTCAATCTATATTATTGTCACGGAGTTAAAGAAAACAAAAAAATTAATAATTGAAACTTGTGATCTAAAACAAACAGATGAAAAAGAATTACCATCATAACGTTCAGCTTGTTCCGCGAGCTTGGCTGTGTAAACATGAGTTTCTCTTTCCTTTTCCTTTGACATTTTTCTTTAATAATTAGGGTAAACAATATAGTGTTCTTCTTGTGCAAATTACAAGCCAAAAGGATATTGATGTGAATTAGGAAAGTGATTAGAGTACTAATTATACGTATTATTTCAAGAGAGAAAATGGATAATAAGGAGGGCATTGACAGTTACAACATGGAGAAAGTTGTGGGAAAAAGACTCATCTCTACCATTCCATTAATTATTACTACAATTGGTAAACCGCCAATTGAGGTTAAACTTAACTAATTTTCTTTCCAACTAATTTGTACCAACATATTTACATAATTGTCCCCTTTGTACGTGTTATATGAAAGAATTGAAAAAAATAATAATTGAACACTCATTACTCATCTCAAACAACAATCATAACAATAATATATTCAGTGTAATTTCATAAGTATAGTCCGAAAAAGATGACTAGATGAGGTGTACATTGTAACACTTTGAGAATTTCCAAGCTAAGGCTCGAACCGTTGTGTGTAAGGTTGTATCGGCTTATTCTTAAATTTCTCTTAGATGTAAAGGTCAATATTTTTTGGTGTGGGATGAATTTGGATATGAATTAAGATCACAAGAACCCCAGCACAAAGTTAAGTTTAAAGTTTACTTACCGATTAAGTTTTGTCATAAAATTTCACGTAGGTAAACTTCAAATGATCATATCTCTCGACACATAATAAATTATATGTCACATGACCTATCACATTGAAGGTGTATGAGTCCTCTTTTTAACTCAACTAATTAAAATTGCCTTATTTCGAGTTCAAAGACTACTACATCAAAGTTCTCTAAGTTTGTGAACTACAAAACCCTTCTATGAGTCGTAATTCAATCCACGATCCATACTGTCAAGTCGTGAATACATTTCAGAGAGTCTAATTTTGGACTTCGATTCATAAGAATCCATCTTCGAGTCTTAAAACCTTCTACGAGCCACAGTGTGGACCTATAGAATAAGTTTTCGGGCCTTAATATTCCATATATAAATTCAACAGATTGGATCTACGGTCCGTGGAAATTTCTACGGGGGGTCGTTTTGATCCGTAAAATGAAATTTTGAGACTTAAAATTTAATATAAGTTATATGGATTGGTTTTACTATTCGTGAAAACTTCTACGGGTTGTCATTTAGATCCGTACAATGAAATTTTGAGCCTTAAAATTTAGTATGAAATTCACATTTGGGATCTATGATCCGTATAGCATACCAAAAATCGTAGATAACCTCATGAAAGGTTTTCATCAACTTTTGGAGGGTAATTTAGTCTTTTCTCACCCATTTTAAGTTGTTTCTTCAGCAAACCACAACGTTTTTACACCTAATTAAGGTTCTAGATAGTATTATTAGTTGACCCTAATACTCTCATTAAAACTTCCAAATCTTAGCAAGGATCCAAGAGGAGAAAAATACAGTTTTCAATCGTACTTCCAGTTTCACCAAGAACTTTGTTCTTCCAGGTATGTAAGATTATCATAGTGATAGACTAAATTCGTCTCCACGCCCTACATCTATCTAAATTCAGTCTAAGAGTAGTCTAGAGTTTTATCCAAGATTTTGAGTAAATATGAGATGATTAGTATAGTTGAAATCTGATTTCTTGATTTCTGAGTGTTGAGTCTTTGTATTTTTATTGAGATCCTTGAATTGATTGGTTCATGTATATATTACACCATGAACCCTATTTTGAGTTATAATTTTTGAGATTCTTTTAAAGCAAATATTTTTGTCTTAAATTGATCTTGTGAGAAAGCAAAGATGATTTTGAGAAAGGGATTTAAATATGATTTGAGTAAGAGTATAAGGGAACCAAGTATTTCCAAATAATTTTTTACATTGAGAAAAGAAAATTTTTGATTTCAAAATAGATAATGAGTTCATTGCTATTTCATAGCAGTTACCACTTTTAATAGGATATTTTGAGCAATTACATCAAATTGAGAAAGAGCAAGCTTTGTACATTTAAGCATGAATATATATTTATTGGGAGTAGTGTTGTACACCTGTATGGGTGTAAGTTCAGACAACTCACATTTCTCATAAACCTTGTAGCCATTAGCCAACATGCGTAAAGGATCATTATTTTTAGATAACTCATTATTTTCGAGAGAGCTTTAGTGAATCCACTTTGTTGAGATGTTCTATATCCGCCTGGGTACAGGACAATTTTGGATGTGTGGAAGAGACGTTGTATCATCAGGTTACTCATAGTGATTATTTTCGGTTAGAAAATCTCCCAAATAGATTTAAAAGTATATTTTAGCATAACACTTAATATGTTGAGTTCATAGATGATTAAGTATTTTGTAAAGTTTAACTAATTTCACTCCTTTATTTCTTTACATTCAGTTGAGTATATATTCATATCAATTGCAGTCCTTTCATTCTGTCATTTCGCTTTAACTATATTATATATTTGTACATTCAATGTATAAATGTCATTCAACCTGAATCTTTTTGTGGTACAACTGCATGTGTTTAGGATCATGAATATGCGCATCGTTAAGATCACTTTGCATTTCCCGTTTTGGTGGCTCCTCCTTGCATTCCAAAAGGCCCCGTTTTTCATTTCAATATTTACTTTAGGGCATCAAGGATCTTGTCCTAACGTCCATGTTGAACTTAGAGGTGTAATGACCCGAAAGGTCGTTTTTGTAATTTTTATAAAGTGATCATTTTACACCTGCCGATAGTTACCTCGAGTCATTAATGATCAATAGATGAAGATGATTTTAAGAATTTTGAACTCTTTGATAAATACGATTATTTAATTGATAGATATTAATTAAATAATTTATTTATTTAGTTATTGATTAATGGGTCAAGTCGATAATTCATTTAGTGACCCATGTAAAATACATTAAGAACCTAAACTTTGAGACAGAACCGTCCAGTGGATGCGGCACCATGTCACGAAGTAAAAAGAGGACGAGAAGTGAATCCTCTTCCTTTAGGTAAGAAATCTAACTAAAATTTTATGATATTTTATATATATATTGCAAGTGAAAGAATTAAAAAACCAAATAGTCCAATTGGTGAACAAAATTTTCCCACTAATAATCATGTGTATGGTGTTAGTTCTGATGGGAGGAAATGTATTGAATATTTAAATTATCTATTTCACTAGAATTTGGTCTTTAGAGGATAAGTTTGAGTGGAAAATATTTTGACATATTGATAGCTAATAATTTGTAAGTTTTAGATAGCAAAAAAATTATGTTAAATTATGTGAGTATCTACGGGTGTAGTGAGTTAATATTTAAGTTTTTTCAAAATTGGTGTTAAAGACATAAAATAATCTGACACGACCCAAAAACCGAGCCGCGACTGGCACCCACATTTACCCTCCTATGTGAGCGAACCAACCAATCTAACCCTTATCATTTAAATGTATATCAACAGAAAGTAATGCGGAAGACTTAAACTCATTAATAAAAACCAATTCAATAACTATTATTCCCCAAAATCTGGAAGTCATCATCACAAGAACATCTATGATCAAATTACTAACTAAAAATGTCTAAGAAGCTAAAAATACATAAGAAGCTAGTCCATGCCGGAAGTCAAGGCATCAGACTTGGAGAAGAAGATCCAGTCCAAGCTAGAAGCATTAGCTCACCCTGAATTACCGATGTAGTGAAGACTGGCTAGAATTACTGCTGAGTTGAAGTAGACGGGACGTTTGCTGCATTCCACAAATAACAAAGAAGAAAACATAAAAGTAGGGGGTCAGTACAACCACAAGTACTGAGTAGATATCATCGGCCAACTCAAAATAGAAGATAATATATATCAAGTAATATTATAAATCCACTATAAACTCAACATGTAGCAACAACAAGTACTATAATCATCAACAAGTACCATCAAGTTCATCCATGAGGGCTCAAGCCTCAATACCATACTCATTTGGGAATTAAGTTTATTCGATTGAGTATATTTATCATCTTTAAAGATTCATTATCTTTCTTCCTCTTGTGTCGGTACGTGACACTCCGATCCTCTACCACTATGTGTCGGTACGTGACACTCCGATCTCCTAATTCTACGTGTCGGTTCGTGACACCTGATCCCCTACATGTGTCGGTACGTGACACTCCGATCCCCTATATGTGTCGAAACGTGACACTCCGATCCCCTATATCTACGTGTCGGTTCGTGACACCCGTCCCACTAATACTATGTGTCGGAACGTGACACTCCGATCCACTAATACTATGTGTCGGAACGTGACACTCCGATCCACTAACCTCATTCTATCCGTTCATCAAGCCTTCTCTATACCAAGGCATCACCAATCCCATTACTTTAATTCATCAAGCCTTCTTTTATACCAAGGCATCATCATTAATAACGTAGATTAAAGTTTCTTTCAAGATTTGGAACTCAATGGTTTTCATCATGCTTGTTTTATCAAAATCACATAATCATATTCATGCAAGCATACAATTAAGCATATAGACAGGTTTACAATACCACCAATACATATCATTCACTATTAAGAGTTCACTACGAATATCGTAAAAACCATAACCTACCTCCACCGTAGACTAGTGATCAAGCAAGAAATTCCCAAGCTTTGTTCTTCTTCTTCCTCGTTCGACTCTCTCTCTCTCTCTCTTTCTCTTTCTATTTTCTTATTCAAACCCTCTTTCTTTTACCCTAATTAGTATATAATTAAGTTTGAAAGATGGCATTAATAACCCACTAATTAACTTAAGGTTACCTCTTTTACCCCCAAGTAATTAGACTTATTAATAGAAACCCTCTAACTTTATAATTAAAGAAGGAATAGTCCAAAACGTCCCTTAAAACGTGTAAAGAAATCCGATTCTGCCTGGGATATGCGCAACCTGTGACGGCCCGTCGTGCCTGCGACGGTCCGTCACGCAGGTCGTCGTAAGGGCCAGAACCCCAGTTTTCACTAAGGAGTCTGTGACGGTCCGTCACACATGTGGCGGTCCGTCCTGCACTTCCGTCACGACGTTCAGAGACTCGTTCCCCGTACCAAATTCTCCAGATTTGAAGTGTTTTGCGACGGGAGCTCACGACGGTTCGTCGTAGCTATGACGGCACGTCCTGCAGGTCCGTCACCGATTACAGAGAGTCGATTTTAATACCCAATTTCCAGAATTCTAAGTGTTCTGGAACGAGACACCCTCGACGGTCCGTCGTGCCCATGACGGTCCGTCGTGGTGACCGTCGTCTCAGCCAGTTTTTTTTTTTCAGAAATAAAATCTGCTGCTCAGAACGACTAAACAGGTCGTTACAATAGATACCAATTTACCCATCGTTCGTCCCCGAACGATCAAAGAAGAAAAACAATGGCGAAAAGGAGTACCTGAATCTGTAAACAGATGTGGGTATTTTTCTTGAACATCTGCCTCCTTCTCCCAAGTAGCCTCTTCAACCGGTCGATTCTTCCATTGAACTTTGATGGATGCAATCTCTCTCGACCTCAACTTGCGAACCTCTCTATCTAAAATAGCAACGAGTTCCTCCTCAGAAGTCAAATTCTCATCAAGCAAAACTGAATCCCAACGGATGATGTAGTTTCCATCCCCATGGTATCTTTTCAACATGGACACATGAAATACCGGATGCACTCTGGACAGCCCTGGAGGTAAGGCTAATTCATAAGCCACCTCCCCTACTCGCTTTAGTACCTCAAATGGTCCAATATACCTTGGACTTAACTTACCTCTTTTGCCAAACCGCATCACCCCTTTCATGGGTGAAACCTTCAACAAGACTTGTTCACCCTCCATGAACTCCAAGTCTCTAACCTTTCGGTCTGCATACTCCTTTTGTCTACTTTGCGCCGCTAGAAGCTTTTCTTGAATGCACTTCACCTTATCTAACGAATCCCTCAAGGGGTCAGTACCCCAAGGTCTAACCTCAAATGCATCAAACCAACCAATGGGAGATCTACACCTCCTCCCATACAATGCTTCAAATGGAGCCATATCAATACTGGAGTGATAGCTATTATTGTATGAAAACTCTGCCAAAGGTAAGAAGCTATCCCAATGGCCACCAAACTCTATCACGCATGCATGAAGCATATCCTCCAACACTTGAATCGTTCGCTCAGACTGACCATCAGTCTGAGGGTGAAACGCAGTACTAAGGTCTAACCTAGTACCTAATTCAGCATGCAACGTTCTCCAAAACTTAGAAGTAAACTGCGTACCTCTATCTGATATAATGGAGAGTGGAACTTCATGCAGTCGAACGATTTCTGAGATGTAGGTTTTAGCTAACTTCTCTGCGTTGTAGGTCACCTTGACCGGAATAAAATGAGCAGACTTAGTTAACCTATCAACAATCACCCAAATGGAGTCATACTTACCCATTGTCTTTGGAAGACCAACCACAAAGTCCATTGCGATTCTCTCCCACTTCCATTCAGGAATGGGCATTCTCTGAAGCGTTCCTCCGGGCCTCTGGTGTTCATACTTTACTTGTTGACAGTTTGGACATTTGGCAATAAAGTCAACAATATCGCGCTTCATTCTACTCCACCAAAAGTGTTGCTTTAGGTCGCGATACATCTTGGTTGCACCCGGATGTATAGAATACCTTGTACTATGAGCCTCTATCAGAATAGTGTTGATCAAATTATCGACGCGGGGTACACATACCCTTCCCTTAATCCTCAAAATACCTTCCTCGTCGATTGTTGCTTCTTTAGCCTCTCCTTGCAATACTTTATCTCGAATCCAGATCAATTTCTCATCATCAAACTGCTTCCCCTTAATCTTGTCAAGGAAGGAGGATCTTGCCTCCACACAAGCTAATAATCCTCCCTTCTCATTTACTTCTAACCTCATGAGGTCATTAGCCAAAATCTGCACTTCTCTAGCCAATGGGCGTCTAGAAGCTTGCAAATGAGCTAGACTTCCCATGCTTCCCGCCTTTCTACTCAAGGCATCTGCCACAACATTCGCCTTCCCCGAATGATACAAAATAGTGATGTCGTAGTCCTTCAGTAGTTCCATCCATCTCCTTTGTCTCAAGTTCAAATCTTTTTGAGTAAAGACATAATGTAGACTACGATGATCCGTATAGATTTCACACTTAACCCCATATAAATAATGCCTCCATTGCTTTAATGCAAACACTACCGCGGCCAATTCCAAGTCATGAGTTGGATCGTTACGTTCATGCACTTTTAATTGTCTTGAAGCATAAGCAATCACGTTCTTCTCTTGCATTAGCACTGCACCCAAACCCAAATAGGATGCATCACAATAAATAATGAAGTTCTTACCCTCTACCGGCAAGGTGAGGATAGGTGCGGTAGTCAACAAAGTCTTGAGTTTCTGAAAGCTTTCCTCACACTCATCCGACCATACAAATGGAACATTTTGCTTAGTCAAGTTCGTCAGTTGGGAAGCAATAGAAGAGAATCCCTTGAAAAATCGGCGGTAGTAGCTAGCTAACCCAACAAAGCTTCTTATTTCTGACACGTTAGTGGGTCTCACCCAATTCTTCACTGTCTCAATCTTAGATGGATCTACCATCACTCCTTCCTTAGAAACCACATGCCCCAAGAAGGAACTGCATCTAGCCAAAACTCACACTTAGAGAACTTGGCATAAAGCTTTTTCTCCCTCAACATTTCCAATACCATTCTCAAATGCTCCTCATGTTCCTTCTTGCTTTTAGAGTATATCAGTATATCATCAATAAACACGATCACAAAGAGATCCAGATATGGCTTAAAAATCCCATTCATCAAGCTCATGAACGCAGCAGGGGCATTCGTAAGACCAAAGGACATCACTACAAATTCATAATGTCCATACCTAGTTCGAAAAGCAGTCTTTGGCACATCCGTTGCCCGTATTTTCAATTGATGATAACCGGATCTCAAGTCGATCTTAGAGAAGACACAAGCACCTTGTAATTGATCGAACAAGTCATCAATGCGAGGAAGAGGATACTTGTTCTTAATAGTTACCTTGTTCAACTGCCGGTAGTCTATGCACATCCGAAAACTCCCATCCTTCTTCTTCACAAACAAAACCGGAGCACCCCAAGGAGATGCACTTGGTCTAATGAAGCCTTTGCTCAACAACTCTTGAAGTTGAGCCTTTAACTCTCTTAATTCGGCGGGAGCCATTCTATACGGGGGTATAGAAATGGGGCGAGTACCTAGTTCAAGATCGATACAGAAGTCAATATCCCTATCTGGTGGCATACCAGGAAGATCTGCAGGGAACACATCCAAAAACTCACGGACTACCGAAACCGACTCAATCGAGGGTACTTGAGTAGTGTCATCCTTGAGATGTGCCAAGAAAGCTAAACACCCTTTACTAACCATTTTCTTCGCACGAAGAAAGGACACGATACGCACCGGATTGGAAGTGTAGTCCCCCTCCCACACTAACGGGTCTGTCCCAGGCTTGGCTAATGTCACCGTTTTAGCATTACAATCCAAAATTGCAAAATTCGGAGAAATTTAAGTCATACCCAGAATTACATCAAAATCAACCATTTCTAAGATAACCAAATCTACATAAGTGTTGCTCCCCACAAAGTTCACCAAACAAGACCTATATACCTTTTCAACTACCACAGACTCACCCACCGGAGTAGAAACACGAATAGGCGTGTCAAGTAATTCACAATGTAAATTTAGACCATTAACAAATGATGAAGATACATATGAAAACGTGGAGCCAGGGTCAAATAATACAGATGCCATGCAATCACAAACCAAAAGATTACCTGTGATAACAGCATCAGACGCCTCCGCTTCAGATCTCCCAGGGAAAGCGTAACAATGGGCCCTATCACCAGTCTGTCCGTTGCCCCTACCATGTTGTGTCGTAGTGGCTCCAGTTTGCCCATCACCTCTGCCGTTGTGGTGACCACCATTACCTCGACCACCACGTCCTCCAGAAAAGCGGCCTCTACCATGACCACATCTACCTCTAGCTGTTGGGGTTCTGTAACTCTGTTTTGGACAATTCCTCCTAATATGTCCAATCTCCCCACATCCATAACACTCTCTGGAGTCAGGCATAGGTCTCTCGGAGTAGTGTTGACCGTTCTGAGGTGGACCCCCAACTACAGTCTGTAGTGAAGACTGAATTGGTCGAACTGAGTAACCTCCGGAACTCTGTCCTCTAGAGTAAGAACCATTAAACTCACCTCCCCTTCGAAACCTTTTTGATGTCGATGTCGTGGTGAAGTCATCTGGCTTCACTCCTTCCACCTCTATCACAAAGTCTACCACCTCTTGGAAGGATTTTGCCGTAGCCGCTACCTGTAAGGCTGAAATCCGCAATTCTGACCTCAACCCCTTCACAAAACGGCGAATCCGTTCTTGTGGACTGAAACAAAGTTGGGTGGCATACCTGGATAATGCACGGAATTTGGCCTCATATGCGTTAACCGTCATCCTACCTTGCTCTAGACTCAAGAACTCATCTCTTTTTCTATCTCTCAAAGTCCTTGGGATATACTTTTCCATAAACAAGCTAGAGAACGATGCCCAAGTCATAGGTGGTGCCTCTGTTGGTTGACACTCAACATGTGACCGCCACCACATTTTGGCGTTCCCTTGAAACTGATAACTCACGAACTCCACGCCAAACCGTTCTACGATACCCATCTTGTGTAGTAGCTCATGACAATCAACCAGGAAATTGTAAGCATCCTCAGATTCTGCACCCTTCAAGACTGGAGGTTTCAATTTTAAGAACTTACTGAAAAGTTCATGCTGATCATTTGTCATTATAGGCCCAGTAGTCAGAAGTGGAAATGTGCCTATCTCCAATGATGCATCCATGCGGGGAGCCATAGCAGCCGCATGTCGTATCTCTGAAACCGGAGGTGTTGGTGCATAAACCACTGGAGGTGCCTGACCCTGATCAGATATCCCGCTAAGATAAGCAAGAACCTGATTGATCATCTCTGGGGTAGGTTGGGGTGGCAATTCCTCGTTCTGTGCTTGTTCATTCTCCCCTTCCTCACCCTCTCTTATCGCTTCCTCAGTCGGTGGAGGAGTCACCGCCCTAGTACCAGATGGGCTAGGTGCTCGTCCTCTTCCTCTAGAGGACGTCCTCCCACGGCCTCTACCACGGCCTCTTGCCACTGATCCTCCTCGAGCTACAGCCCCAGTGGCTGGCTCTGACGCATCCTGTCTTGCCGGGGTCGTTGCTGGTGCGGTCGTTGCTCTAGTTCTAACCATCTGCGAAATAGAGTGAAGATGGTCAGATACCAATTTGTATCACCTAGATACCAATTGGACTCAAGTAGTAGCACGAAAGAAAGAATGAAAGAATGG
The DNA here is from genome assembly GCA_027705065.1 of Solanum peruvianum. Lineage (NCBI taxonomy): Eukaryota > Viridiplantae > Streptophyta > Magnoliopsida > Solanales > Solanaceae > Solanum > Solanum peruvianum. Next base: position 5,797,603 of record JAKWJD010001755.1, read on the forward strand.
AATTTTCCTAAAGTCTTATAGCCTCTCAAAGAAAAGTAGAGGCGTCCCCCTACCGTTCCTTAAGACTCTACTAGACTCGTTCTTGTGTGATGAGACCAATAAACCTAATGCTCTGATACCAAGTTTGTCGACCCAAAAACCGAGCCGCGACTGGCACCCACATTTACCCTCCTATGTGAGCGAACCAACCAATCTAACCCTTATCATTTAAATGTATATCAACAGAAAGTAATGCGGAAGACTTAAACTCATTAATAAAAACCAATTCAATAACTATTATTCCCCAAAATCTGGAAGTCATCATCACAAGAACATCTATGATCAAATTACTAACTAAAAATGTCTAAGAAGCTAAAAATACATAAGAAGCTAGTCCATGCCGGAAGTCAAGGCATCAAGACTTGGAGAAGAAGATCTAGTCCAAGCTAGAAGCATTAGCTCATCCTGAATTTCCGATGTAGTGAAGACTGGCTAGAATTACTGCTGAGTTGAAGTTGACGGGACGTTTGCTGCATTCCACAAATAACAAAGAAGAAAACATAAAAGTAGGGGGTCAGTACAACCACAAGTACTGAGTAGATATCATCGGCCAACTCAAAATAGAAGATAATATATATCAAGTAATATTATAAATCCACTATAAACTCAACATGTAGCAACAACAAATACTATAATCATCAACAAGTACCATCAAGTTCATCCATGAGGGCTCAAGCCTCAATAACATACTCATTTGGGAATTAAGTTTATTAGATTGAGTATATTTATCATCTTTCAAGATTCATTATCTTTCTTCCTCTTGTGTCGGTACGTGACACTCCGATCCCCTACCACTATGTGTCGGTACATGACACTCCGATCCCCTAATTCTACGTGTCGGTTCGTGACACCTGATCCCCTACATGTGTCGGTACGTGACACTCCGATCCCCTATATGTGTCGAAACGTGACACTCCGATCCCCTATATCTACGTGTCGGTTCGTGACACCCGTCCCACTAATACTATGTGTCGGAACGTGACACTCCGATCCACTAATACTATGTGTCGGAACGTGACACTCCGATCCACTAACCTCATTCTATCCGTTCATCAAGCCTTCTCTATACCAAGGCATCACCAATCCCATTACTTTAATTCATCAAGCCTTCTTTTATACCAAGGCATCATCATTAATAATGTAGATTAAAGTTTCTTTCAAGATTTGGAACTCAATGGTTTTCATCATGCTTGTTTTATCAAAATCACATAATCATATTCATGCAAGCATACAATTAAGCATATAGACAGGTTTACAATACCACCAATACATATCATTCACTATTAAGAGTTCACTACGAATATCGTAAAAACCATAACCTACCTCCACCGTAGACTAGTGATCAAGCAAGAAATTCCCAAGCTTTGTTCTTCTTCTTCCTCGTTCGACTCTCTCTCTCTCTCTTTCTCTTTCTATTTTCTTATTCAAACCCTCTTTCTTTTACCCTAATTAGTATATAATTAAGTTTGAAAGATGGCATTAATAACCCACTAATTAACTTAAGGTTACCTCTTTTAACCCCCAAGTAATTAGACTTATTAATAGAAACCCTCTAACTTTATAATTAAAGAAGGAATAGTCCAAAACGTCCCTTAAAACGTGTAAAGAAATCCGATTCGGCCTGGGATATGCGCAACCTGTGACGGCCCGTCGTGCCTGCGACGGTCCGTCACGCAGGTCGTCGTAAGGGCCAGAACCCCAGTTTTCACTAAGGAGTCTGTGACGGTCCGTCACACATGTGGCGGTCCGTCCTGCACTTCCGTCACGACGTTCAGAGACTCGTTCCCCGTACCAAATTCTCCAGAGTTGAAGTGTTTTGCGACGGGAGCTCACGACGGTTCGTCGTAGCTGTGATGGCACGTCCTGCAGGTCCGTCACCGATTACAGAGAGTCGATTTTAATACCCAATTTCCAGAATTCTAAGTGTTCTGGAACGAGACACCCTCGGCGGTCCGTCGTGCCCATGACGGTCCGTCGTGGTGACCGTCGTCTCAGTCAGTTTTTTTTTTCAGAAATAAAATCTGCTGCTCAAAACGACTAAACAGGTCGTTACATAATCATTGAAGTTGTCCCAGATTTTTAAAAAGACACTTTAACTTTGTAACTCTACTATTACCCCACTAAACAATTATGAATCTGTATTATGATACCATTTTTCGATCAGCCTCAAATTTTAAGAAGCAAGTGTATTCACACACCAATTAATACATGACATGTGTTAATTTAATTAAAAATGTATTTCCTTTTTCTTTTTTTTTTCATTTTAAGTTTTTCCTTTATCTTTTTTTTTGTTCTCTATCTCTCTCTCTCTCTTACTTTTTGAATTTTAATTTTTATTTATTTTAAATTTCATTTCATCTTCCACCTTTCTCCATTTCCTTTTTTTTCTTCACCTCCCACCCCTCGTGTCGAATTGAATCTCACTCCCATTTTTTTTTCTTTTCTTTTTCTTCTTCTTCTCCGGTCAAATTCTATTTATAATATTATTTATACTTTACTAAATTATTGATAACAAAATTAATCATTTTTCTAAATAATTAAAATTTTTGAAGTATCACCAACTACTCATTTTCATATAAATCCAAAATTAGAATCATAATATTAAAAGAATAAATCAATTTTTGAAAATTGAAAGAACTTAATTGAAATCGGATAAAACAAAAACTATATGATACATTGATACTCCCTAATCATCTCATTAATTTAGCTCATTTTCATATAATTTCAAAACTAGAAATGATAATTTTGAAAGAATCATAATTCTAAGAAATTTGAAAAAGTTTAATTGAAATTTGAATTAAAAACACTAAATAATACCTACTAATCATCTTGAAATCTAATGTGCTTATTAAATTGTTCGAATGTAATATAATGTTTAGATATTGTTTTAAATTAAAGAGATATTTAAACTAATAGTAGTAAAAAGGGGAGATGAAATTGTGATAAAAAAAAGACACTTAAAGTGAGGAGCTTCAATTAAGATGAAAATGATTCTTTGAAGAAAAAGGAACAAAGAAAAAAAATAATAAAAAGAAAAAGTTAAATAATAAGAAAAACAAGAAAATGTATTTTATAGCAAAATACTTGCAAAAATAAAATTGTATTCATTTTTTTTGTTTGTTCACGCTCTTTAAGAAAATGAATACACTCTCTATGCCAGTTGGACAAAAATAATGTAATAATATCAGTTCAGAATTGTTTAGGGGGGTAATAGGATGCTTGCATAGTTTAGGTGTCTTTCTGAAAATTCGGAACAACTTCAGATAAAACTTTATGTCTTTTCTCTTAAATTAATGTATAAGTATTGTTTTATGGGTTACTGCTAACATGAACTGGGACTATGTCTTTAGGGAAATTATGACTAGTGATTAGGGGATGTGATTATTGAATAGATGCACTGATAATATTCTTTCTAAAATTATTCCACGCGCACATATTAGTTACGGTTTAGTGTTGATTTTATAACTTTGTTTGATTTCGAATATTTTGTAATTATCACATTATAATTCAAGTTTTGATATATTGAGATAGGTAATTAAATATCGGATGATTATATTATATGGAAGCTTTTAAGGTTGTAGTCTTAACCTTAGGCTTGAATTTGAGAACTTTGAGAGCTGAAGTATTAATTGGCATCAAGATTAGGAACGTAATATAGATTGGAGTGAGTTTTTGAGTATAGGCATAATAATATGGGGTTCGTTAGTTTTGAAATCTTATTATGGTCATTTATTTGAATAGATAGCTTTGAGTTGGAAGTTCAACAAAAAGGGAAGGCTCAACTATCGGAGTAAATTCTTGATTGGTTGAGGCAAGTGAATTTCTAAACTCTTGCTAAGTGTATGAAATGCGTGTCTTTCCTTGTGATATATGTTTGGGAGTAAAGATATTTGGCGATGAGTTGACTTGTCCACGTTGATTAATTCTAATGATAAAAAGGGGTAATAAAAGATAATGTGATTATTTGTTTGTATGTGATGTGTTGAGAATGGTACGAGTACCGGTGTTATAATGGAAAAGTTTATTACTATAGAATGTGGATTGTAATCCAAGAATGTCAAGCATCTGTGCCTTAATTGATATATTATTAATTTGATTTATTATGTGTGATTGTGTTCTTTACTGAACCCGTAAAATTCTTATAATTGAGGTGATTATATGTCATAGAGACATTTGATTTATTGAGATGTTGCATCATCTCCTTTATTTGATGTCATATTGTGTACAAGCATTGATATGAGTTCAGTATGAGTAAAGGTCTAACACGTGGAGATCGTCGTGTTGAGAACGAATCATGATTATTTGGGCACGTGAAGTTCGTCCATGCGATAAAAAAGTTATGATTATTATTTGGACACGTGGAGATCGTTTGTGCGAAATTTATTTAATATATGATAGTGCGTTGAGATCGTCCGCACAAACATGTGGAGATTGTCCGTGATGGTATATGGACCTCGCGAGTCCCCCATGGGTCATGAACTCTCGATGTATTTTCGAGGAGTATCATGTATATACTGCTGAGAGAGAGATTGGTATTTTGAGGCATATCACTTCATGGTGTCATATTGCATTGCATACCATGACATTCTTCATTCTTGATGATTATGTGTTTAATTGATTGTTGGAAAGTACTTGATATTTGATTACCTCTATTTGACGAACTTGATCTTGTGTGTTGCTGATATTGTGAGTGCCTTTTGTCAAAGTTTGTGATTTTTGAATATTGAGTTGTGGTTAAGGATGTGTAATTTGTTAAAATGATTTTGAAGAGTTGGATGCCATGAAAGTTGTGAACTGTTAGGTTGGACTAATTTTTATGCAGATTGTAGTTGTGAAAGTTTGGTTGGTGTGTAAGGAATATCTGTATTTTATTCCCTTAACTTGTATTTATAAGTTTACTTGCTAGGTACCGTGTGGTTTGGAACTCACCCCTTGCTATTACAATTTTTTTATAGGTTACTCGCCCGGACTTTTTGATATTTATCTTCTCCTTGTCTGAGGCTTCTTGGAGATTTATGAACTAGTTGTTTGTCGTCTCAAAGGACTTTCTTTCTCCTTAGTTATGACCTTGTTCTATTCTAGAAACAAGTTCATTTGAGACTAGCGTTTCTTTTGAATCAATTGTAATACTTTAGAGGCTTGTACACGTGACAATCAGATTTTGGGGGTGTTTTGAATTATTTTCTGAAATTTTCCGCACTTTATTGTAATGGTTGAGTTTTAGGCTGACTTGTCTTGGTGGGATAAGACGAGTGTCATTACGTCCATTTTTTTGGGTCGTGACAACATGATATTAGAGCCCCAAGTACATAGATCTCACGTGTATAGAAGTCGAGTCGAAGTAGAGTCTCGAGGATCGATACAAAGACGTCTTTACTTATCTTCGAGAGGCTATAGTGACTTTTAGAAAAAATCTTCACTTTTTGAATCTTTATCGTACGTACTTAGTCCCGTTTTGATTTTTATCGCTTTACTTAATTCTACTCGCGCTATGTATTATGTGATGACTTGTGCGTAGTTCCTCATGTGGGTAAGTTGTGTCGTGTATGATTGGGATGTTAAAACTTGTACTAAGGTTGGGTGATATACTTATGGAAAATATGTTTGGTTAGAGTTAGAATGTTTAAAAATTTAAAAAGGGTTGTGTAATGTTAGTTACCCAATTAAGTGAATAGTACTTGTGTCAGTTGTGTTGTGTGTTATATACGATACATGAAATGGTTTAACCATTGAAAGTGGAATGATTAAATGGATGGCCAGATAATGGAGTTTTAACTTTGGAAACTACAATTAGTAAAGTTATTATAACATAAATGACTTGCTTAGAAAATGATGCACCAATTATGGTTAGAATTTCTAATATAATAGTATCGATACTTACTTGGTTAGAGTTATGAAGAGTGTTACTTTTTATATTGACCTGACCTTTGAAAGAACACATATAGCTTGGACTAGATAATAGACTAATTTGATAATATTTTACAACTATTTAATTGGTAGAAATGTGTGATCTATTTGGATATGATCTTCTCGATAGATATGATGTGTTCTTGTGGTGCATGTAACGTACTTTTACGATGGGATATTAGTGGTATATAAAAAAATGGATATGTTGATTGTTAAGCGTGAATACTAACTACATAAGGAGTTATCATTTGTATTACATTCTTGTATAATAAGGTTCAATCTCACATTCATATTTAATAAACCAACTAGCTTGTTACTAAAGACGAATGAGTTAGGAATTGTATTATAAGAAAAATTTTAGTGGTGGATCGTTGATATGATATTAATGTGTAGAGTTGAGAAGTGTATTCCGAAGGTTCTAAATAAGGACCGATGTTTTCATTTTAATGTCCAAGGGAATGAATATATATTAGGATGACAAGCTTATAGGTAAAGAAAGTCTGAACGAGTATATTTGTGTGAAGGTAATTGAAAATTGTATCAAAAAAATGTATATAACAGTGGGTAAGTCCTATTTATTTGATTGGTATAATTGGTTTTTAGGTGTCATATTGATGAAAAGGTTGAATTCGAGATTATAACACTGTCTAATGAGCATAACGATAATAAGAATTCATGATGAAATTATGATTGAGATGTAACTATATAATGAGGATTGTTGGCTAAATATATTTTGTATGGTATACTTCTTTATAGTCATCATAGCCATAGTTTGTCATAATTACCATTCACAACTAACATTAATGATTAATAACATGTGTTGATCGACTTCGAATTTGTATAATTAATCACGTTTGTATAATTCATCACATTTATATAATTCACCAGATTTGTATAATTCAAAACTAACAATTCTTCGTTGATATATATTTGTATACGATAATTTGTATTTCTATATGACAATGATTTCTTTAGACTTTTCAGCTTTGTCACCATATACATTTAATCTTTTGGTGCATAACTTCTTAAAGTTTATATAAACGTGTAGTTTTTTCATTTGTATGATATAATTTATATAATGTAATTTGTATAATATATTTTGTATAATTGTTTAAAGTTCATATGTTTATGTTTGTATCAATTCGTTATTTCAAGTTTTGTCATATTTTTATAATTTCAGACTTTATATTATTCAATTATAACACTCAAATTGTACAAACGTACCTGCAAATTATACAAACGAGATACGAATTATACAAATAATTTCCTTGTCTCGCTCGCCTCTCTCCTCCCTCTCTCAATTTCGTTCGCCAGATATACAAATATATATGTATAATATAAATTATCTAACTGTTATACACATATAATTCACCTCTTTCCCACTCTCTGTCTTCTCTCGCTCGTATCTCTCCTCCCTCTCCCAATCTCGCTTGTCACTCTCCTACATATAACATGTAACTGCGAATCATAACTAGAAAACTGTAGCTATGAAGCGTAGGTAGACTTTTTTTGAGTGGCTATATGCGAAAGTTCCCTAAAAAAATCACACAACTAAGTTAATATATAGTAGTTAATTATGCGTTGTAACTAATGTTTAATTTAAGGGATAATTTCAGAGACCTCCCCCAGATTTCGCTCTATAACACTAATCTCCCATGTGGTTTACGATATTACGTCTACCTCTCTTATTTTCATTTATTTTTAACCATTCCTTAAATCTATTTTTAAAAAATATAAATTAATTTCGATTTGACAATTTTACCCACTTTTTATATTAATTTCTTCATATTAATAAATATTTAATAAAATAACTTATTTACCAAATATTTTAAAAATAAATCAACACAAATATGTGGCTTTTTATGAAACAAAGATTAAAGTCTTCATTCGAACTGACCCATCATTTTCATCAAATATTAAATCTTCATCTCCATTTCACCTTATTAATTCACGTAATCCCCCCCCCCCCCCAATAACTCATCATTTTCCAGCAACAATTTCTACAAAAAAAAAAAGAAGATAAAAAATGAACTTCTTAAGAGAGAAATTCGATAAGAACGATCAGATTTTTTTCCAGTTAAACATTCTCGCGAGCAAAGAAAATATATGATCCAAGGAATAGAGATAAATCGTTGAAAATTAGATCTAAACTTGCATATATAAGGGTAAAATTGTCAAATCTAAATTACTTTATATTTATTTTAAATAGATTTAAAGAATGATTACAAAAATATGAAAATTAGGAAGGTAGACGTAATATCGCTAGCGCAGGCGAGTGTTATATCTCTAAAACTATCCCTTAATTTAATTATAAATAATGATTATTGGTAAAGAAAAGTGGTCATAATTGGGGTCTTAACATTTTAAGATTTGTGTTACAAACGTGTAAATCTTCTCTTGTATACAAATTAAAACACGCTCTCTCGTCACACCCACTAATCTATCACCTAAAATCTTTCAATAAAATCAAAACTTGAAATTTGGAAATTTCAAATTCTCCCTCCTTATGATGTATATACCCTATCAAGGTAACTCCTCAGTTATTTCTTTGTAATTTTCATCCTTTTTTTATTTTTTTATTTGTGTTCTTTTCTTCAGTTTTTTTCCATATCATTTCATATTTTCAGTCATAATCTTGAATTCTTTCAGTAACATCATTATAGATGCACAATCTTCATAGAAGATGATTACTAGAGATATACATTTGCATGCAACAAAATCTAATATTTCTCCATCCCTTTTCTTGAGTCTAACTCAAGATTTCAACTTAATTGTAGTATAATACATCGTATCTCCTAGTCGTATATGTTCAACATTTTTATGAATATTTTTGTATATACTCTATTTGTGAATGCTTTTATATACTTTGATTTGTATATCCTTTTATTTTTTAATCCACGACTGAGAGTTTTTGTATATATTTGATTTGTATATCTGTATCTATGTATCTATAACCAACATATGAAAGTTATAATTTGTTTTGTATATTATCAATACATATACATTTATCTCTTATTCGTATAATTTCAACATTTACATATAAATTAAACCAAAAGTAAAATTTAACCCCTAAACAAATTTAAATTTTATATTAATTTGTATCAGTTATACAAATTATACAACAAGCTCTAACTCCTTACTTATGGCTATGTCATAAGTTGTAAGATGATCCAAACATGTAGTTTGTTTTTTGGGAGGTCAAAAATATTTTGTTTTTTTTCAGAAAGTGCTTATTTTGAAGAAGTGAAACGTTTGGCCAAATTTTTAGGAGAAAATAAATACTGTTGAGGGTACCAACAATTATTTTTTATTAAACTAAAACAAAATAAAATATCCCCATCTCACTACATCTCAAATTTCACATAGGATTTTGATTCTCTCATTATTAGTGTTACTAGCAATCGTATTTACATTATGCTGATTGTTGTGTAAGCTTATGTATACAAAGGGACTAAAGGTGTATAAATATACTAGCGCAGGGGTACTTTCGTAATTTTGTATATCTCCTAGGGCAAATCACTAAGATTTTGATACATTTTAATACAAACATGTATACACTATGAGTGTGTTTGGTACGAAGAAAAAACAAATGTTTTTCAATTTTCTCATGTTTGGTTGGGATAAAAGTTTTGGAAATTTTTTCCAAATCATAAGGAAAACATTTTCCAAAACTCTCATCCAATTTCAAATTATATTTTTTTTTTTGGAAAAACAACAATTTTTAAAAATATTTTCAATTTTATAATTTTAAGTTTTTATTCGATCTCTGACCCCCACCCACCCACCCACCACCGGCCAGCCCCCCCCCCCCACCCAAAAAATAAATTTTGCTTTTTAAAAATATTTTCAACTTCAAATTTTTATTTTTGAACTCCTACCACCTTCCCCCCTGGCCAGCCCCCCCACCCCCCAAAAAATTAATTTTATTTTTTAAAAAATATTATCAACTTCAAATTTTTATTTTTTCACTCCTACCCCTCCCCTCGCCCCCACACACTATCCCCTCCCTACACCCACACCACCACCCCAAAAAATTTGTTTTTAAAAAATATTTTCAATTTCATAAATTATTTTCTACTCTAGTAAAAATAAATTATGTCTCTCAAAAACATTTTTCATTCATAAATCAAACACAAAATCATTTTCGGAAAATATTTTTTACGCACCAACCAAACATAAAATCTATTTATTTTCCAGGAAAACATTTTCCATGAAAACATTTTCTAGGAAAACATTTTCCATGAAAACATTTTCCTTTCATACCAAACACATCATATGTCTCTGTGTATGTATAACACATGTTTCTTACTCCGTTAATTAAATTCTTCTCGATTTCAATGTTGGTTCCAAAGGTTCATCGTCGAAGTTAAATGCTTAATTTAACTGAGATTTCCACTGAAAAATGCTTTAGGAATAGATTTTCATTTAAATTTCGACATTTCAAGTACACTAATTAGTTATACATATTTAAATATCGACTATTTTATTACCAGAATCAACATCATGTAAATATGTTGCAAAAAACTTTTCAACTCTAACAATTACTTGAAATCGAGATATGTATCTATATATCCAAGCACAACTTGACAATGTCATGACTTACCAACATTGTTTTGGTATGCGCACTAGCAAAATATATTTTGTACGATTAATTAACTTATTAGCGATCGATATAGAGTACGATTAGTTGGACATAAACCAAATCAAACATATACACATACTTTTCTTTTTGGTAATTGTATGATCTTTATTTTTTGCTTTCCTCACAATTTCATACCGATGTAATTATTACAAACTCTTGCTCATAGGAAATGATGAGTTCAAAATTGTACAAACATTATCAACAGTTTCGGTAAAAATAAATTGATTCATCATGATACAGAAAAAAAATAACGCACATACAAAAAATGAAAGACAAACTACGATAGCTTCTCTTTAGGAGTTGGAGACAATTGAAGATGCATCAAATTAGGAAGAACTCAATAAGGTTCACAAGTCGAGATCAAATGAGGAATATTCCAGAGAAGATAGAAAAAAGATTAATTATAAGAGTTATATACATAAAAATCTTTTTGTAACTATTTATCTATTTCACATATTCACACGAACAATATCATGTTTTACTCATGTTAATATATGTTCTTGATCAAATATAGTTGAGTATTTTACTAATAAAAAATTGCTTCAAAAATCATGTTGGGCCTTGCTTAGCATATGTCATTACCTCTAGTATGATATATGAACTTAAAGATTTTGTATTTAGTTCGAAAGATGAGTGTACTCCTATATTTCTCCCACACATTCGAAAGCAATGTCCGATATATAAGTAGCTAGTATACATAATATTAATTGTTATTATATATAAGTAGCTGGTATGTTGAAATTAAATTTTTCACTCGGGACATAGGATGAATATTGTCGAAAATAATGACAATATAGAGTTTTAAGAAAAATTTATCTCTACAAAAATTATTAGTATAGTTAATAATCTTATTTTAAATATGAATTTAAATAAAATCACTTTATTATTTTAAGTATAGTTTTTCAATTTTCCTAATATCTTTTCAAAACAGACTACAACCAACCTATGTTGGTGCAATTAAAATTCATAAAAGTATCTTGTGTTTCTAATGAGAGGTATTTGAATGGGTAGTGATATTAGACAAGATGATAAATAAAAAAAGATGTGAGTTATATAATTTCTCAAATTCTAATACACTGGGAAAAAAAAGAATTAGCTTTTATTATTATAAAGATAAACTATATGATTAAACTATATCTTTTTTCTTGTTAATGTTTATTATTTAGCCAAAACTTTGTTTTTTATTTCATTCTAGAAAGTTTATATGAGATGTGTTGAAAATGAGGTTTCTAATGATAAACATTAAGGAGGACATTCTGTACTAATAATAGAATGGAGAATTTAAAATGGAATAGACTATTTTTCATATTGAGAAATTAATTTGGATAAATCATATGTTAAAGCCAAGAGCGATTCAATAAAACATATATTCTTTTACTCTCTATTATTATTGCTAATATTATATAATAAGGATTAATTCAAAATGAATAGGATGATTGTCATTTGTTTACAATACAATTTGTTGGATGATTTTGTCTAAAATTTATTACTTATATGAAAGATGAAAATGATTAATTTAAATTTTATATTATTATCAAATATAAGACATAATTTTTCATATGTTTTATTATTATTTCATTGGCAAACTAGTCACAATCCCTAGCTTAATTAGTAAAAACATCAATACTTAAAATAATGTCAAAATGTTAATATTTTAAAAAATAATTTGTATCCAAATATTATTATTTGTTTTCCTTTTATTTCTCAAAACACTCCAACGTGAAATACATCCACTATTCATTTAGATTTTTTTCAGGATTTAATACCATTAAATTTATTTTTCATTTTTCACATTTTCAAAAAAAATCTCTTTCTTCAAATTTTCACAATTATTCTCTCCCTCATTGTTGAAGAAGAACTAACTAGTTCATACCAAATTGTTGAGATCAACCGATTAATTCAAGAAATCTCTCAATTGATAAATGTATTTTCGAAGTCATCATTTATTTCGTAAGGTTTCATGAGATTTGTTTGCATAGTCACAAATTAAGTTGAATTTAGGATTGTACGTACTACGAATTTTTCATCATTTTTTTAATTTTTATGTAGTTTGTTAACAAACTCATCAAATATTTATGCATCTCGAATGTTTAGTATTTTAAAAACTATACTTTTCAATTTTTTTGTGATTTTATTTTCATATCTGAGATTTAATAGATTGTAATTTGTAGTAATCCACATTAGCATTCATACATAATATATTGTTTGACTTTTTTTTATATTTATATTAATAATTTTGAATTTTGCTTATAGGGTTACTAATACACAAGTGAAGACAGATTCAGAATTGGATTTGGTGAAAAAAAAAAGGAACATCACAGAAAAAGAAGCAAGAGAGAGTCAGAGAAGAATGTTGCAAAATTATATTCATACCAGAATAGTATTCATATTAATTTTTGTTTGTCAATTGTTTTTCTTTTAGGCGAAATGGTCTGGTGGACATTTATACTTGTATCAGTTTGTATTATGAACCATTTTACTTATCTATTTGTCATATTGACCCTTAGACTCAATAAAACACAATATATCGGATCCTTCTGACCATTGACCACGCTTATGTGGCTTTAAGATGGCTGAGTTGGCGAAAGTGTGTGATTTTCTCACTCCTTAACGCGAGTAAATGACATTTTTGAGTTAAAAAATTAAAATTATATAATAAATAAATTTTTAAAAAACGATTGATTAAAAATTTCTTCTTCTTCATCAAATATCCCATCCTTTTCACCATTTTCATCCAAAATCTGTGGAAAAGTCATCACCACCGTCGTTGCCATTTTGGCCGGCGAAATCGATAAACTCTCTCCCTCAGTTGTCTACATTTCCACCGCACACCATCATCATTTTTCTTTCCTCCTCCAACCTCCACAAAATCAACAACCTAAGTCATCCCACCACCAGATCCACCGAAAAACTTCTTCACCACCATCACTTTGCACCTCACCACCTCGTTCTTCTCTATATTGATCGGTGCCGAAAAAAGTTGGGTTTGGCATGAAATTTCTCCATGGATTTTGGCAGTGAATTAGGAAATTGGATGTGTGGAGGTTTCATCTTTTTCTATTATAGCTCACCAAGATCTTCACTACTTTTTCTATCATTAAACAAACATATCAATAGATCAAACAAAACACATAAAACATATGAAAATGCAAAACATGAAATTGGAGTAATGAAGTTGAAGAAAAAGTTGAATAGAAAATGGTGAAATAATACTCTAAAATATAAATTAAGATTTTATTATTTTATTTTTTATTAAATAATTTTGATTAATAATTTTGTAAAAATAGTTATGAAATAATTATGACATGGCATTAATATATCTGATGTGGATATGACATGTCATTTATGTGAAGGAGAGTGAGCTACACACATGGTCAGAGGGATTTAAAAATCTCATTGTGGTTAGGTTTAGGGGTCCAGATGACAAAATGCTAAGTAGGAGTATCCAAAATACAAACTGATACAAGTACGATGGTCCACCAGACCGTTTCACCTTTCTTTTACTCATCATTTGCATTTTTATCAAAAACATTGTATTTCATTTTTAGTTTGTAGTTAGGCCTGGGCATAATATGGTTCAAACCGAAAAACCGACCGAACCAAATTATTTTTAATTTCGGTTTCGGTTTTGAATTTTAATATTTCGGTATTTCGGTTTGGTTTTCGGTTTTTAGATTTAAAAATTCGGTTAACCGAAAAACCGAAATTATATATATAGATATATATATATATATAGATATATATATATATATTATATATATATATATATATATATATATATATATATATATATATAGTATATATATATATATATATATATATATATATATATATATATATATATATTATATATATATATATATATACATAATTGTTATTTGTTGTTACTTTATAACCCATTCCTAAATCCTAAATCCTAATCCTCTCAAGCCCAACTACATAATTTCCTATAACTCAGCCCAAGCCCAATTATTCAAATTCTTAAATCCTAACCAAATACCCATAATCCAATTACCCAATACCCAAGCCCCAAGCCAATTTCAAAATCCCTAAATTAACAATGAAGTCTGAAAGTAACACCTTCTTCTTTGAAACTTGAAAGTGAAACCTTCTTCTTTGAAACACCATTCACCAAACACTTCCAGTCCACTGCCACCGACGTCGACCCACCGTCCACCGTCGTCAACTCCTCCGTCCGTCCGCTGCCAGTCGCCACTCGCCACGCCGCCAGCCGCCGCAGCAGCAAGCAGCACTGCCAGTCGTCGTCGTCGATCGCCGCCCGCCGGCTCTCCACAGGCCCACAGCCAGTCAGCCACCACTCTCATTCATCTCTCAATTCTCATCTCTCGTTTTCGTCACTCGTAAGTCGTAAGTTTCTTATGCTTTTATAAAACACATCCAAAATATAAATAATAATGATAATAATAATAATAATAATAATAATATAGTAGTAGTAGTAGTAGTAGTGAAAGAAGAAGATAACTAAGTTTGTGAAAATGTTTTTTTCTTTTTGTGCAAATCTGTTGTTTTGGTATTGAAGCTGAAGAAATGATAAAAAAATTTGGTTATACTAAATTATTTTTGTTAGTCTTAATGTGTATGATTTAATTCAAATCATTATTTTTGTTAGTCTTAGTTGTATGATTTTTTTGTTTTTCCATTATTTGCTATTTTGCTAATACTAAATGATTTTTATCTTATGACTTTTTTTAATTAATAATTACAATTATAAAATTAGAATGATTTTTTATGATTTACAATAGATAAAGAAAATTTAAGTACTTTTCATATAGATTGAAAATAATAGTGTGGGGTAATAATATTTTTTTTTGGAGTTTGTGTAGTGAAAAAGTGTTGTAAAATGTTGATTGTTGTTCTTGTTGTTGTTTCACTTTTGTATAGATGGCACAAACTGGAAGTATAGGAAGTGAAAGTGGAGCTTCAAATGAGAGCATACCTTCTACCTCATCTCGATATTTAGTTATCACGATGGTCGTTTTATTTTTTTTATTGAATTTGGTTAAACCGAAACCAAACCAAAATAAACCGAACCGAATTTATAATAACCTAATCAAACCAAATTTATTTTGGTCTTGTTTAGTTTCATATTTGGCCAAACCGAAAACCGAACCGATATTTACGAACCGAACCGAACCGACCGAACGCCCAGGCCTATTTGTAGTCATTCAAATATGTATGTCAAATGGATTTGTATTTCTTCACCATGGATGTATCCTATTTTTAAACAGTCAATTTGTAAAAAAATTTAGAATATTATACCCATCCTCAATAGATTATATTATTTTCACTATGCATGTTATTCGTTTCCCAGAATTTTGTATCCTATTTCTTTCATAGTCAGTTTGTATTTATTAGTTTAGAATATTATATCATTCCTCAACAGATTGTATTAATTCCAACATGAAGCTATTATTTTTCTTCAAAATCTTGTATCCTTTTATAAATCTATTCATATGTAATGATTAGATTATATTGAGATAATTTTTGTAATATAAATAAAAGAAAATTTTATTTGGCATTCATGTAATACAATTTGATTACTGAAATACAATTTAAAGTTTCTAGAATGAAAGTAAAAAAAATTAATTTTAATTGAATGGTAAAGTGAACACATAAAATGCAAAAATTATTGGTATACAATTATAATGAAACCATGACAAAAAGGAAAGTTGATCCAATTGAATGACAAAGGAATTTTTTTGAAATTGTAACGGATGAGAATTTTGAGCGATATGTTCCTTTTAAAAAAATATTATCTCCTTGATTTTCTCCTTTGTAAATAATTGTAATCTTGATAATCAAACAAATTAAAATTACATAAATCAAATACATAACAATATGGGTGTTTACGGACAAATTTACTTACGAATAAAGTTTTTTGTATAGATTGTGAATGTTATGAAGCTTTACAAAAGGGAAAGCGAAATCTTGAGGATTCGTGACACATGTTTGACTTTTGAGGTATGTTAAGACTTTTTAGACTTGTTGAGATTAAAAATAAAATAGACAAAGGGGTAAGGGCGAAAGATGGGGGGTCTCGTATCAATGGTGTGACGAGCATTGGTACGAGTACCAATGTTATAAAAGGGAAAGTTACTTCTATAGAATGTGCATTGTAAATTGAGAATGCCAAAACATATAGGCATTAGCTGATATACTATTGACATGAAATCCTTGTATGATTGTGTTTTCTTTATTACACCCGAATAGTTGTGATAATTGAGGAGGTTATGTATTATGTTGATACTTGACTGATTGAGGTGCATCATCATCCCATTATTTGAAATGATATTGTGTACATACATTGACATGAGATTGAGTATAAGTTGGGCACGTAGAGATCGTCCGTGCTGGGAGGGTGAGATGTAAAGTTTATAATTTGGGCACGTAAAGATCGTCCGCACGGAAATTATTTGATTTTATGATAGTGCATTGAGATTGTCCGCACAAACACGTGAGATCGTCTGTGTCGGTATATGGACCTAGCGAGTCCCCCATGGGTCATGAACTCTCGATGTATTTGCAAGGAGTGTCAGGTATATACGGTTAAGAGAATACTGGGTATTGTGAGACATATCATTTCATGGCATCATATTGCATTGCATTTCATCACATCCTTCATTCTTGATGATTATGTGTTTTATTTGGTGGTTGAAAAGTACTTGATGTTGGATTACCTCTATTTTGATTAAACTTGACTGGTAAGTGTAATATAGACTTGTATAATTAAAGAATTAAACTACTGTCACTACTTCTTCATTGTCGGTCAATGAGATATAAAGGGTACACGTGGTTTCGTATTCACACTACACTTTTGTGGTGCATATTCGATTCCGAGTAGAGTACATTGCATAGAGCAATTTGAGTTTGAGTTTGGAGTGTCTTGGAGTTGTTGTGAGCTGTTTGTCTGTTCCGTGGCCCACATCTCCCTCTATCTTTTATTTATTCTGTTATTTTGTATTCAGACAGGATATCCCTTATGTTGGATTTGTCATTTTAGTTTCAGACCTGCGTCCTATTTTAGAAGCTCTTGTACTTATGATACCAATTCTTGGATGGTATTTTAGCTTTCCGCAATTTATATTTATAAAGAGCTTTATGTAAGAGATTTTCACTTAGTGATTACTTTTTTCTCACTATTTAGTTAAAATTGGTAAAAATATGTTGAATTGGCTTACCTATTGGTTGGGAATATAGGTGCCATCACGACTTGTGAATTTGAATCGTGACATACTCTCACAAATAAATCATAATTGTCCTTCCTTATACTTTTAAAAAAAAAACACATTTGTCATTTTCATCCAACTTTATGATCATATTTGCTCTGTACTCCAAAAATGGTCATGTTTAACTCTGAAGGAATATTGATTGTATTGAAGTGTTAACCTAATAAGGAAATACATGGGAGATATATATAGGAGATATAGGAAGGAGTACTAATCCTAATAGGATTAGGATTAAGGAGTACTAATCCTAATAGGACTATAATTAGTACACAGTAAATACTAATATTATTTAATACTATTATTTAATACTATCTGTTAATATCCCCCCTCAAGCTGAGCTGAGCGGAAGCGAACGGAAGCTTGGAACTGAGGTAATCGTGCTGGCAGCTCGGTAGAGGCTTGGTGAGAATATCAGTCGGTTGTTCTTCAGTGGGTACATACTGCACAGTCATGGTGCCGGCCTGAACTTCATCGCGAACAAATAGACAATCGGTATCAACATGCTTCATTCTGGTGTGTAGGACGGAATTCTTGGCCACACAGATGGTTGATTTGTTGTCACAATAGAGAGCAGGAACAGTGTGAGTGGCGCGGAGTTCGCGAAGAATATATGTGACCTAAATGGTCTCAGCAACAAGAAGAGCAAGGGCGCGGTATTCAGCTTCAGTCGAGGACCGAGAGACCTAAGGTTGTTTTTTTGTACACCAGGAGATCAGGTTCGGCCCCAAAAAAACGAGAAACCCCGATGTAGATTTTCTGTCATTTTTATCATTCGCCCAATCTGAATCTGAGAAACCCCGAAGCTCCAAGTCCCCGGGTCGAATGAATAAACCACGACCAAGAGTGCCAAAAATGTACGTGAGAATGCGTTTTAGACAATGATAATCATGTTCACTTGGTTGATGCATGCGCTGAGCAACTCGGTTGACAGCAAACTGGATGTCAGGACGGGTAATGGCCAGATACTGTAGAGCCCCAATGAGGCTGCGGAAGTGGGTGATATCGGCAAAGGGGGTGTCGGCTCCATTCGTAGACGAAGAGACTGCCATCGGTGTTGGTTGACTGGTGCATTTTTCCAGTCCAGCTTTCTGTAAAAGATCTCGAGCATATTTTGACTGATGAAGAAACAAGTCGCTGCCTGTCCGAGAAACCTCCATTCCCAGAAAATAATGTAACGGGCCAAGGTCCTTCATTTTGAAGGTAATATGCATAGCTTGAGTGACATCCTGAATGAGAGCTGCAGTAGAGCCTGTAATAATGATATCATCTACATAGTGAAGAAGAATAACTGTACCGTGTGCTGAATGTCGAGTAAACAGACTCGTGTCGTGTACGCAACACGTGAAGCCGAGTCCCTGGAGGAACGTTTTTAGACGTGTGTACCAAGCACGGGGGGCTTGCTTGAGACCATAGAGACTTCTGGAGTTTGCAAACATGTTGAGGGAAGCGGGGATCAACATAGCCCGGTGGTTGCGTCATGTAGATAGTTTCATCAAGCATGCCATGAAGAAAAGCATTGGAAACATCCAACTGATTGATGAGCCAATTGTTGCGCACAGCGAGTGACAATACCAGGCGAATGGTTTCCTGCCGAATAACAGGACTGAATGTCTCGGAGTAATCAAGCCCATACTCCTGATTGTAGCATTTAGCATCCAAACGAGCCTTGTACCTGGAAATACTGTCATCCGCATTGTGTTTAATTTTGTACACCCATTTACAGCCCAGTGGGTGCCACCCATGGGGCTTAGGTACAAGAACCCAAGTTTTCTGATCAGTCAAAGCCTTAAACTCGTCATCCATAGCATGACGCCAATAAGCATTTTTTGAGGCAACAGAGTAGGTGTTTGGTTCACTATCGGGAAGGGGTTGTTTTGGTAGTATGGTAGACTGAAAGGTTTTGGGTTTAAAGATACCGACTTTGACACGGGTTAACATGGGATGAGTATTGGGGAGTGGCACGGGCGGTGGTGATTCGGGGGTGGCTGGGAAGAACCCAAAACGGATTGGGCTGGAGATGTTGTGGGTATGGGGTGGTTCGGGTTGGTTGTGGGTGTGGGTGGTGGTTGCGGGTGTATTGTGGGTGACGGTTGAAGGGGTGATGAGGGGTGGTTGGGTAGTGGGTGGAGGTGTGGGGGAAGGTGGTGAGGGACCCTGTGAGTATGTTAGAAAAAGGGGAAGAACGCCAATGAATGATGTTTTTGTGGAGGAGGAAATAGACTCGTAGGGAAACTCATTTTCGACAAATTTGACATGACGAGATATGTAGACTTTATGAGTTTGTGTGTCAAGACAGCGATAACCCTTGGAGGTAGGATGATAGCCCAAAAAAATACAAGGACGGGATCGGGGTTGTAATTTGTGAGTAATATGAGGACGTAGCCAAGGGTAGGCAAGACACCCAAAGACGCGGAGGTTGGTATAATCGGGAAGTTCTTGGTAAAGGAGTTGATAGGGTGATTTGTTGGAGAGAGTGTGACAGGGCATTCTGTTAATGAGGTAGTTTGCGATGGCTAGAGCTTCTACCCAAAAGGAGACAGGGAGATGAGATTGATGTAGAAGAGTAACCACCATTACAATGAGATGGCGATGCTTACGCTCAGCCACCCCATTCTGTTCGGGAGTGTATGGACAGGAGGTTTGATGTATAATTCCCAGGGATTGCAGAAACTGACCAAAGATGTTATTGACATATTCCTTTCCATTGTCACTTCGAAAAAGTTTAACATGAGAATTGAATTGTGTTTTGACCATTTTTTCAAAAGTGACAAAGGTGGTGTATGCCTGTGATTTGTGTTTTAGTGGGTACAACCAAGTGTATTTTGTAAAATCATCCACAAAACAAATATAATAGCGAAAACCAGCAAATGAAGGAACAGCAGTAGGACCCCATAGGTCAGAATGAATAAGTTGAAAATGTGCAGTTGTACGCTTCTCAGATAAAGTAAAAGGTAATTTATGAGATTAAGCAATTGAACAGGAGTCACAATGTTTACATGAATGGAAGAAAAACCTAATTGAGACATTAAAAAATTATTATTTGAGTAGACGGGTGACCCAGACGACTGTGCCACAACAGACTGTGGCCATCAGCCGAAAGAGCCACCAGAGCCACATGAACGCTTTCTGAAACTGGGTGGGCAGACGAACTTGTGCCAGGAAGAACGTACAGACCATGCTCACAGGGGCCCTGAAAAATCACCCTCTTGGTAGTATTGTCTAGGATCTTAAAATCATTAGAGGTGAACAAGAGTGAGCAAATATTGTCTTTTGTGAATTGGTGAACTGAAAGGAGATTGGATTTAATAGAAGGGACGTGGGTAAGGTGACCTAGGTGAAAGATAGCGGTGGGGGTTTTAATGGTACCCGTGCCAGTGTGAGAAATATTAAGGGACTCACCGTTGCCAATAGTAATACCATTGGAGCCATGATATGGATTTGGAGCGTTAAGCTTGGATAGATCAGAAGTAACGTGCATGTTGGCCCCAGTATCCAACAGCCATTCAGAGGAAGGGCCGGCTTGAGATGCATAATTGGCACAGTTATCACTATTTCATCTCTCCTCATACCGAAACCAGCAACGAGCAGCGGTGTGTCCTGTTTTCTGACAGATTTGACAAGTTGGACGATCCCGCTCGTAAGTGCCCTGCCCGCCGCTGGAAGATGACTGTCCGCCGCTGCCGAAGGAGTGCAGGCTATTGTTGCTGCCGTGCTGCTAACCGTCGTACGGCGGACGACTGCCCTGCCGACCGCCGCGCCCGCGGCCTCCGCTTTGTTTTTGCCGTAGCCGCCGCGGCTCCACTGCCGGCCGCCACCATGCCCCCCGCGATAGTTCTGGCTTGCGGTGAGGGCGGTGGCCGGCTCCATAACAGCGGCTTCTCGGAGAAGAAGTTTGCTCTCCAGATCCACGTTGATTTCTTCACTTTTTAGCACGAGGAGAGTGAGTGTAGCCAGGTCAACGGGCGTTGGACTGATGCGAACCACCTGTTTAATGGAGGAGTAAGCTGATGGGAGCCCCCGAACGACGCACATGATGAGATCTTTTTCGGGAATGATTTCGTTCACGGTGTCGAGGGCTGTGATGATGGTGGAGACCTCGTCTAAACACTCCGCCATAGTTTTCGTGCCTTTGGTAATTGTGTGGAGGCGATCACGCAATTGAAAAATATGAGAGTGGGAAATTGATGCATAGCGTGTTGCGAGGGTCGTCCACAGGGCTGAAGCAGTTGTGTAAGATCGGATGTGTTTCTGAACCGTGGGAGAGATGACCACAATCAAACATGATCGGATCTGGCCATCCACGGCTTTCCAGGCGGCATGGGCTGGATTAGTTTTTTCTGATTTGTCCGTGGCGGTGATGACTGCCGGCGGCGGTTCTATTCTTCCATCGACGTATTTGAGAAGGTAATTGGCCTCAAGGGCTATAAGAACGGTAATTTTCCATGTAGGGTAATTTATGTCTGATAATTTTTCGGGAATCAGGGCATGAAGATGCCTGAGAAGGAGTTTAACGCCAGAAGGAAGTGAATCGAGAGGATCCACCTCGGTTGTCATGGTTGCCGCCGCCCAAGAGAAGAGAGGGAACGATCGGTGCCCTAAAGAGAGAAAAAAAAAAACCTAGAGAAAAGAAGATCTAGGTTTTCTGGCTCTTGATACCATGAAGGAATATTGATTGTATTGAAGTGTTAACCTAATAAGAGAATACATGGGAGATATATATAGGAGATATAGGAAGGAGTACTAATCCTAATAGGACTAGGATTAAGGAGTACTAATTCTAATAGGACTAGAATTAGTACACAGTAAATACTAATATTATTTAATACTATTATTTAATACTATCTGCTAATAAACTCTACGGTGTTAAATCTGCATACCCTCAATATATTTGTCTTCTCCTTCTAATTTTAAGGTCATATGAGCCCTTATACTAAAAAAAAAGGACATTTATACCCCCAACAACGTTAAATCTGCATGTTCTCAACTTATTTTTCCTCTTTATCCAACTTTGTGCTCATTTTTACACTTGTATTCTAAAAAATATTTATTTATTCTTACTGCGTTAAATCCTCATATCTCATCTTTATCTACATTGATCACCTAAGACATATTTTCTTCCCAATTAGTTTGCTAACTTATATTAACTCTTTTAATCTGACACATTAAGAAATTTGTTATCTTTTGTATTCAGGTTCGTAAAACAGAAATAGAAATAATGAAATAGAAAGACAGAAAATAAATAATTTAAGACCACAGAATCTACTATTCATCATTAAGATTTTTAATCTCAGCAAGTATTCGAGGTTGTAGATTAATTTAACCCAATATAAAAATAATTAACTATCAAAGAAGTAGAGGTACCTCAAACTTTAACAATTCAGCAAATTAAAAAAATAACAACGAGAGCACACACAGACTCAGTCGATCAACAATTTTATTTATAAAAAAATGTATGTAAAATGGATTTTTTTCAATGTTTGAAGAATGAGAAAAATCTCTCATTGCAGCAAGTGTGAACAATAAGTTGTGAATGCACATGTTCAGAGAAGACATGTCTATTCCGAACGTTTGTGTCTTTTGAAAAAAAAAGTGTCTAATCAAAGGAACATGTCCCTTGTGAGCTACTTACCGTTACACAAATTTTCAAACAATTATGTTACGTGGAATTAATTTTATAATTAATTAAAACATTCTGAATTTGAGAAAAAGAAAATTAATTAATGAGATCGATTAAACGAATTTTAACTAAAAAATTATCAATCAATCACATCATTTGTCAAAGTCAAAGTCGGGCGATAACAACGCAAGGGCCCTTCTACTTAACCCTTCAAGAGCTAAAGAAAGTGTTACCTAATATCAAGACAATATTTTCCTTTCTTCTACCAATATGGAGGAAATGACTTTTCATTTTCCCTCTAAATTGGTTCCCCCACATTTCTTAATTCCGTATTCTTATTTTTCGTTCATACCTTTCTTAAACTCAACAATCCTCCACATGAATGGAGAATGACTAAAGTAAGGATTAATTACATTTGGATAAATAAGTTTTTCTTAAACTTTTCATAGTGAACATATATCGAATATACTCGGTCAATCGGTAGATTTGATATCTTTGAACCGTCGAGCTTTAGTATATACCTAGACAACATAAGTCACACAATCAAAACTTGGACTGTTTTTGTTTCTCATTGTTTTGTTCGATTCATCCATGAGCACGTCTTGATTTGTAAGTGGTTAAAGAACAAATCTCACCGAATTATCCTTGAAGCGGCTTACACTTCACACTTACATAAGTGATTTCTAAATGTGTTATTCTGTAGATATACTACTTGTTATACCCTATATCAAACTTAGAAATCATTAAAAAAATCCTTGTCTTTATCCTAGTTACTAAACATTGTCTCATCATGAGAATAGATCATAAAATATTTTTTGACAATGTTGAACCGTCATCTATGACTTTGTTAGATCTCTTTGAACCTAGATCTTGGGATCTCCAATCTTCTAGCAGAGTTACTGCCACGATGAGTTTTCCTTGGCCATAGTCCATTCTCTTCGATTATCTCTCAACTCTCTTTTGAGTTAAGCTTTTTGTAAGTGAATCCTGTTAGGACCGGAAAAAAAGGTGTAAACGCGGAAGCAAACAATGCAAACCTCGAAAGATTACGAGTAAGAAGACAACGAGAAATATACCAAAAGACACAAAGATTTAACGTGGTTCGGTCAATCGACCTACGTCCACAAACGAGATGAGCAATCCACTATAAGTATGAGAGTACAAAATACAGAGAGAAACACCTCAACCAATTCACTCGGAATACATGGGAGGTTCACACAAGTGATAACGTATCAAGCTTGAGACCCACAATTTCTCCCCCTAACAAAAAACACTCAAAGTCTTTAGACTACATTGTGAATGCTGATTAAGTTAGAAGGATTTCTTACCAGAAAAAGGATTAGTCAATCCAAAACCTTTTCCTAAAAGGAAAACCTATTTATGGTAAGAATTTTAGGGGAAAATAAAATCCAACAAATCTCCCCCTTGGCCTGAATTTCTCACAAAATAAATTGTCCACCTTCTTTACTTAATCTCAACAACTTGCTTCTCCTCTCCATAATCTCCTTTGTAAAATTTATGTCTCAACACAGAGAACCTCTCTGAAACAATTTCTCCAATAAAAATCTTCATTACTGTCAAAAAAGGTTACTGCTAGAACTACACCCGTCAATATGAACACCTATTTCTAACCTGGTTCAATCATCGATTATCGAACCACTTAACCTGACACCGTCATTGAATCTGGCTCTGATACCACTTGTTAGGACCGAAAATAAGCAGGTGTAAATGCGGAAGCTATCAATGCAAACCTCAAAAGACTACGAGTAAGAAGACAACGAGAAATATACCTAAAAACACAAAGATTTAACGTGGTTCAGTCAATCGACCTACGTCCACAAAGGAGATGAGCAATCCACTATAAATATGAGAGTACAAAATACAGAGAGAAACAACCTCAACCAATTCACTCGGAATACATGGGAGGTTCACACAAGTGATAACGTATCAAGCTTGTGACCCACAATTTCTCCCCCTAACCAAAAACTCTCAAAGCCTTTAAGACTACATTGTGAATGCTGATTAAGTTAGAAGGAACATTCCTCTATTTATAGAGTCCTAAACCTTTTCCTACCAGAAAAAAGGATTAGTCAATCCAAAACCTTTTCCTAAAAGGAAAACCTATTTATGGTAAGAAATTTAGGGCAAATAAAACTCAACAAATCCGACATATTATCCTTTGAATTTACATAGTCAATTGTGATATTCCACTAGAGAGTAGAGTTGTGTCTCTATCTTCTGAGACAAGATTGCTATTACTCATAATGCTTCATCCCCCTCCAATTGCAGCTTGACTATCACAATGCATGAATATATGGTCCATTGATTTGGGTCAAAACAGAATATCTCCTAAGAAATTTTTGATTCATCCAACTTTTTCATCTGTCTTGTCCAAGACTATGAATTTAGACTCCATTGTAGAGTGAGATATACATGTTTGTTTGGATGATTTCCAAGATATTGCTCTTCTACAAAAAGTAAAAACATATCCATGTGGATTTAGTTTCAGTTGACCTAGTATTCCAATTCGTATGACTATATTTTTTTTCAATAATTGATGGATATTTGTTGTAATGCAAAGTATAGTTTCGAGCGTCATCTAAGTACTCCAATACCCTCTTCATTGTCATCCAGTGATTTTGATTAAGATAACTTGTGTATCAACTTAGTGTACTTATAGGGCATGCTATCTAGTCGTGTAAAGTTCATGAATCATGACGTACATCAAATTTCCTAATACTCTGGCATAATGTGACTGAGATTGACTTTCACCTTTATTGTTATCAAGATTCACATCAATTTGTGTCTTTGCCCTTTTGAAATTCAAATACTTGAACTTTTTTATTACCTTTCAAATATAATGAGATTGAAACAATGTAAGATCATGAGGAGTTTATGAATCTTAATTTTCAATATCAAATCGGCAAATCCTAGTTCTTTCATATCAAGATTACTAGTGAGAATATGCTTAGTAGCTTTTACATTAGCAATGTCGTTGTTGATTATCAACATGTCATTCACCTATTGATATGGAGCATTTTTAATATATACATATTCATCACACTCATTGATCATAAATCCATTTGCTAAGATGGTTTTATCAAACTTTGCATGTCATTGTTTCGGTACTTGTTTTAGTCATAGAGAAACTTAATAAGTTTTTACACTTTCTTTTCTCAACATGAACTATGAATTCCCTCAGGTTATTCCATGTATTCTCTTCCTTCAACTCTTAATTCAAAATTTAAGAAGGTTGATTTCACATTCATTTGATAGATTTTCAAAATCATTACTTTAACAAGGGTAATTAACATCCGAATGATGTAATCCTAATCACTGACGAGTATGTGTCAAAATAATCAAGACCTTTTTCTGTATATAGCCTTTGGAGACAAGCCTGCTTTGTATTTGTCAATAGTTTTATCATATCTCATTTTCCTTTTGATAATCCATTTCGAATTCAAAAGTTTGTTTCTTAGAGGAAGATCAATCAACTCCCAAGTTTTATTGCTTAAGATTGAATAAATTTTACTATTGATAGACTGGTAGATTCGGATTAGCGTATAAAAGCTTTATAATATCATAGGCAAGGTTAGGCTGCCCATTATTTTGGCAGGTCAAAAAAACAAACAATCCAATCCACAGTTGTTGGTTATAAGCCGCGCTGAACCAACTTATTTTTTTAAAAGACTATGTCTTTTATAATTTAAATTTAAATTTTAAAATTTTAATATAAATATCGATAAAATAATATCACATGATATTTACAACTTGTTGATCAGGTGTCAAATCCATAAACAATAATTTTAGTTATACTTATTAAATTTGATCTCAAGTAAAGATTTGGTTGTATGACTTAAATCTATAATCATCATCATTTTATGTAAATATTTTGGCTACAACAATGCAAGAAAATAATTTTTATATTTGGATTTTGGACTTTGTAATATTTATATTTTTAGTATTTTATTAATTAATTATTTTTAATTTAGCTTATGGGTCGGCCACCTGCATTGCTCACACCCTACAAGCTAGCGTGTATATTAGAGTCGGGCTAAGAAGTTTTACTCTTAAATGGACTGTTAAAATCTTAGCATAAGCCTATCAAATCACGAGTTGGGTCAAGTTGGCTTAATGAGTCTTAGCCCTTATTGACGGCTCTACACTCTACCATTAGAAATATTTGATTAAAAGATATCAATAAAGTCAAAGAAAATTATGGAATAAAGTCATTTTAATTTTGTTTAGTATTAATAAGATCACTCAACTTGTATTTTATATATCTCAAAAAATTACAATGATCCGGTTGGTCATTTTTGAAAATTTTGATAAAATTACCATTTTATCCTTCTTCATATTGGCTCGAGACTTTGTGATATGGGTATTGGAAATTGGTTTCAAGTTTTGAGTAAAAAGTTGTAAATTTGGAGAATTTCGACATTTGAAAGGCAAAAGTTGTTTAAAAGTGATTTTCGATGTCTTTTGGAGTTTTGAGTGTTGGATGAAATTCCATTGAGTCCATCGGTCCCAAAATATGGAAATTGGTCTTCGAAAATTGCCAGTTTTAATTTGGAATCTTTTCGGGATTTGAAATCCAAGTTGGAAAATTATAGAATTTTACCTTTGACTGACTTTGATCAATATTCGGGGTTTGGGATGTTCGGATCGAAATTCTGAGATCTTCATTGGATTTGGGGGATGATTTTTAGGTCTATGTGAGGTCTTAGTTGATTTTCAAAAGTCGTGAGCTTGATTTGACATCTGTAGGTGTTATGTTCATTTTTTGTGACTGTCTCAGATTTCGGGTCATGAAGACTTCGAATTTTATTTTGATGATTTTATTGTGTCTGGAACGTCTAGTACAGTTAATTTGCATTTAAGATTTGTATGTACGGGATTCTAAACGATTTCCGAGGGTCCAGTCGGAGATTTGAGATTTGCTTATTTTTGTTATATGTGTTATTGGTGCCAACTCTCTGTGTTCTTGAAGCTTGTAATCATTTTCGCAGAGAGGAATCGTGGGGACCCTCGCATTCTTGTAGGGTCAAGGTATTGATCTCCGCATTTGCGGGAGCCCTACCGCATTTACCAAGGCCCCGTTCAATAAACCTTTGATCGCGGGAATGAGTCCGTGTTTGTGGAGGATCCCTTGACAACAGAATGTTTTTCAAAATTGGTGTTTCAACCCCCATTTCACCATTTTTGAGTTTTGAGAGCTTTGATGTTGTGATTTGAACAAGATTGTTGAGAAGAAATATTTGAGTAACAATTCCTAATCTTAAATCTTCATTTAATCATTATTATTTAGGGAAAATGCATAAATACCCCCCCCCCAATCAAATCTATGCTCTAAATTCTAGAGACAAACTTATATTATACTAAGTTCCTATTATCTCCTTGAATTTATTTTATAAATAATTTTCTATCCCTTTTCGGCCAATGTGGAACTAGCTTGACAGAAAATGTCAACACGCCCTGGGCCCACAAGGTATTGTCACATAGGCCGAAAAGGGGTAGAAAATTACTAATAAAATAAGTTCAGGGGGTAATAGGACCTTAGTATAGTAAAAGTGTGTCTCTGAAATTTCGGGCATAGGTTGAGGGAGTACTTGTGCAGTTTCCCTATTATTTATGAATTTAAATTCAAATCAAGGTTTTGAAAAGCTAGATTGAGGTTTTTCTTCAAGAATCTAAGAAATTGGTAAAGTGGTGATTATATATTGATTTTAAATCTTTTTTCGAAATGATTTTCACAAATGAATTCCAATGGTCTTAGGTAATATTTTCAAGTAAATATTTTCGGATTCAACCTCATTTTCGAAATTTGGATTTTTGAGTTGATTGTACCAATTTTGCAAAGTGTTTGAAATGGGTGTTGCTATTTCCGGAATCTTATTGTGATTACTTGATTGAATTACATTTTGTAGCTTTGGACATTGTTTGAAAAGGAAAGACTTAAGTCTTGGATTGACTTTCATTAAAATTGAGGCATATGATCTCCTAAACCTTGTAAATCTAGTACAATCGTGTATTTCCCTTAATGAGGCGATTGGTTCATTGTTTGACTTGAGTAATCTTAGGGAATTAATGAAAAGGCAACATGTTGATTATAATACTATGTGAATTTACCTCGTTGTGAGCCTTAATGTATTGATTGATGTAATGCTTAGATAGCATTATTGTAGACGTGAAATTGCTTGGTTATCATCTCTTCCTTGTGGTGTGAAATTGCTTATTTGCGTTTGATTTCTATGCATTATTTTTCAGAGGAAAATAACTCTTCTAAAAAAAATAGATATAAATTGCAAATCCATAACAAGAAAATGGACCACTAACTTAAAGAATATTGGAAGCACTATGTTTATGGTTGATTCTCTTACATGAAATGTCTAAAAGTTAAAACCTTGGCTCTCAATAATGGTGGTTCTTGAGTACAAAACACAACTAGATTACAAAATTAACAAATAAATTGTTAAAAAATACAAGAAAAAGAGATGAATGAATTGCTATATAAACTTTTGGAAGGAAAAGAATATATGTTCTTTATGGTGCTGTCACTACTTTCTGCAGCAGAGTTTTTCTCTAATCTCTGCAGGCTGCTGCCATATGATCTATTTGCAAGGATACCGCGATTCACACCTCCTTAGGCAGCTCGTAAGATCAAACAAATTCCACATATCACAATGGAAACTTCCTTCTTTCATGATTCAATATGTCGCGGTTATCCTCCTTCTTAGTGGAATTTAGGAAAGTCACCGATGTTAAGAAGTGTTCAGTTCCAGAAAAATCACTTTCTCGTGAATGGTTTTTGGCATACAAGAAGACGTTGGTCGCTTCCATTCTGTAGGTCAATCACCCTAGCTTCCCAGCGGATTTGTGTGGCCAACATGCGTGCTTTCTCTATGGGTCTCAATGTATCAGAAAGAATAATCCAACCCTATCAAGAATTCGTATTCAAATGTCAAAACATGTACAAACAGTAAGGAATCGAGGAAACATGAGTAACAACTGAAGGTGTTTGAGTCAATTTGAACTGGAAAAATGAAGTGTACAGAGCACAGAATGAAACTAGAGTATTACCTCAGGTCGCAAAATACGATCCATCTCAAGTAGCAGTTCAAGCATACTGCAATCTTGTGAAGAAATGTGTGAAAGGAGCCCATTAGCATGGAGCATATCATATGTTCGTGGATACGTAGGAAACGGTTCACACCTGTCCAATTTTGAAAAAGCGTTGCTATTAGTACATAACCAGAACCCTTATAGCATTTAACTTTAAAAGCACTAAGCTCGGGGTCGATCAATCAACTAAACCTCATTTTAGATAATTTGTCTTCAGTATTTCTACAGAAAACTAAGCTGCTAAGCTCATATTATGAAGAAATAGTAAGTGAAAAGCAAGAAACAAGTATCAACTGTTGATATCCTGTTGAAGAGATAAAGTACAAGCCTCAAATTTCTCTGGTTCTCTAAGTTTATACTCGCACGTCCAATTTAAGTAATGTTTTTTCTGAAGTGATACACTCATGCTTCAGAAAAGATTGTAAATTGTAATTATCTAATTTTGAAGTCATTAAACATTAGGGATGCCAAAAGATTTTAAATCACACGAGTATCAGGATTGTTAGACGTTTACAACCCTTCTCACTGGTTTTAAAGATCGACACAACAAATATCTTCCTATCATATCGTCTTGACCCTCCTGCTTTAGTTACCAAAACATACAGAAAGTCCATCAATCATCAACTCAAAGGATGGAGATGGCGAGCAAACGGAAAATAAAATAATTCACGGAACATGAACAAGAATAAATTATGATATGTTAAACAATGTTCTGTAAGTTTTTTCCACTATAATAATCTGCAGGAAAAGCTAATTGATAAGAATAATTATCAGAATATTTCACTATCACTTAAGAGAAGTAGAGGAATATGGAAATATCCATATTGCATTGCTTTAATTTGAATTATTATATATCTACAGTATCCAAGTATAAATGTCTTTGCAAGTCTTGAAAATATAAATGATAATGGCTTACCAGTTATGCAGAATACCGGCTAAACCTCTATCAAGTATGAGAGGAAGCGTATTACGCGCCCCAAGAGGCACAACATTCATCACCCACACTGATTTACTTGCCTCCAACATAGCAGCATTTAAGCCCCCATAATGTGCATTCATGTCCATGACATTCCGCACCATATTGTATGGAGGCAATGGATCTTCTTCACCCGGCCTCTTTGGATGGTCAGAGAAAATCAAGGGCGACAACAAAGACCAATAATTTCTCAACGCTGATTTCCAGAATCCCGAATCCTCAGAGAAATCATCAGGATCGACTCCTGCCCAAAGAACAAAACACACACAAATGAGTGATTGTTAAAAGGAAGTGCACATACAGCTGAAAATTGGAGAATGAAGAAGTCAACTATTTTATCCAAAAATACTTGCCATGAATTTCAATATTAGTTGAGTTCAGAGGACCAGATCTGTCGTGAATCGGAACCCACCGATTACTGCTTGTCCCAGAAATACAGTGTGCAAGCGGTTGGTAGTACAGTTGCATGTCCTCTCCTTTACAAATCGGTATACTAAGTTGTGAGCTACATCAAAACGCAAAAGCTCGTTATAGGAGGTATAGTGGCAAAAAAGAAATAATAGATAAGTATAACTATATCTTGGATATGGAGAATAAAAATGGAAGACAAGTATATGATAGTTTGTCTTTTAACAAACTGAAGATTTTTCTTACGGGAAGAGGGGAAGAGGTGGAGCAGATACGTGAATCATTTCAAAGATATCAATGCACATATCAAACACTACTAAAACAAGGAATTTCCAAAAAAAATCCTTTTCTGTATCTCCGTTTCAGAAAAGTCTACGTGTGGAAGATGTAAAAAGTTTCTTCCCTAAAGATCATCTATTATAATTAGGTATTTGTTTACTGAGTCAAGCTCTACAATGGATAATGCCTTTTCATCTAGATCAGTGATCAATATTCCTGACATGTTTAGTTTATAATTTAGTTAATTGAGACAAAAAATTGCTTCAAGGAAGTTACGAACATAAATAAAGAGTACGTACATAAACTCCTCGATTGGCCTTACCTATAGCATTGAGAATTTACTGTCTTCTGCCAGATGAAAGTCTCTTCCTGCTGTCCCAAAAGAGACCAACAAAGCTTTTTAGTGAACTCTTCCAAAGGAGTAGACATGCTTCCCTTCTTCGCACTAGCAGAACTATCCTGCTGCTGCCGGGTTGTTGGTGAGGTTAAAATAAAATAACCTCCGGGCTTGAGCACACGGTCAATTTCAATTAAAAACAATCCATCTGTGTTTTTTTTTTCCAAATTATTGTTAGTTTTATGCTATTGAATTCACCATGTTCATGAATTAACAGATGCTGACATACAAATAGAATCTAGCCATATAGGCAACATCATCTAAGTTGTTACTCCTTCCGTTTCTATTTGGCACAGAGTTTAAGAAAGTAAACAAGACTTTTGAATCTTGAATGTAAACAATATGTCCTTTAATCTTATGGTCACGTGGAAAGATAGAATTAAAGAGTTGTTAAAAAAAGGAAAGAGACATTCTTTTTTAAATGGACTAAATGGAAAAGTAAGACAAACAAATTGAAACAGAGGGAGTAATTGATATGTTTGAGGAAAAAAAGCAGTTTAACGATATTATGAGGTTTTTAAAGTAAAATAGAGAGGTCATGAGGATGAACTATAGTATCAGAACGAGCGAAGTGATTGAAATTGATCGACTAAAGTGAAAATCACAGTATGTGACATTACATAAACCTAATGAAATAAACGATAGATCAATTAACCCAAACAGAGATGATGAGTAAACAGCTGGCTAACCACAGCTCCTCAAAAACATAGCAAAAGCAATACCTTTGTTGTCCCAAATGATTCCACACTGAGCACAATGAACCATATCATAAGACAACGATGGAAATGGAAGTTGTTTCGAAATAAAGTCGCCTATGACTGCTGGAAGTCCTCTCTCAAGTGCAAACTGAACTTGGCTACCAGATGACTCATACTCTGCCACACAAAGAGCCATCAACTTCAGCGAAAGTAGATGACCACCAAAGCTACCAAATCCGCAACCAATATCTAGTACAGTGCGCACCTGTTATTTAGACAAGAACAAAAATTCTTATTTTATTGAAGTGATAAAATGATTAAGACACCCTAGTTCGTGTCACTCTTAATAAACCAGCAAGGGAACGAAAAGTAGAACGAGATAATACGTTTATGGAAAGAATAACAAAGATTTACTTACACCGGCTTGAAGAAATTCCGCATCACTTCCAAGCCCAATCATTTCAGCAATAAGGTGTGAGTGATCTTTGACACTATCAACCATCATTCCATCATCCGAGTGGAAAGCAATCTGGTTCTCTTCCAGTAACATTAATCTGGAAAATATAATTAGAATGGGCCTATTATAAATCAGGCAATAATAGTTAAATGCAGCATCAACGATATCTAACAAAAAGAAAAGAAAATGTTCATCAAGTTCATTCAATTGACGGTACCTTTTTGTCATGCTTCCGGAAGAAAGGAACTGATCTTTCGTTAGCCTCACATTTCCACTCCATATGATATCCCTACCTGCTGGCCAAGTCAGAGGAATTTTATAGTCCTTTGGAGGACGAACCAAACAATGTGGTTGTCCGCGTGATAACTCACAATGTCGATCAAACTCCTCCCCATCTTTCAAACCAGTTACCGTATTTGCAGATACATTATAACAAGGTACATAGTTCTCTC
This sequence comes from Solanum peruvianum, assembly GCA_027705065.1. Lineage (NCBI taxonomy): Eukaryota > Viridiplantae > Streptophyta > Magnoliopsida > Solanales > Solanaceae > Solanum > Solanum peruvianum. Next base: position 5,831,844 of record JAKWJD010001755.1, read on the forward strand.
TTTCTTTCCCACAAAAACCAATATCCTTTATCCAATTAGCTCCTACAGAAAGGCTATTTAGATCTAAATAATCGTTTCGCACTAGCTTCGTTAGCTTTCTATAACTTATATAAATATCAGGGTTTGTAGAGGAGGCCACAGAGTCAAAGGTACTTGAATAAGATGATTCTAATAAGGCTATAACCCCAAATACACCAACTATGCACAAGACTATCCAGCTTACTGACGGTCTACGCCCGAACAGTATTGATAGTTTAGTAAACAAAGATCTTCTCATATCCAAGTTTCCACCACAACCACCTCAAACCCAAGTGTTGAGAAGATCAAAATAGGTGCTAGTTACTGTTACAACCTGAATCTCCAAAACAACAAGTAATATGTATCGCCCAGCATCCAAACAATTCCAATTAACATGAGTTAAACCACTATCTAATCTTCAAAAAAATCAATCCTTTGCAAGATAATCATAAAAATAGAAAAAGGACGAACATAGTTTCGATCCCACAAGTGTCCAATTCAGGTCAGTAGAGTCACTCCTTGAAATAGACTTAAAACATAACAAAAAACCAGTTCAGAAAATGACAATTTTCAACAACTATCACAATTTACTTGAAATAATCCAAATCCAGCAACTACTCCCTCAGAAAAACCTGCAACAGAAAAACACAAAATTATACCTAGGAATTAATCAGAAAACAAAAACAACAATGCTTGTAAACTAATCCTCGAAAAAATGCTCTACTTTTGAAGGATCCGACACACACTTTTTGAAGAGTCGAAGCAACATCCAATAACACATAATATCAAACACTAAATTAGATCCATTTCAATACAATACGACAAATAGAGTTCTCTAAAAAGAATTATTCCGTCATGTCAACCTCCAATAACACATAATATCAAACACAAACAGCAAATGCCTCAAATTCCATATTTAGCAAATTTATTTCATTTAAAGCTTAATAATCTGTTTGTTTTTTAAAAAAAAATTATCCAGAAAAACAAAAAATTGGAGATACCTAAACTTCAGCAATACAAATTAAGATCTCAAACGCAGATCAGATCGACATATCATTACAAAAACAAAAAATGCATTATAATCTATACAAGATTAACCAAAAAAATCCCAAAAAATAAAAATCATTCTGGCCTCTCCGTGACAAAGGGTTTTGGATTACCTTTGATTAATTTCTGATAAATTGTTGAGTATAAATTTTGAGTGTGTGTATAATTCCGTTATATATATATATTATGAGATTGAATTTGACAGAAAAAAACGACCAAAAGAAACAGAAGACACCTTTTTCTATGGATGCGTAACCTTTTTTTTTTTTTAATAATATAAGAAGTATTAATTATCTCTTTTATGCATTTTTGTTATTTCGGTTATTTATTTATTTGCAGCCCAAAAAAAGTTCTAATGAGTTCAACGTTATAGGAAACGATTTTAATTATATATAAATTATGTAATTCTTTTTTTGAAGAAAATTGAATGAACTCTTAAGTTTAGGTTCTTGTATTCCTATACACGTTTTCTTAAAGAATATATTAATATTACTGTTTAAGTTAATATAAAAATAAAATGTCAAACTTTTGTATCACAATTATATATGATAGTCAACTTTTTTTTAAATCAATTATTATATTGTATATACACACTCTATAATAATATTTTATTATAGATGTTAAAAGATCATCCAACAAATAATATAATTATACAAGAAGACTAACCATATACTATTATTGGATTTATTGAAATGAGATATGTAAGTAAAATATTTTTTGATATCGCTACTTAATTTTATTTTATGTTCTATTATTTTATGATTTTATCTATTAAATTTACTTTGAAATAGCGTTTTTAATCGTTTTTATCAAAAATAGATCTATTATAGTATCATTAAATAAAATATCCCTTGATATCACTATTTAAATTTACGATATATTCTGTTGTTTTACCTATCAATTTCGCTTTAAAATAACATTTCCAACTTTTGTTCCTTTTTGAATCTTTTATCATTTATTTTTTTTAAGGTATAAGATTATTATATACCAAAAGGGAAATTCTTTGGAAGTAACAAAATAGACATGTGTTCAAATAGAGAGTATTTAGTCTTGGAGGTCGCTATTTTTTTAAAAAAAACAATGAATTACCTTATTGTAACTTAAATTAGGGTAGGAGGGTGTCGAGAACATAATTTTGGATAAGTAGGTATGGAAGACGTAAACTAGGGTAAAAGTGGAGGCGGATTGTCGTTAAGCAAAAGTAACAAGCGACACCTCTTTGTTATAATATATATATATATATATATAATATATATATATATATATATATATATATATATATAATATATATATATATAACAAAATGACAATTGACAAAAGTAATCTAATTGTGTGATGGTTCATTGCTTGCTTTGATGTTTAAGGTTGGAGGTTCAAACGAAATGTGGTTTAAGTAGTATTGTACTCAAGACACTTTCTAGTTTACACATGATATAAGCCATAAGCATATTTTTGCAAAATATAACCATGCTTAAAATTATAGTTAAGTAGTATTGAGCTCAAAGACATCTTCTAGTTTAAACTTAATCTAAGTCAATGAGAAAAGGATGTAACTTAGGAATTAGACTTTGTACTAATCAGACTATTGTAGTGTCTGCTTTTGATATCTATCATTATTTATCGTCTATTTTGCTTCAATGATCATACTATTTTATTATTATTTTTCTGTAAACTTAAAATCTTTCGAAAATAATTTTTGTACCTCTGCCGACTCTACAAGATGATAATAAGCTTTTATTGTTGTTGTTGTTTCCTTATTGTGACATGTACTATTATTCAAGGTGGGGCCAAATCTTACAAAATAAATAAACAAAAGTTGAAGAAACGGCTAGTTCTTAGTATTAAATTTGAATGTACGACCAAGTATATATTGTGATACCAAAGAGGCTATACTTTTGGATTTACCACGTCGTTGTGTATTATTCATGTATAATTTATGATGTATATAATACAAAGAATGTTTTATCTTTATTTTTAAAAAAATATTTTTAAGAATGTGGTCTCAATTATTATTGAAATTATGAAATTTTAGATTTAAATTAAAGCAAGATATTATTAGATAAACTTTCAAAAGAAAAGCACAAAATTTAATATAGCCTTAATATTTTAAACTAGCCAGGGTAGACGCTGGATTATATATATTTACGTTGCTTGGACTATCTAAAATATATTGTTATACTCTTGTTAAATTCTTTAAAAATATGTTGCTTTTAAACATTTCACACACAATCATCAACATAATTCTATAAAATTAGGGCAAATGACATAAACAACATACTTTTAGGGCTAAATGACTATTTATCCTTTATAAGTTTCTAATGATCAAAATCTCTCAAAAATATATAAACATATGGATACATAATAGGGCTGATACAATAAAAAGGTGGCGGATACTGAAGGAATATTGATTGTATTGAAGTATTAACCTAATAAGGGAATACATGGGAGATATATATAGGAGATATATGAAGGAGTACTAATCCTAATAGGACTAGGATTAAGGAGTACTAATCCTAATAGGACTAGGATTAGTACACAGTAAATACTAATATATTTAATACTATTATTTAATACTATCTGTTATTATCCCCCCTCAAGCTGAGCTGAGCGGAAGCGAACGGAAGCTTGGAACTGAGGTAATCGTGCTGTCTGCTCGGGAGAGGCTTGGTGAGAATATCAGCGGTTGTTCTTCAGTGGGTACATACTGCACAGTCATGGTGCCGGCCTGAACTTCATCGCGAACAAAGAGACAATCGGTATCAACATGCTTCATTCTGGTGTGTAGGACGGAATTCTTGGTCACACAGATGGTTGATTTGTTGTCACAATAGAGAGCAGGAACAGTGTGAGTGGCGCGGAGTTCGCGAAGAATATATGTGACCCACATGGTCTCAGCAGCAAGAAGAGCAAGGGCGCGGTATTCAGCTTCAGTCGAGGACCGAGAGACCTTGGGTTGTTTTTTTGTACACCAGGAGATCAGGTTCGGCCCCAAAAAAATGAGAAACCCGATGTAGATTTTCTGTCATTTTTATTATTCGCCCAATCTGAATCTGAGAAACCCCGAAGCTCCAAGTCCCCGGATCGAATGAGTAAACCACGACCAAGAGTGCCAAAAATGTACCTGAGAATGCGTTTTAGACAATGGTAATCATGTTCACTTGGTTGATGCATGCGCTGAGCAACTCGGTTGACAGCAAAGTGGATGTCAGGACGGGTAATGGCCAGATACTGTAGAGCCCCAATGAGGCTGCGGAAGTGGGTGATATCGGCAAAGGGGGTGTCGGCTCCATTCGTAGACGAAGAGACTGCCATCAGTGTTGGTTGACTGGTGCATTTTTTCAGTCCAGCTTTCTGCAACAGATCTCGAGCATATTTTGACTGATGAAGAAACAAGCCGCTGCCTGTCCGAGAAACCTTCATTCCCAGAAAATAATGTAACGGGCCAAGGTCCTTCATTTTGAAGGTAGTATGCATAGCTTGAGTGACATCCTGAATGAGAGCTGCAGTAGAGCCTGTAATAATGATATCATCTACATAGACAAGAAGAATAACTGTACCGTGTGCTGAATGTCGAGTAAACAGACTCGTGTCGTGTACGCAACATGTGAAGCTGAGTCCCTGGAGGAACGTTTTCAGACGTGTGTACCAAGCACGGGGGGCTTGCTTGAGCCCATACAGAGACTTCTGGAGTTTGCAAACATGTAGAGGGAAGCGGGGATCAACATAGCCCGGTGGTTGCGTCATGTAGATAGTTTCATCAAGCATGCCATGAAGAAAAGCATTGGAAACATCCAACTGATTGATGAGCCAATTGTTGCGCACGGCGAGTGACAGTACCAGGCGAATTGTTTCCTGCCGAATAACAGGACTGAATGTCTCGGAGTAATCAAGCCCATACTCCTGATTGTAGCCTTTAGCAACCAAACGAGACTTGTACCTGGAAATACTGCCATCCGCATTGTGTTTAATTTTGTACACCCATTTACAGCCCACTGGGTGCCGCCCATGGGGCTTAGGTACAAGAACCCAAGTTTTCTGATCAGTCAAAGCCTTAAACTCGTCATCCATAGCATGACGCCAATAAACATTTTTTGAGGCAACAGAGTATGTTGTTGGTTCACTATCGGGAAGGGGTGTATTTGGTAGTATGGTAGCCTGAAAGGTTTTGGGTTTAAAGATACCGGCTTTGCCACGGGTTAATATGGGATGAGTATTAGGGAGTGGCACGGGCGGTGGTAATTTGGGGGTGGCCGGGAAGGACCCAAAACGGATCGGGATGGAGATGTTGTGGGTATGGGGTGGTTCGGGTTGGTTGTGGGTGTGGGTGGTGGTTGCGGGTGTATTGTGGGTGACGGTCGAAGGGGTGATGAGGGTGGTTGGGTAGTGGGTGGAGGTGTGGGGGAAGGTGGTGAGGGACCCTGTGAGTATGTTGGAAAAAGGGGAAGGACGCCAATGAATGATGTATTTGTGGAGGAGGAAATAGACTCGTAGGGAAACTCATTTTCGACAAATTTGACATGACGAGATATGTAGACTTTATGAGTTTGTGGGTCAAGACAGCGATAACCCTTAGAGGTAGGATGATAGCCCCAAAAAATACAAGGACAGGATCGGGGTTGTAATTTGTGAGTAATATGAGGGCGTAACCAAGGGTAGGCAAGACACCCAAAGACGCGGAGGTTGGTATAATTGGGAAGTTCTTGGTAAAGGAGTTGATAGGGTGATTTGTTGGAGAGAGTGTGACTGGGCATTCTGTTAATGAGGTAGTTTGCGGTGGCTAGAGATTCTACCCAAAAGGAGACAGGGAGATGAGATTGATGTAGAAGAGTAACCACCGTTTCAATGAGATAGCGATGCTTACGCTCAGCCACCCCATTCTGTTCGGGAGTGTATGGACAGGAGGTTTGATGTATAATTCCCAGGGATTGCAGAAACTGGACAAAGATGTTATTGACATATTCCTTTCCATTGTCACTTCGAAAAAGTTTAACATGAGAATTGAATTGTGTTTTGACCATTTTTTCAAAAGTGACAAAGGTGGTTTATGCCTGTGATTTGTGTTTTAGTGGGTACAACCAAGTGTATTTTGTAAAATCATCCACAAAACAAATATAATAGCGAAAACCAGCAAATGAAGGAACAGCAATAGGACCCCATAGGTCAGAATGAATAAGTTGAAAAGGTGCAGTTGTACGTTTCTCAGATAAAGTAAAAGGTAATTTATGAGATTTAGCAATTGAACAGGAGTCACAATTGTTTACATGAATGGAAGAAAAACCTAATTGAGACATTAAAGAATTTATTATTTGAGTAGACGGGTGACCCAGACGACTATGCCACAATAGACTGTAGCCATCAGCCGAAAGAGCCACCGGAACCACAAGAACGCTTTCTGAAACTGGGTGAGTAGACGAACTTGTGCAAGGAAGAACGTACAGACCATGCTCACAGGGGCCCTGAAAAATCACCCTCTTGGTAGTATTGTCTAGGATCTGAAAATCATTAGAGGTGAACAAGCGTGAGGAATTATTGTCTTTTGTGAATTGGTGAACTGAAAGGAGATTGGATTTAATAGAAGGGACGTGGGTAAGGTTAGCTAGGTGAAAGATAGCGGTGGGGGTTTTAATGGTACCCGTGCCAGTGTGAGAAATATTAAGGGACTCACCGTTGCCAACAGTAATACCATTGGAGCCATGATATGGATTTGGAGCGTTAAGCTTGGATAGATCAGAAGTAACGTGCATGTTGGCCCCAGTATCCAACAGCCATTCAGAGGAAGGGCCGACTTGAGATGCATAATTGTCACGGTTATCACTATTTCGGCTCTCCTCATACCGAAACCAGCAACGAACAGCGGTGTGTCCTATTTGCTGACAGATTTGACAAGTTGGACGATCCCGCTCGTAAGTGCCCTGCTCGCCGCTGGAATATGACTGCCCGCCGCTGCTGAAGGAGTGCAGGCTATTCTTGCTGTCGTGCTGCTGACCGTCGTACGGCGGACGACTGCCCTGCCGACCGCCACGCCCGCGGCCTCCGCTGTTTCTGCCGTAGCCGCCGCGACTCCCCTGTCGGCCGCCACCACGCCCCCCGCGATAGTTCTGACTTGCGGTGAGGGCGGTGGCCGGCTCCATAACAGCGGCTTCTCGGAGAAGAAGTTTGCTCTCCAGATCCACGTTGATTTCTTCACTTTTTAGCCACGAGGAGAGAGTAGCCAGGTCAACGGGCGTTGTACTGATACGAACCGCCTGTTTAATGGAGGAGTAAGCTGATGGGAGCCCCCGAACGACGCACATGACGAGATCTTTTTCGGGAATGATTTCGTTCACGGTGTCGAGGGCTGTGATGATGGTGGAGACCTCGTCATAATACTCCGCCATAATTTTCGTGCCTTTGGTAATTGTGTGAAGACGATCACGCAATTGAAAAATATGAGAGTGGGAAATTGATGCATAGCGTGTTGCGAGGGCCGTCCACAGGGCTAAAGCAGTTGTGTAGGATCGGACGTGTTTTTGAACCGTGGGAGAGATGACCGCAATCAAACATGATCGGATCTGGCCATCCACGGCTTTACAGGCGGCATGGGCCGGATTGATTTTTTCTGATTTGTCCGTGGTGGTGATGACTGCCGGCGGCGGTTCTGTGCTTCCATCGACGTATTTGAGAAGGTAATTGGCCTCAAGGGCTGTAAGAACGGTGATTTTCCATGTAGGGTAATTTATGTCTGATAATTTTTCGGGAATCAGGGCATGAAGATGCCTGAGAAGGAGTTTAACGCCAGAAGGAAGTGAATCGAGAGGATCCACCTCGGTTGTCATGGCTGCCGCCGCCCAAGAGAAGAGAGGGAACGATCGGTGCCCTAAAGAGAGAAAAAAACCTAGAAGAAAAAGAAGATCTAGGTTTTCTGGCTCTTGATACCATGAAGGAATATTGATTGTATTGAAGTATTAACCTAATAAGGGAATACATGGGAGATATATATAGGAGATATAAGAAGGAGTACTAATCCTAATAGGACTAGGATTAAGGAGTACTAATCCTAATAGGACTAGGATTAGTACACAGTAAATACTAATATTATTTAATAATATTATTTAATACTATCTGTTATTAGATACATTATATATCTTTTGTCACATTTTGTATTCGCATCATTTTCTGTCACATTTTTGTATCCGTGTCGTTTTTACATTTTTGTATCCGTCTCATTTTTACATTTTTGTATCCGACTCATTTTTACATTTTTGTATCTGTCTGATTTTTTTATTACATTTTTGTATCCCCTCATTTTTTGTCACATTTTTGTATCCGCCTCTATTTTCGTCACATTTTTATATCCGCCTCATTTAACATAAAAATAATTTTTTTAGATAATTTTAAAACTAATAGGAGATAAGAATAATAAGTGTATTTAAGACAGAGCTTTTTGTCATTTTTTCATAAAATTATTATCTAATAAATGACCAATGAGCCATTTTAAGAAAAAGGACAGTATATTATTATTATTATTATTATTATTATTATTATTATTATAATAATAATAATAATTTCCAACAGCATATTAAAGAGTTCAAGCAAGTACACATATATATCCACTATATCATTTCACTTAATTATTTAGAATCATTTCAATATAGTATTTAATAATTTATATTCACATAATACATAAATATATTTTTTTAATTTGATTTTAAAATATATTTATATCCTTTAACTTTAGATGTGTATAAGTAGACACTTAAACTTGTATAAAGTTGAATAGATAGACACACATATCCTACATGTCATTTTTCGTCCTACGTGGTGTCCTATGTGTATCATGACATATTGGACTAGTGTGTTTACTTGTTCTACTTTATACAAGTTTAAGTATCTACTTGTGCATATCCAAAGTTGGAGGACATAAACGTAAAATAAGATCAAGTTAAAGGGTACATAAATACACTTATGTATTGCTCCATTTGTGTTTTAAGACAAACAGAGTCCGCTGAAAGAATGTTTTAAACATTATGAAAAGAATTGGACTCTCTCCGTTCAATTTTACTTGTTACTTATTGATTTGATATGTTTACTAAAAATATAATTATTGATATAACTATTTTACCATAATATCGTTATTAGTTAATGTGTAATATTTGACCTTGAAAAATGATATGAAGAATAGTATTTAATGTAAAGGATAAAACTTGCAAAAATAGTTATCTTTTCTTGGTATGTAAAAAATGACAAATAAAAATGAAAATTTATTTTTTACAAATAAATCACAAGTAAAAATGAAAAAAAAATATTTACAAAATGCGGTCTCCTTGTTAAAGAAATAATAAAATCATGGAATTTTGTATTTAAATTAAAGCAAAAATTATTGAATAAACTTGCAATTCAAAAACAAATAAATTCAACATAGCCTCAATTTTAAATAGGGTAGACTATATACATTTATATCGATTGTACTCTCCAAAATATTATTGCTTTCTTTTCAAATTCTTCAATAATATGCTACTTTAACAAATTTACATGCACCCTTCAATATACATATTTTTTTATTATTATCTAATTAAAGAATATATATATATATATATATATATATATATATTATATATATATATATATATATATCATATCACTTAATTATTTAGAATAATTTCAATCGGATATTTAGTAATCTATTCTGAAGAGGACAATCTCCTCCGGTTTATTTGATCACATTAGAAAGTGTAAATCAGCTCACGAGATATGGAGAACCCTCAATCACTTGTTCAATAAGAAGAATGAAGCTCGGTTGCAGATATTGGAGAATAATTGACTAACACCATTCAATGTAATCTTTCTATCTCAGAGTATTTTTTGAAGGTAAAGAACTTATGTTCTGAGATATCTTTGTTGAATCCGGAAAAAGCTATTTCTAAAGCACGACTGAGAAGAATAGTCATTCGTGGATTGAAGCCCGAATATATTCCATCTGTGACGTCGATTCAAGGATGGACTCAACAACCATCCTTGGAGGAGTTTGAAAATTTGTCGTCGTCACAGGACTTACTAGTCAAGCAGTTGGCTAGTGTATTTGTCAAAAGTGAAGAAAATGCTCTTGCAACCAACAAGAGGAACTTTAAAGGAAAAACAAGATATATGCTACACTCTCGATCGTCATGTGATCCTGAAAAGAAGGAAGAGTCTTATAACTATTATGGCAAGAAGCCTCTTAGATGTTATCGATGTGGAAACATAGAACACATAAAAAGATATTGCCGAGCCAAAGAGAGCAATATGACACAAAAAGTTGCTGAAGAAGAAGAAGAGTGGGAACAATGTTTAGCAGCTGAGGCTCGAGCAATAGATGCCATGATTTCCATCAATCTTGAAAAAGATTGGATCGAGGATCTAGAATATGTTATAGCTTATCACTTGGAGAATCAAGAAATTGATGTTGTCGACATTAAGCAAGAAATTTTTTAGGATGTTCCAAGTGATGACATGGTAGCTTCTATCGAAGAGATAAAGGAAATAGATTCTGAACAAACAGTTTCTGGAACTATGTATGTCGATGGTGACCTTTATGGAGAAAGTATTGATGAAGATGTATGGGAAGTTGAAGTCTATGATCAATCATCAGCTATATCAAGGTCAGTCACTGGCTTAGATCGAACATTGGAAACAAATGGAGAAATTGATTACCAAATTGATGAAGAAGTTGATAATAGAGTCGTGGAGGCCACGTCTTAAAGTGATTTTGCAAAACCATTGTTATAAAATAATGGCATGAATAAGTTTTTTGTTTAACGGTAATAGTATAAATGAACCAAACTTTTAACTGATGGCATAAATGAGCCTTTTCTGAAAATTTGATGACATATTTGAGCCTTTTCCATTTCTATTATTATCTAATTAAAGACCCGAATCATATATTTTGTTGAAAAGAAAAAAAAGGAAGAATATTATTATTATTCTTCGTTAACCTATTTGAAGAATCCAAGCAAGTAAATACATATACATATCATTTCGCTTAGTTATTTAGAATCATTTCAATACAATATTCAATAATTTGTCTTTTATGACAAACTGAGTTCTCTACAAAATTCATTTTCTCTTTATCTCTGATTATTGAAAAGCTTAATAATATTATATTTTAATACAAAGAGAGTTCTCTAAATTAAAGAATTTTTTAAATATATTAACGCTTAAAAAAAGAAGAAAATAAAAAATTTCAAAATTTCAGCAATTTAAATTAAGATCACAAATAAAGATAAGATCCACATATTATTGTAAAAACAAAAATGTCATTTCAACATATATCGATTAACCAAAAAATATTAACTAAAAAAAACTCATTCTAGCTCTTCCAATGTAAAGGGGTTTTGGAATATCAAGGAAATTTCTGAAAATTGAGTTATATAAATTTTGTGGATGTATATAATTACGTTATATACATTATGTGGTTGAAGTGTTTCAGATGATTATGAAAATTTAAATTATTTATTTATCATATTGTTATTGTTGGAGCCACAATTTTCTCTAACAAAATTAAGAAGTCAAGAATTAAGCATATGTATAAAAAAATTTAAAATAATATTAACGTTGATAAATAAAAAAATTTAAAAAACTGTTATAAAAAGAATAATAAAGTATGAGTTGAGCCCCTCTCAATATACATTCTCCACTCTCCTCTATAATTCATTGTTTAATTGTTGTTGTATTTTTGAAGTTCTTACTTTTTATATAAATTAAATAAATATAGAATATAAAAGATTTATTAGATTGAGTATTTTTAATTAAATATTATGGTAGTTTAACATTAAAGATAGATTGTTCAAATATTATTGAACTTCAAACTCACTCAACGGTTGTAAAATACGCTTTTAATTTTTGAAAAGGGAAGAACAAAAACTTTAGAAATGTAGTTTAAAAATGTGAGGGAACACTTCTTTTATAGCCAACCAAGCGTTAAATAATCATGTGTTTATTGTGTCTTATAAAAAAAATCACAACTCTTACAAAATGTCATTATTCTTTGAAAAAGTCATAACTTATCCAAAAAATCACAACCCTTCAATATAAAAAAGTGTTTGCTTTTAACATTACATAACATAATATAATATATGAGAATTTTACACAAATCACATAATGTTAAGAGCTAATTACATCATCCATACTATTTTCCAAACTACAAAAATCCTTTAATTTGGTGAAATCTGAATACATCATGTTGGCGAAAAACTTAAAATATAACAAAAGTACAAGATTACAATTGAAAATAAAAAGAATAAATAAATCTCTTCAGGCTGAGGTGCGAATATTTCGCTCTCTTTAAGTAGATTCAAGCCCACTGCAACAAATGTTTTCACCGATCCAGCAGTAGTCTTTTTTTACTTGTCCCCTTCAGGATACAATAGCCTTCGCAAAGTATAACTCAATAAGTCTAAACAAAAGTTGAATCCAGATTTCCACAAATAAAAACACATCTTTTCAACTAATAAGAACTCTTTTTTTACTAATTTTTATGCATTCTATAGTTTTTTTAGTATGTTGTGTATCTCAATATAAATGAAGATCACCATTATTTATACTGTAAGAAGTCTTTCTAACAATAAATAAAAAGATAATAGAAATAATAATAGTAAAGATAATGATCTTAGTAGTTACATAGGTCATAAGATATAATGGAGGAATTAAGAAGAAAATAAAGGGATGGGCAACTAATGCCACAACATGCAAAAGAATAACTACCCAAGATGGTGACCACAACGTTCATTGGAACGTCATATGGCTATTGATGTCTGCCAATAAAGCCAAAAATAATTGGCATTAACATGATCAGTAAAAAATGGTAATTAGGCAGTATTAAGTCATAAATGAATAGGTAGCATCAAGTCGCAAATTGAAGAGCTTCTTTAATATAATATAATATTAACCAACACATTTCAAAATATTTAAATACATTACGTCTCGATTTCAAATACATTGTTTAACATTTATATATATTATATCTCAATTTCAGATACATTACTCAATATTCTGATATATTGTGTCCGTCTTGATACATTGCGTAAAGTAATGTATAGATTTGATACATCGCATAAAGTGATTATATGATCAATACATCGCGTAAAATGATATATTTGAACGATACATCATGTAAAGTGAGATATCGGATATATCACTCTGATACATCATCTAAGTGATGTATCCGATCAAAACATTGTGTAAAGTGATGTATCAATTGATACATCACATAAGTGATGTATTTAAAAATAGGAGAGAGTATAATTTTTTTTTCAAATAGTAGAAAATTTAAAAAAATGGTAAAGTAAGTTGTCCTCAGAGATTTTTTCCATGATATAATATAGAAGAATTACTAGTTGGTGTTTTATGAAGAAAAATAGAAAAACTAGATAATTTTGTAGTTTAATATTGTGGGTGAACCCCTTTATATGTAATGAGTATATGAACATGAGCTCATCGTATCTATAAGAACTCACAACATTTTAAAAAAGTTGTAACTCTTTGAAAAGGTCACAACTTATCAAAAGAATTGTAACACTTTAAAAAGTCCACTCTTCTGAAAAGCTACAATATTTTAAAAAATTCACAACCTTTCAAATGTAAAAATGTTTATTTTAATATAAAAATAATATTATATAAATTAATATAAATATAAAAGATATAGTAAATTTAACACCCCGAAAAAAATTCACCTAATCAGACCTTAAATTTTTTTCCTCACACTGGTTCCACTAACACTATGTTTAGATGATTTTTATCCATTGTATTGTATTGTTACTATAGCTATAATATTTGTTTTGATTGTTACTCAAAATGTATTGTACTGCATTGTTAAATTTCGTTGTTACATAACCGTGGAAACCCTTATTTTATGAAACAACTAAATTTGGTGTGTTCCCATTGTTACTTAATTTATTTTTCCAATTATATCTTTACATAATATTTCAAAATACTATTTTACCCTTTACCTTAATTATTTAAATCTAGTCAAACCTCTCACCATAGAATAACTAAGGATATTTAAGTAAATTTATAAATTACAATACAATACGATACAATCAAACCAAACACAATTAAAATGTTATTAAACAATAACAAACAATACAATCTAGTCAAACATTATATATACCATACAATACAGTATAATACAATACAATACATTATGAAACAATGGATTGTGATCCAAACTAACTGTAAAGGCATTTACTGTAGGAAAGTGGATTCTTAGAATCATGCTCTGAAAAATTACTCTCAGATCTAAGTTTCACGAATCAGACTATATGACTCACATGACCTTCTACGGTCCGTAGAAGGTCTCGTGGAACCAAGTCATGATCACTCCTCCAGTAAGCTTCCTGCGATAGGGCAAAATGGTCAGTCAACTTTTCTATGGGATGTAGAAAGAATTCGTAGAAGCCAACTTCTGAAATCCAGAAACTCAATCTATTTTCCATGAGAGGGTAGACATTTGTACAGATCATAGATGACCTTCCGTAGACAAATTCTTTTAGTTTTGAGAAGGGTTATTTACGTATATTAATTCCCCACCCTTTCTAAAGTCTATAATATGGCGTTTCTACACCTAATTAAGTTCATAATAATCTTCTAGCACAAAATTGAGTTGAAAATTTCCTAACCGATTGAGTTTTGATATAGATTTTACTTAACTCAACTTCAAGTGATTATATATCTTAATACGTAGTAAATTAGATAGTATTGGATATAATGTAATGCAGGCTTAGAGGAATAATTATGTATGTTCAATTAGTTAGTTAATCTGTTAATTAGTTAGTTAGTTAGAAGTTTCAATTAGTTAGCTAATTTGTTAATGAGTTAGTTAGGAGTCAGTCAGTACATTCCACATGTATATATATAGTACCATACTTCATCTTTGTAGATCAGTTTTCAAATAATACAAATCAGAAATTTCCCATAATTGATTCTCTCTACCCTATTCATGTTTTCTCTATACTCTGTTCATGTTTGTTCATGGTATCAGAGCTTATGAATCTGAGATTCAGGTTCACAACTATTCGATCTTGAGTTTTATTTTAAGAGTTTAAGCCATTATTACAGGTTGAAGAATATGGTGGAAACAACATCAGAAGGAAGTGCAGCTGGGATTTCAGCTGATACTATTGATGGAATTGAAAAAAATCGTAATCATCCCATGTATCTTCATCCATCTGATACTCCAGGTAGTGTATTTACTTCAGTTCAGCTCACAGGAACTGAGAACTACTCACTATGGAGCAGATCCTTGATGATCAATCTTAGGGAAAAAAGTAAGCTCGCTTTAGTTCTAGGAACATGTCGAAAAACATATTACAATTCAGCATTGGAGGAGCAGATGGAGAAGTGTAATGCATTTGTGTTAGCATGGATCATGAACACAATATCCAAGGAGCTATTGAGCGGAATTGTGTATGCATCAGATGTAGCTGTAGTCTGGGAAGATCTGAATGAACGATTCAATAAAGTTGTTGGATCTAGAAGCTATCAACTCCATCGCGAAATCTGCACACTTAATCAAGTTAATATGACAGTTTCAGGGTTCACAAAATTACGCCTCTTATGAGATGAATTTGATGCGTTGGTTCCTCCACCTACTTGTAACTGTGATAAATCTAGGAGGTATGTTGATCATTTACAGTTCCTACGATTGTTTGCTTTTCTGATGGGATTAAGTGAGGTATACAGTCATGCTCGTAGTCAAATTTTAATGATGAATCCCATACCTAGTGTAAGTAAAGCTTATGCCATGATAGTAGCTGATGAAAGCCAACGAGCAACAGCAAGATCTAGGATTGGTGGTGATCTAAATGAATCAATGGCTTTGTATGCTAGCAGAGGACGAGGTACTCATAATTTGAATGAATCCATGACATTGTATAATGATAGAGGAAGAGGCAATCAGTTGCCGAATGATCCAATGGTTATGTACACTGGGAGAGGTGGATACACAAATAATGGATCTGGAAGTAATGGTGGACATTGTGGATCTGGAAGTAATAGTGGAAGTAATAGTGGATATTGTGGATCTGGAAGTAATAGTGGAAGTAATAGTGGATATTATAATCCCAGGCAGAAGAAAAATTGGCATCTCTTTTGTGATTATTGCAAGTTACATGGACACACTAAGGATATATGTTTTAAGCTCATTGGATATCCAGCTGATTGGAAGTTCAAGAAAAAGTCTGGATCAGGAGGATTAACAGGTGCAGGAAATATTGGGAGAGACATTGTTAATCATGCTTATGTTGACAATCATAGAGATGCATTTGGATTCATGGATCATAGTTCAGCATATCCATGCCAAGGTTCAATTAACAAACCATCAACCAGTACTTCTGGAGGAAATGATGACCATATTAATAAGGAGGAGCAGCATGTAGCAAACACTCCTATGGCTAATACTGCTAGTGCTCATATGACAGGTATTTCTACTAATGTTTTTCCAACAACAAATAGTAGAAACTTGCCAAATGCTAATGTAGAATGGATAGTGGATTCTGGTGCAACTTGCCACATGACTCATAGTGTTAAAATTTTAACTGAACTATCACAATCTAGTGCATGTACAAATTAGAAAGTGCACCTTCCAAATGGTCAGTCTACCTTAGTTGCGAATACTGGTAATTGCAGGCTATCAATTGGTTATGTTTTGAAAAATGTGTTGGTTGTACCTGAATTTAAGTTTGATCTAATTTCGGTATCTCAATTGACCAGGCAACTGAATTGTTCTGTAACCTTTTTTTCCTAAGCACTGTGTGTTTCAGGACCTCTTCGATGGGAAGGTGAAGGGGTCTGGTGAAGAGAGGGAAGGCCTTTATTAATTTTCAAGTCATTTTTCAGCCTACGTCAGACATGGAGAGAAATGTTTAATGGAACAAACAGAGAAATCAGAAGGTATTGTATGGCACAATAGACTTGGCCATCCTCCAATGAGAGTGTTGAAGCAATTTTCATTTTTTCCCAAGTTCACTGATGAAGAAGCATGTAATAATTGTCCAGTGTGTCCATTAGCTAAACATACTAGATTGCCCTTTCCTACAAGCTTGTCAAGATCATACGTTGTTTTTTATTTACTTCATGTAGATATTTGGGGGCCATATAAAACTCTTACACATGCTGGTTTTAGGTTTTTTCTGACTATTGTTGATGATCATTCAAGAATGACTTGGGTATTTTTGATGAAATTGAAGAGTGATGTTTTTGTTACACTCAAATGTTTTCTTACTTTGGGTTATAATCAATTTAATAAGACTGTCAAGAAGATTAGATCAGACAATGGGACTGAATTCTTCAACAAGGATTGTAGAACTTTGTTTGAATCAATGGGGATAATTCATGAGCAGCTAGCTGCCCACATACTCCTCAACAAAATGGGGTGGTTGAGAGGAAACATAGACACATCCTAGAGGTGGCCAGGTCCATTAGATTTACAGGATCTATACCAATCATATTTTGGGGAGAATGTGTGTTATCTGCTGTCTATTTGATAAATAGAATCCCAACAACAATATTGAAGGGTCGATCACCATATGTTATTTTTCATGGTCATCAAACTAGTTTTACTCATATAAGAACCATTGGTTGTTTATGTTATGTCACCAAGGCAGTTAGAGATGATAAATTTTCACCTAGAGCTGAGCCATGTGTATTGTTGGGTTATTCAGCAACCCAGAAAGGCTACATTGTTTACCGTTTGAATGCAAAAAGATTATTAGTCAGTAGAGATGTTATCTTCGAAGAAGGTGTATTTCCTTTTGCTGCACAAAATGAGAAAATTCATCAGCCTATATTTCCTGCAAATGATCTAATTCTTGATGAAGAAAGGGTTGACTTGGATATAAATGATAATGCACATGATGATAATGCTAATGCAGATTTAGAAGAGGCACAAGGTGGTGCTGATGTACAGAATATAAATGTTGATGTTGTTGATGTAATTCCTAATGAATTGGTAGTTGAGCAAAGGCCAAGACATTCTACTAGATCCTCAAAGCCTTCTATTTGGCTAAAGGATTTTGTGACTAATGCAATTGATTCTGATCATCCTTATTCCATAGCCAATTACATATCTTACCAGCACCTATCTTCAATATATCAAGCGTTCCTTGGTAAGTTTTCTGCAGAAGTGGAACCTAGATGTTATGAAGAAGCTGTTCAGGATCCTAGATGGGTACTGGCTATGCAACAAGAGATTAAAGCATTGGAAGAAAATGGCACTTGGGAGATAGTCAAGTTGCCAGCCATGATGTCAGCAATAGGTTGTAAATGGGTATTCAAAATTAAATACAAGGAAGATGGTACCATTGATAGGTTTAAAGCAAGGCTTGTGGCTAAGGGATATAGTCAGACTGAAGGTATTGACTATCAAGAAACTTTTTCTTCGGTAGTTAAAATGGTCACTGTGAGATCAATTATTGCCTTAGCTGCAGTTGAAAACTGGAAGATATTCCAAATGGATGTATTCAATGCATTCTTACAAGGTGATCTATTTGAAGAAGTATACATGGAACTACCTAAGGGATTTGTCAGTACAGATAAACATCTTGTATGTAAGCTTGTAAAGTCATTGTATGGACTTAAACAAGCATCTAGGCAATGGAATGCTAAGCTTACTGGAGCCCTTTTCCAATCATCATACACTCAAAGTCATTTAGATTATTCATTGTTCACCAAGAAAAGCACTGTTGGACAGGTTATTGTTTTAGTTTATGTTGATGATTTGTTAATCACGGGAAGTGATCCTTTACTGATTCAGGACACTAAGCAGGTATTACACAATCATTTTAAAGTAAAAGATTTGGGTGAATTGAGATACTTTCTGGGCATAGAGTTTTGTAGGTTAGCATCTGGTATTGTCATGAGCCAAAGAAAGTATGCATTAGAGTTGATTTCGGAGGCTGGGCTAGCAGGTGCACAACCAATATCAACACCATTGGAATGCAATCTAAAGCTAACTCCAGCTGAATATGGTGGTAGCAGTGATGATCAATTATTGCATGATGTTAGTAGTTATCAAAGATTAGTTGGAAAATTACTCTACTTGACTAACACAAGACCTGACATTGCCTTCACTGTTCAGAATTTAAGTCAATATATGCAACAACCTAAAATCTCACATTGGAATGCAGCTATGAGAGTGATCAGATACATTAAGGGTAATCCAGGGTTGGGGTTGCTTATGAGCTCTCATAGGGAATTTAAGTTGACTGGATTTTGTGATGCCGGCTGGGCTGCTTGTCTCAGTACCAGGAAGTCAGCTAGTGGATATTTGCTCAAATTTGGTGATTCATTGATATCTTGTAAATCCAAGAAACAGAATACTGTATCCAGGAGTTCTGTAGAGGCAGAGTGTAGGAGTTTAGCTACACTCACAGCAGAGGTCGTAGGGGTGGCAAATTTGTTTAAAGAACTTCAAGTACCACTGCATACTCCATCAATATATTGTGACAGCAAGGCTGCAATACAAATTGCTGCAAATCCTGTTTTTCATGAAAGGATCAAACATATTGAAATTAATTGTCATTTTATACGTGAAAGGATTCAACAAGGACTCATTCAGACCATATACATCAACACTAAGGACCAGCAGGCAGATTTACTAACTAAAGCACTTGGTCGTTCACAACATGATTTTCTATTGGCCAAGCTTGGAGTTCTGAATATTTTCAGTACATCCAGCTTGAGGGAAGGTATTGGAGATAATGTAATGCAGGCTTAGAGGAATAATTATGTATGTTCAATTAGTTAGTTAATCTGTTAATTAGTTAGTTAGTTAGTTAGGAGTTATGGTATCGACATGAAATTAATTAAACATACATTGATTTCTGCCTTATATTAAGGGAATTGATTAGTTTAAAATTTTAAATTAATTGTCCATTTATTTTGAAAGTTCTCAATTACTTCTCTAATTAAGGAAATCAGATACAACTAATTAATTTAAACAAATAAAATATGTATATCAGTTTTAAAATTCGACAGATACATGTATCTCGCAGATTTCAACTCGTGTAACCTGGATGAAATATAATAGAGAAAGTAATATTTGAAACTATCGGGAATCTTAGATATTAGGACCTAAACTAGTGGAATTTATGTAGTTTAAATGACAGAAATCACATACTTTTAAGGCAAAAATTAACAATTGTCCTATATAAATTTATAATTACAGATATCCCTCAAACTGATACAATAATATAAGCGTTGATACATAAATCTAATGCGTGAGATACATTAATAGTTAAGTAAGATACATTATATTTTATACATGATACACTAATCTAATGTATATTTTATACACGATACACTAATCTGATGTGCGAGATACATTAATCTGATGCAAAAAATACATTAATTGGATGTGATGATACATTAATCTGATGCGTGAAAATAATTTTTATAATTAATAAAACTAATAGGGGATAATAGTAATAAGAAAACTTAAAAGTGAGATTTCTCTAAATTAAATCAGTACTCCGCAGTCCAATGCTTAATCACCTGACACAGTTGGAATTTTATTTATGATCGTGTTTCCTCGATTAAAATTATTTAAAAGTTTAATTAGGCGTATAATTTCAATTTCAAAAAGTTAAATTTTTTTGTATGAAAATTATCAAAACTTTTCCAACTATTACGCAAATTGGAATATTAGTGGATGAATGCATTATGTTTATAATTAAGTTATTAAAATATTTTAAGATGCCGTATTGATAAATCGCAAAGTTTAATAATTCAACAATATACCAGAATTTTGTTAGGGTAGTTAAAGATCAAAGTAGTGGTTAAGTTAGTTATGCTAATCACACTATTATTAGACACAATGTATATAAGTAGGAATCTATCTTTGTATACTTATAACTTTGAAATGAAGATTACAAAAGTCTCAATAGTATCTAACATCTCAACGTAGTTACCGTGGAAAATGTAGCCTTTTTTTTTTTCCGAATTGGAATCAACTGCGATAACAACTTATTTAATATAATTTCAAAAGTAATATTTAAAAAATGTGAGATAGAACGCAAATCGTATCGATACTTTTAATGTAATAAAAATGTGATTTTTGATTTATCTCAATTGAAGAAAATTTTATTTATTTATTTATAAAATAAGGTTGTCTCGTGACATGTAGTGTTATTGGAGACAAAAAAAAAAGCCAAAATGTGAATACTATGACTTCATCAAATAGTTATATTATATTATCTCACCCCTTCGTCCATTAATTGTCATGATCTTTTTTTAGAGATAAATTATAAAAATTTTAATTAATATTTTATGATATATCTTTTATTATATTGATATTTAAAAAATTATAATTTATAATATTTTTATATAATTTTTGAATATTAAATTTTTTAATTAATATTTTATATAATTTTTGAATACTATGACTTCATCAAATAGTTATATTATATTAATCTCACCCCTTCGTCCATTTAATTGTCATAATCTTTTTTTAGAGATAAATTATAAAAATTTTAATTAATATTTTATGATATATTTTTTTATTATATTGATATTTAAAAAATTATAATTTATAATATTTTTATATAATTTTTGAATATTAAATTTTTTATTTAAACTATATTAATCTAATTTAATTTAATTTTAAAAATTAAATAAAATTAACTTTCAAAAAATACAAATGACGATTAAAAATAAAGAGAGAAAATATATAATATATGAAAGCAAGAGCATGTGATATGGAATCCTGGATTGTTCCACCATCTAAAAGATGATGGCCGTTACTTTCAAAATAAATAAATTGTTTCTAACTTTGACAATTTTATTTTGTTGAAAAAAGATAAATATTATTATGAGCTATCTTATAAATGGTATGTTATGGGACATTAATGTTTCTATCGTTTAAAAACTAATGTATATATATTCTGTTGGGTTTTAAAAAGGTGTGAATAAAAAATGAAGAGTTGCGATTTTTATGAAGAGTTGTGACTTTAATGAAATGTTGCGATTTTTATGAAAAAGTTGTGACTTTTATGAAAAGTTGCGACTTTTATGAAAAGTTACGACTTTTATGGAAATTTGTGACTTTTATGAAAGGTGGTGACCTTTCTGAAATATTGTGACTTTTCCAAAAGTTTGTGACCTTTCCGATAAGGCACAATAAGAATCTTTTTGCACAACCCTTTGTTTTCTAAAAATTGAGGGATTTCCTCTCATTTTAATATAGAATTCATGGACTTCTTCTTCAACTAATAAATGTAGTATTCTGAGTGTACTTTACTGCCATTGAGTGATTCGTTGACACCGGAGTTGCTGGTATCTATACTCTGGTGATTGAGATCATTTTACCCTGGAGGTCATATTCCAAATCAAACCCCGGATACTATAGGGGAATCATTTCCTTAAGAGGACACTGTGAGTTCAGTGGACTTGATCTTTTTCCTATTAAAATTTTTTCAGATTCTGGTACGTGTTTTACAATTTTAGATTTGTGAATTAATTTCAGTTTTTCTATTCTTTTGTTCTTCACTAGTTCATTAAACTTGGTAACTAGTTTGTTGGAATCAGTAAGATTCTTTAGACACATATTAACAACAATTCTTCTTTAAGAAAAATATTTCGTATATTTTTTTTTAAATATGTTTTTGATTCTAGTTTCGCTACTGGTTTTAATTTTCTAGTTGTGAAAATGTTCTTAAACTTTGTTGTCTTACAAAGATGTTCAAAGTTTTGTTCTAAGTATGTTTGAAATACAAGATGAACAACAATCTTAAGGAAATTATTATATTGTTAGTGTTTTTTGTATTCTACTGATTGAGAGTCTCTGATCATGGAAGTAGAAGATAAATGCATTACTTCTCCATAATTCGTTGCCTTGTTTAGCAAGGTCGAAGTGAGAATGTAACAGAAAATTTTATGGTATTCCTATAAAGATTACCAGGTAATCTTCTTATTAAATTATCTAAGGAGGAAAATAGTTTCTAAGAGTTATCATCTTTGATTTTTTATTTTTTTACTATGTGTATCTTTGGAAAAAGATCTGCAAACCATATGTTGTGGAATGAATTTTACTTCACAAATATTGTTGCTTTTAAAATTCTTTAGTTTGCAAAAATGAGAGATGCAGATTTTTGTTTGATAAAATAGTATGCCAAAATGTTATAGTTGGAAGTTTATTTGATAAGAAAAACATTTCTATGTGATAAAGAATATGCGTTATTCTGTTTGGAGAAAAAAGCCTTTTGTAGTTTTGTACTCCATGAAAGATGTTAGTGTGTCAGATTTTTTAGACTAAAAACTTTTGTGGTTTTATACTCTGGATAAATTGGACTATGCAATTGATTTGAATAATATGAAAACTTCACATAATAAGTCACTGTTGTACTTTTGATTTTCTATAAATTCAATGTAATATAGAAATAAATTGACCATTTTTTTGTCCTTATTGTTAGTATTTAAAATACTAAGTGATATGTCTATTTATGATGGAAGAAAAATACCAGTGACTTAGACTTTGTGATTTTGTGTCTCTATGGAATGAACTTTGACATTGCGTAAACATTGTCAAAGAGAATTGCAGCACTATAATTCTTTTGTAGAATAATGTTTCCAACATTAAAATATGTGAAAAAACTATTTCAAATACTTGAAAAATATTTTTGAGATCACATTTGAAATGTGGGAGTTATTTGCTTATGGTTAGACTTGGTGTCTAGTTTAACTTTAGAGCAAAAGATATGAAGTTAACACTATCTCATGGTGGAAAAAAATATTTGTTACTTTTATTGAGAATTGCATTAGAAATGACTGTCTATTTGCTGAATGATAAGGATGAAGCAATAGAAATGTCTAGACAATGTAATATTGAAGTTGAAAAATCAGTGTGGAAAAATATAAGAAATGATAAAAATGGAGAGTATAAATCTCATTGTGCAGAAATATGTTTGGAAAGTGGTAATATCCATCAAACTACTGCCATATTCACCTCAATCTAATGAAAAACCGAACGTTGATGTTGACACCCAATTTTGATCGACCTTTAACCATTTTTTAGGAATACTATTCGATTAAATACGTATTTAAAAGTTTAAAGTTCTCTTCGATTTTTCTCTAAAATTATATATTTTAGTATCGTTTACTTTATAAAATTATCGTAAATATTATTATAATATTTTATAATCATTAATGAATTTCAAATGTTTTAAACTTTAAATGATTTTCAATTATATAAAAATATTTTAATATATGTAGTATTTTAATAAATAGTAATTTCTACACTTTTCTGAAGATTATTTAAATTCTAGCCTATTCTGTTATAATTTCTTCCAATCATAGCCACTCCAATTCAAATTTTATTCCAATCATAGCCACTCTTTCATTTTAATTCTAGCCAATTTAATTGCAATTTTAGTCATTCCATATCTTATCCCATCTAATATTAAAACTTTATCTCATCCATCCATGTTAAAAATAAATCCTAGCCCTTCATTTCAAATTAGATCAACAATTGAGGTCAAATCTTTCTTTTAATATATCAAATAACTAAACCTAAAACTTTTTTTTCTCTCTCTTCCTCCCCTCCCTCTCTCCAGCCACCCCTCTCTCTCCCTCTCTTCTCCAAAAATCAGGACAGCCGCCAACCCCTCTTCTTCTCCCTCTCCCATCGTTCCTCCTTCCCCTCTCCCTTCTCTCCAGCCGCCAGAACCCCCTCTCCTCTCCAATTTTTTCGGCGAACGCCCCAGGTCGAGACGCCCCACCCTCTCTCAAGCTGCCAACTTCCATCTCTCTTTCTCACCATTCTTTCCGACGGGATCCGCCACCTCCAAGTGGTGGAAGTCGCTTCTTCTTCCCCCCTCTCTCTCTCTCTCCCGTCTCCTTCTCTCCGCCTCCCTCATCTTTCTCTCTTCCTCTCTCAATAGCAGTTGATCGCGAGGACCACCATTGCTGGCAGCAGCCCCCACCGGCGAAGAAGACACTGGCCAGCAGCTGCACGGAGGTGGTGAACGACCAGGTTGACTCTCCTCTCTTTCTTCTCATCGCCCTTCTTCCCCTTCTCTTCCTCCCTTCCTCCCTCTCTCCCCGCCTTCTCTTCTCCACCGGACAGCAATTGCACGGAGGTGGTGAGCGAATAGCAAAGCAACAACAAAAGAAATACCAGCGGACCGGCAGCATCTCCAGCGGAAGAGCAGCAGGGCGAGTTCGTTGGCCAGCAGCAGGGGCAGCAGCAAAACCAGCAGTAGCAGTGGCCAAGCAAGTGAGAATCAACAAGAATTCTGGCGAAGTTAAAAGTTTGTTAAAGACGGGTATATTTAGATCCGTCCAGATTTGCTTCCCTTCTGATTAAAACCTCATCTTTAGTTTTAACTGATTTACATGCTTGTACTCTTTGTAAGAATCGTTTCATTTTCGTATTATTTCGTGATTCAGTTCTTATGATTTTTTTCCTGATTATCCTCGTCTTGTTAAAATGTCATACAAATATTCATGCTATGATAGTCCGATCTCACTCTTTAAAATCTTTGGATTGCTGATTCCTGAATATGTTTTGTATATCCTTGAAGTTGTTGTGGTGTTAGCTTTTAAAATAATGATAATATGAATGCTGATTTTTTTATTACTTAAATTTGCATGCTAAGCTTTGTCAAAAGAGGCTCATGCTTTTGCTGTTGCCTATTCCTTGATTGTGTATATATTTTCTCCCTCATATCTACATGTTGTTAATCCTCAATTCGATCTCGCACTATTTTATTTGCTCTAGAGTAGGAATAACATATTGTCTAGCTTAGTTATGATCTTTACGCCCTTGATTGCTCAATTTAATGTTGGAATATATTTTATAAGATTCAATAAAAATAAACTTTTAAACATGGTAGTGTATCCTTGATTGACCTCTCTTACATGCTTATATTTATAGTAGATTATGCTTATATTGATTAGCTAAAATAATATGATAAAAATATATTCATTTGTTTTCTTACTTATTTATATTTGGTAAAAAAATATATATAAAATAAAGGCTGATTTATTACTTGTTTCATATTTGGTAAAAAATAATTTTAAAAATAATTCTAATTTTGACTTGAGGAAAAAAATAATATTACTCTTCCTAATCTGATGCCTTACTTCTTTATATATGTTAAAAGAATTTTGTTTGGCTCTTCATTATTTAAGGTAAAAGAATATTGTCTTCCTAAGTTTATTATTACTTATTTATTTTTGGTAATGAGCATTTTAAATATTTTTCTGATTTTGGCTCGTCTTTATTTAAAGAAATATATATTACTCTTCTTATTTTATTACTTGCTTATATTTAGTAAAAAATATTTAAATAATTTGGCTAATTTGACTTTCTTCAAAATAAGGAAACGGTTTATAATTAATTTCTTAAAAATATTTATTTTCCTTATGTGCTCTCCCCATCTTGCTATATAAATAAGACCCCCCTCCCTTCATTATTTCATCAACTCATTCACACACTCACATCTTTCATAACAAGTTCCCTCATCAACTCATTCACTCTCTCTCAACACAAGACCACTTATCCTCTTACCACTCATACTATTACTACTTTTAAACAAATTAAGATTTCGGTGTTCTTCTTTGTTACTACTTAGCTACTTTGCTTTGTTGAAATAGAAGTTGGATCAACTCGTTCTCATTGCTACCATCCCTTTCTGCTCAACCGGTTAGTATTCCTTTCGCATTCATACATTTATGAACTATTCTCCTATATATATAACTTGTTGTTAAACAATTGCATATGTGTCTAATCTTGTCTAAATAAATGTGATTACTTGTGTAGCCATTTGATTGCTTTGGCAAGTTTCAAACTTGAAGTTCAAGTAGAAAATTAGCTATGAAGAGAGATTAATTCATTTAATTCATATATTTGAATCAATTTTTTTTAATTCAAATTTTCGTAATATTTGTATAACTCTAAAGCTCTTGCATATGAAATATTTGGGGACCGCTTAAGGGGAGGGGAAGTTGTATGTTAATTATATATTTTTTTATTTGCAAACTTATTTTTATTAGAAAGCATGCCTATAGGTTCGTAATTTATTTGACAATTTTTTTTTGATAAAGTAATTTTAGATCTAACCATACAAATAAAATAAAATAAAATCATTTGTTGCATTTAACAAATTACTTGGTTTTTGAATATATTTCATAGTAAAATCTTTGCATTTAATAAATTTACTACATAAATGTTCTACTAATTTTTTTAAAAAAGTTTTAAAACATGTTTTTTTTTAAAAATAAGTTATTGTTCAATCCTCCTTTAAAGCTTTGGATTGATTATGACATTTATTTTTTATAAAAAAAATAAATTATAAGCACTATCTTCTAACCGATCGTTAGTGGGAAAGTGAAAGGATTATGCGGTCTAGTTCCAATTTTTAAATTAAACCGACCCATCCCCGGAAGTACCACCTAGCCAATGATTTTCAAAGGGATTACGTGTATTTACATGTAAATATTTATGTGCCTATGTGCAAACTAAATTTTCAAATCATCTTCAAAATATAAACTTTCTTTTATTTTTCTAAGACCGGTCTCAAAACAAAATTGTTTCTATGGTGGAGGAGCGCGATTAACAATATCGTGGCATCATCCTTATAAAGAAAAAAAAATATTTTTTTCTAATTAAAGTCTATTCAAATTTTACTCAAATTTTCAAAAATTATTTTTTGCACATCTTATTCGCATAGTGAATTAATTATTTTATATCTATTTGTGCATCTTATGCCTTTTGTTTATCTCTTCATTAAGTGCTTAATATTTGATCAATATTTTAATCTCATAGATCGTATGCTCAAATAATAAATAATTGAAGTAATTTTAATTGTTTAGTAATTTATTTATTGTTTTATTTGCAAAGTCATGGATGAGTATGAACCCCCAAAGCTTCAAATGGTGACAGAAGTGAGTCAGAGACTTAAGACTGGTGGATGGATATGGAATAAAGAGAGAGATGAGAGGAAGGAGAGAGATATCTCAATTGTTGGGTGGCCTCACACATTTCTTATTTTTGTCACACCAAACCCTCACCTGACTAGGGCACTACTAGAGTTTTGGGACCCTGTGAGGATGGTGTTCAAGTTTACAGATTGCAACTTGACACAATTAAGAAATTGAAGAAATTAGCGGTTTCATTGACCTTCCATACCATGAGTGTCAAATGATGGTACCTTATAAGTCATCATCAAGGGAATTTCTAAAAAGTATGGGGATGAAGTCGAATCCAACTTGGACTTGTTTAGACCTTGGGTGGACTCATTTAGACTTTTTATACTCAATATTCGGCCGAGATGATGGCTACTACATTTATGACTATGAATTTGAGTGCTGCGTTGAAGAATGGGAAAAGTATCGTCTGGATGCCTTTTCCATCGCCTTATTGGGATCTTTGGTTTTTCCTAAATCAAGGGGAAGAATCGATGCATGTCTAAGGTACGTGGTTCGAGACCTAGCTCAAAGAGGAGGCGAGCCTAGGAAAACCATAGTGCCCATGATCCTAACAGAGATAATGAGAAGTCTGTCAGCATGTGTTGATGGTAGAATGTTCTTCGAGGGATGCAACCTTCTACTTCAACTATGGGCTATCGATCACTTCCACAAGCGATCTGACATGGTAGATACCTTTCTTGGTCAACGCAACAAGATTGATAACCATCCAAGAAGGTTGGCACGTTTCGCCGCACCTTTAGGATTTGTGGACTGGCAGATATTTCTGACTGAGCTTGAGAGCCACCAAATTCAATGGAAGCTTCATTGGTTGTCCACGCCTAATGCCATAGTAAGAGGGGACGATCGATATTTCATCGAGCTTATTGGCTTAAAGGGTGTCCAACCATATGGGCCTCTTCGAGTACTTCGCCAATTTGGGCAAGCTCAAGTCATACCACTCCGATCTGACATGGAGCCATTTAAGTGAGTTTGAATTTAGATAGATAAACCACAAGTCCACAACATACTTAGACGATGGGAGCGTGTGTTGACCATTCCAATTGGTGCAGGACAGGCTTTATGCACACAAGAGTATCGCATATGGATCTTGATAGAATCTGAAGTCCCAATATCAAGTGGAGAAGGACATCATGGGCTTGCCGATGAAAGGGAAAACATATGGGCACAGAGTGTGTTGAACATGAGACAAGAAGTTCCTCCCATCAATGAGGTCAATTGGCGCCAAGCTCTTGGAGTCGATACCTCCAAGATTTCAGGATTTAGGATGATTTCCCCCAAGTTATCCCTTTATCCTTAGTTTATTTCAGAGTTTTGTTATGATGTATTGTTTGAATTTTATAATAAAACGAAAGTTATTTGTTTCTTCTAATTTAAACTCCAAATTGGTAAAATAAGGCTTAAATTAATTATTTTGCATGACTTATGTGTCGCTTAGGCCTACCTCTGGCTCAACGAGGCTCCTTTGTATTTAGGGCGTTTATCTTAAAATAACGTGTTTGATATTCATAATTTATGCAATGTTCTAACTTGGGCTTTATTTTTATTTTATTTTTTGCTTACCCTTTCCCAATGGTTGATTTGTAGACCATGATTTACCACACGCGATCAAAGGGTTCATTTCCTTCTTTTCCGACTAATAATTGCAAAGGAAAAGTGAAAGCGACTAATGCTAGGGTTATGTGCAAAACTATTGAAAAAAAGTGTCTTTCAGACAAGTTGGTATCAAACCTTGAGCAGAAAATAAAGAAGTTAGAAGAAGAGTGGTTGGACATGCGCGAGTGGGCAAAGTTGTTACTCTCCGCCAATCCCACTTTGGAGACAAACATGGATATGTCACCTTTCGCAAGTCAAGTCACTCTCCAAAATAATCCTCCTCCAGATTACTCTACCTCTCCAAGTCAACCGACCTCCATTCAAATGCCTCCAAAGAACATCTACTTTCCAAATCATCCATATCCTCCGCAACATCATGCATTTTCCCCTAAACCTCAACATCTTACTTTACACCCGCATCATCCTACTATGCAAGCTCCTCAATACGAAACACCTCTGCACCAAATTCCCTGGTATCATGCGCCTCTCATGCCATTTCCAATCCCTCCATATCAAATGTATCTGTACCAAAGACCTCCAATGTCGTATCGACAACCAACATATCCTGGCCACAATGCCAAAGTCACTCGACCGCATATCCGCAAAAACCTCTTCAAGGTTGAGGAGAGACTTGACAAAACTTATACTCCTCTGACCGAGCCTATAAGTCAACATTATGAAAAGTTGAGGATCGTTGGTCACATAGCTCCTATGAATGAAATAAAGATGACTACGCGTGCATCGTGGATTGAACCCTCCATGATTTGTGCTTATCATTCAGGAATGGAAGGACATACAATAGAAGAATATAGTGATCTGAAAGATAAGATTCAACAAGTGATTGATACTAAGGCCATATGTTTGGAGGACTTTGCAACAAAGGTAGTTCATATGTGAACTCACCAACGTCTACTTGATCCAGTTTCTCAAATAAGGCTTGCGCCATTTAAGTTCATGTTTTCCACATTTAGACACCCATGATAACATATGGGCAAATAAAGTTGGTCAAAATCCACCATTCAATTGTTGCTCCTGAATGTTCTCAATATCTCTCTTATGCTCTTCTTGTAATTTTGAATTACGTCAGACCTGATTTCCGTTTAAGAGGGGATACGTAGGCGCTCCTATGGGGGTTCAGTCATACCATAATAAAACTTTCATTTTCCCCTTCTATTGATAACTGGGGCAGAATTTTTGAGAGGGTCTCTAAAATTCCATCAGACTTCTCATGCACATCTCCATACTACTCAAAAATTCTATCAAAAGCATTTCTTCTCAACAACTGGGGCAGAATTTTTAGAGGTTCTCAAAATTGCTGAAAATCAAGACTAGGTAGAAATTTTTAAGAGAATCTTAAAAAAATTCAACAGTCAAGCTACAACAACAACAGATTAGAATAACAGAAGTTTTACATTGGGGCAGAAAATTTGAGGGGATCTTAAAATTTTTGACAACACTCCGAATATCATCCTATAAGACACCAATGGAGCACGCTGTGCCAAATCATGGATACAGATCAACCTTCCCACTTTAAACTAACTATTTTTGTTTGAATATTGAAAATATAGGTACATATACAAAGGCAACTTCAACAATCAACATAACACTTTTGAGCCCGACAAATGACACTTGACCCTTTCAATAAGGTGGACGCCCAAGCTACTGTACGCCCTCAAGCAACTGCTCTGCTGGCAAATTACATTCTGCCCGTTATTGCATCATTTGCACCTACGCCTGATATCGCATTGTGCTCAAAGAACTGCATCATTATATTATGCCTGAGATCGCAAAAATGCATCATTGCATGTG